>MU228282.1:6817-17960 GCA_018584345.1 Thuja plicata | reverse complement strand
TCACAGAAGACTTGAATGCAGACTCTAAGCTTGGTGAGACACTATTATCAAAGTTATTCATCTCAAATGAAATTAGTCTACCAATCAGGCTATCAAGAGTGACTATATTATTTGCTACTGCTCTCATCTCTTGAATAACAGAGACTCTAATAGCATATGTAGGCAATAAGGTTCTCAGGATTTTACTTACCACTGTCTCCTCTTTAAGTGTACCTCCAACACCTCGTATAGCATTGACTACTTCCTTTATTCTTGTGCTGTACTGTGTGATGTTTTCACCTTCTTTCATTCTGAGATCATCAAAATTTCCTCTAAGGATTTCTGCCTTGGCTCTCAGAACATTTGTGTCACCACCATGTCAATGGTCCTATAGGCAACACATATTCTGTTTCTAAGTATTGAGTAATATCATTGCTGATACCTGATAAGTGAAGCTTTATCCTACTTTTCCATGAAGCAAAGTTGTCCTTGTTCAACTTGGGCACATCTCATCTATTCATCTTGTGATCTTTCACTTAGGTCCTGAAACCTTCCTTCTACGCACACAGGCTCTGATACCAATTGTTAGTAATAACTGAGAGGGGGGGGGCGGTGAATCAGTGGCCTCAAAAATTTATCCAATTTAAACTTTAATCCACCAATCAATACTTCTCAAATTATTAAGTCCCAACAAGATGCATGGCTTTGAAATATTTGAAACAAATAACTATTTGTCGGTTTACCTTATCTGTCCTATTTCTCCTTGATAACCGATAAGTAGTAAACTATATTTACCGATACTCAATAAATATGAAAAGTATACTAGTCAATCCATAAATGCATATGTAGAATGTAAAACACTAAAGTAATTAACCATACACACATAACACAAGGATTTTAATGTGGAAACCCTGTTAAGGGAAAAACCACTGGGACCGGTACCCCAAATTTTCACTCTTCTGAAGTGAGCCCTGTTAGGAGCCAACCCTATTAAAGGTTACAAACACACTGTTAAGTGCGACCTTGTTAGAGGATTTTCAATGCATAGGTTGTCACTAAGTATCTGGAATCTACGCTACCATCCTTGAATCAGTCTCATGACTATCAATAGGCTTTATGCAAAATCTTACTACCATCCTTGAATCAGCCTCCTTCTTAGACTGTCAATAGGATTTAGGTAAGACCGGTGCTAATATCATGAGTCAAACTTCTAGTAATCTGTTAGGATATACCTCAATTACAAAAGACTGTTAAGTCCTGCTTTGTTAGGAGACTTTAATGCTTCAATGGTTAAAATGAAACAAAAATGATCTGTTTCTAATGCAACTGAATTGCAAATTTTTAGATCTATTTACTTACAACATCTTTCTTATCAATGTATCAATTCAATTCCTTTGTACTTAACTCTTTTTGCTCTGTGATGTTGTGGTTCACTGTTTGTCAGTGTCTGCACAATTCTTTAGCTCTCTCTCAGCTTGATTGATCAGGACTACATGAAGTTAATCCTTCATCATTTTCTCTTCAGCATCTTCTATCAATTCACTCCCCCGTGTATCTGATTGAGTATTGACCACCACGAGAATGAACTATGCTTGTCTCTTAAATAGACATGATTTTCCTTAATTCTAGGTTCTTGATTCTTAGTTCTTGGCGTGAAAAACAATCCAGCCAAATTGATTTATGGCTGTAACTCCTAATTTATCTCATAGTTATCTTCTTGCCAACTGTACAAATCACTTACTTAACTTTGATCAAATAAAAAAAATAAAACAACTAGTTAAGTCTATCCTTTAGCTCTGCCAGCTAGATATTTTGTCATTTTATTATCTCTCTGTTCTGTCGGTCAATTCTGTAGTTCGTCACCGGTGACAACTGCCAGTTCCATCAGTGTCACTTCAGTTAGCTTTGGGATCTCCATCCGTCAGGTAACACTGTCTTTACCTCGTCGGGTATCATGTGATTCTGCTTCGCCAAGCAACACTGTCTTTTGCTCGTCGGGCATCACTGTGACTTTAGTCTCTGTCTTTACCGATGGTGTGCACTCTGCCAATGTAGTCTATCACTTAGTGAATACTAGACTATTATGCATTGCTGGAAGCATAACCTTTGTTCCATGGTTATGTTCCATTGGTTCTCTGAAGTCTTTGGCATGATCATACAAATGATATCAAGTTGACATCAATGACAATACAAACCATTAACTAATTTAATGTCTTGCATCATCTTCAAATTAATATAGTCAATCATTTAATTAGTTACATGTCATCAAATATGACAGGAGTTGGGGTCCTTGAAAGCAAAGGAACAATTTTTGGAGTCTTTCCCTAGGCAATCCAAAGGTGAGCTCGACTAGGAAAGACCATAGTGCAAAGCAGTTAATTTGCAGAGGTGATCATTTAGAAACAAATTTCCTTTTGGAGAAGGAAGATATGAGTATTTCCAAGATTTGATGAAGAGGGAGAGACTCTACCAATCCAATTGAATAGTAAAAACTTGCTAAATTTGCAGAGGGGCCAGGAAGAGCCTAAAAAGCTTTAATTTCACTCATTTATGGTTAGGGCATTGTACGGCCAGTTGTGACCCCAAGAACCCAAAAATCCTTGAGGGGTAGGCATCTAAACCAAGAATCCCAAGAAAATATTCAAGGTTTCTTTGGAAGGATTGGGAGAAAATCCCTGATTTCTTGGGGAAGGAGACCTAATTGTTAGTAGCCTTTTTAGGCCTAATTGGGAAGTTTTGTGAACTAGACTTGTTAGTGGAACTAGGAGTGATTCTTAGCATCCCTAATAGGTTGGATTGAAGTATCTAAACCACCTCCACACCTCTGCAAGACTTTATCAAGAAGTTGGAGGTTAGAAGCCTTAAGATGAGGGTGGTCCCACAATAGTATGTCCAACTTTTTGGCCAACTTTGACACAGAGATCAACACTCTGAGAAAAAACTTCACTTTCAAACACCTATTTCTACAAAAATATTAGGAATTTGAAGATGATGTAAACTAGGGTATTTTAGCATTTTCTTTCTAGTTTCTAAATATATATTAATTTTTTTTTTTAAATTCATTTAAATTCATTTTTCCTTCTCCTTCGAAAAGTGGTTTGTTTGAAAAAACTATGTTTTTAAGAAGTGACTATCACTTCGATCAGCATAATTTTTTTTTAAATATGATAACGATGTAATTCTTTCAAGATTATAATTGTTACTTCAATATATAAAGGATTTAATTGGTTTCATTCATTTTGGGTCAATATTTCATAGTTTATTAAGTTCTAAAGTGACAGTAACTATAATTTAGACATAAGGTCACTTGGATTGCTCTAACTTGATCTCTATATATTGAAGTTCATTTTTTTTTTATAAAAAGGTAACAAAAATACTCTTTTCCTACATATTTTTCATATATATATATATATATATATATATATATATATATATATATATTTACTATTTTTCTGAAGCATTGAAGAGACAAGTTGTTGAATGACCAAACAACCTATGTTTAGTTAAAGTAATATTTGAAAGTGATAATGAACTCAATATGTATTAAAATTATATTTATTAGAAAGCTTGTTCTAAATCGCATCATTTGGCATCATGTTTTTTAGAAAAGAATTTTATTTGGTCCTTGTCCCAGGCCTTGAAAGGCCATTTTTTAGTATTTTTTTTTTTGAGGGAAAATTTTCATTTTAGGGGCCTTCGCGCGAAGGGGTCTGAGGGGCTTTGTGTGAAGACCCTTGTGTGAAAAGTTCAATGAGAATCACCCCACTGTAATTTTACCTAGGGTACTTCGTGCAAACTAGGTCGGCCATTTTGAATTTTTTTTAAAAAAATTTAGAATGGTATAAAAGTAATGTTTTTTCTTTTCAATTTTTTACCGAATTGCAATATGTGAATTCACTTTTTCTATTATTGATCAATTTTTACAAAGGCATTTTTTGGAGAATGATTGTTATTTCTATTTTTTTCAAAGGCATAATTTTGGAGAGGAGAAATATTATATCAAAGTATTTTTTTGAAGAAAAGAATTTTTATTGCTGATCTTTTGGAAGACATTTTTTGAAGAGAAGAAATTGGGAAAAAGAAGGGAAGACAACGTAAATCTGATAGAAAAAGGTCACCTAGTACCGAACAAAGAAATTGTGAAGCTGCATTGGCATATTATCATAAAACTAAAGAAGGTGAAGGACAAGCTAAAGTAGGAGGGTCAAATCAAGTCGAAGAATTTTAGATTAAAGAAGGGTCAGGATCACTCCCTATGGAAGCTCAAGAAATTGATGTTGGAGAAGGTTCAGGATCAAGTGCTCCTACTGGTATGGATGAACTTATAAATTTAGCTCAAAATGTAAAGAAAAATATTAATTATAGAAACTTAGATCATTTACTTACAATGGATGTGGAGAATTTGAGATCACTTGCTAATGTTCAACCCTTAAGTATTGCTAAGAAGAGGTCAATGAATATGATAAAAAGAGAAATATTGGCTAAATTTTATAATTTAGAAACACTTGAATAAGCCCAATTGCTTTCAGTTGTACTTATAAACAAAAATTTGGAAGGAGAATTAAATTATTGGGTATAGACGCAACATCAAAGAAGTGAAAAGTTATTGACATGCAAACTGATATGATTGAAAATCTTAGGAAAGGTTTGAACCAGGTAGGGAAGCCATATCGAACTAAAGATAAGACCATGACAAGAAAAGTTATGTTGGCATCCATTGTAGGTAACACTATGCTCTAAAAAAGACAAATATCTTCAGTTTCATCTCGGATTGGTTTTAGTAGGAAAAGAATATCACGATATGTCAATAGGAGAATTATTTTGGATGATAGCACCTTGGAAGGAAATTGGGAAATCATGTGTAGAGCTCCTGATTCTAATAGGATTGATGGAGGAATCAAGAATTTGGTCACATTATTTTGGAATGATAATACACGTCCCTCGTCAAATAGTAGATATGGTATTAGAGATAGAATTTCAGCTAATCAATATGAATATCATATGAAACATTGGTTGGCCACAACACAACATGAAATCTATGTGTCATTTTTTAGTTCAAATCCTAATATAAAGATTGGGAAAACATTGTTTGAAAGATTGAATCCATATTATATTAGGAAAAACAAAGTGTTTGAAACTTGTTGTCGTTATCATATTGAATTTGATCTCCACTATCAGGTTTTTCAAAAGTTTGTAGAAGACATTTATGGTTTTGAAAATGCTCCTCCTAGTAGATGAAGTGAGTTCATCTCATCCATTTTATGTGACAAAAGAGATGATGTAGCTGGACAAATAAATTGCATAAAAGGAATATGTCAAACATGTGTTGATTTGACTCTT
Source organism: Thuja plicata (assembly GCA_018584345.1). Classification (NCBI taxonomy): domain Eukaryota; kingdom Viridiplantae; phylum Streptophyta; class Pinopsida; order Cupressales; family Cupressaceae; genus Thuja; species Thuja plicata. The sequence goes on along the minus strand of MU228282.1, from coordinate 12,641 downwards.
TTTCCTCTGAAAAATGAAAACATTGATGTAACAAAGATGGTAAATTGTAAGAGTTACAAATATGTAAAGAATGAAACAAAATTTGGGAAAGAATCCAAAAGGTTAGAATAAGTTGAAGAGGAGATAAATGTTGGAGTATTTATGGACAAATTTAAAAAAATGAATCAACCCTAAATTCATCATGTGCTTTTTTGCAAAGTGGCAAGAACAAAAATTCCAAACACTGAGAGACAATTTCCCACTTGGAACTATTGTATTAGTTGTTTATTTTGCATAAAACTATTCCTTTGTTCATCAAAAGGCAATTCAATCGGAATACTATTTTTTAGAGAAAATTACTATTATGGTACATGTGTGTTATCAACATGCACAATTAGATTTGGATGGTATTCAGAGAATATTTGAAGAACGGTTCATCAAGAAGGAATATCATTTTTATATAAGTGATGATAGAGAGAATGACATTCATTATGTAGAACACTTCTTCAAGATGTTTTTTGCAAATTTGAAAGAAAGATGTATAAAAATTGATAAACGTTATGTTTGGTCAGATGGATGTGCTGCACAATTCAAATCATCCAGACGATTTTATGCACTATGTAGATATCATCGTAATGAAAACATACCACATGTCTGGAGTTTCTTTGAGAGTGGACATGGAATAGGTGAACATGATGGTGCTGGAGCTTGCATCAAACGTGTTATACGAATGTATCAAATGAATTATAAGGGAGTTCATATAAAAAAATGGACATGATGTTGTTGAATGGTGCAAGACACATTTCACACCAAATGAGAATGACATGTCATCAGGAATGACTCAAGCGGTACCACATAGAAAATTTTGGGAGATAAAAGATATGCACGCATTTTTTTAATTATTCAAGTGTTTAAATTTTTTATGTACATTCTTTATTCAAATTATATTTATAGAATGAAATATTATATATGCATTTGTTCAGGTGTGGATAGAAAAATTATGCATGTTTGCAAACAGATAGAAAATACACAATCTTTGCATTCAGTTATGAGTCCGAATTGTCATAATTGGATGTTGAACACTAGGGACTACTCATTCTTTTTTTGTCACCACATTGCTGACAATTATGAGGAATCCATCAATCAAGACCGTGGATATGTAGGTGCATGGAATATATTGCCACTAGTTGTTACTGATACATTTGATAGAGATGAAGATGAAAAATTTGATGATGTTCCTTTGATTTCTACTGATTACAATAATATCTCGGGATCGGTCGAAATTGGTAAGTATATATTTCACATTATATGGTCCATTGAGTTGCATGTATCTAGATAGATAGATATATAGATTGAACTAAGTAAATTTTAATACCTCACATGTATATATATAAATTTATTTTGCAGGAGATGTCTTTGTAGTGATTGTTGAGCATGGAAATGTAGAAGGAGCCGGTTATTATTTACTGCATTGTACTGCAGTGAGGATGAAGTTACTTGAACCTGAAGAAAGTGATGGAATGTTGTTCCCCGCTAGTTTGTATGCATTAAATCAATATATTGAACTCAATTTGTAAATTTTAATTTTTAACCTTTTAACAAATTTAAAATTTAGTTTGTTTAAATTTGTATTGTTAAAATTTGTGACCTGCAGGTTGAGTTATTTTAGAGGGAACATATTTCAAGAAAATCAAAGTAATTCAGCATGGTATTCAATTTGTTGATTACCAACAAGAAAATAAGGTGTTTCAATATAGTCACCTAGTAGTTGCCACCTCCATTCAAGTCTCTATACAGTTAAATCTCAACGTGGACATCGTAAGTGGAGACTAGATAGTGAGGATCATGAGAGAATATTACATGTTCTCCATGAAAGGTCTGAACCACTTGAGTTGGTCTAAAAAGTATAATATGTATGTACCTATTTTAGGTGTTAGGACCTACTCGATATTTGTGGATAAAATTGACTATACTTTGTTGATATATTTAAACATTTGATGGACTATAATATGTTGATATATTCAATGGACCTATTTGATAGTTCAATGGTTTTAATATATAAAATTTTATGTATGCTTTTATATATGTGCGTGTATACATGTATGGTTTTATATGTATGCATTGATTGTTCAATGATTTTTATAGATTTCTTAAATTAGTTAAAGATCCCCTTAAGACAATAGTTTGAACACTAAAACATGATGAAAATAGTTAGATTACTTATGACATGTGTTAGTTCTAGAATGAGTTAGAATACTTATTGTTTATTAGTTACATGTATTAACTTGTTATTTTTTATAATATTAATTCTAGATCCCCTTAAGAAATACCCTTAAGACATTTGTTAGATTACTAATGATATTTTCTAGATTACTTATGTATGCTTTGATTGTTCAATGATTTTATAGATTTCTTAAATTAGTTAAAGATCCCCTTAAGACATTAGTTTGAACACTAAAACATGAATAAATTAGTTAGATTACTTATGACATGTGTTAGTTCTAGAATGAGTTAGAATACTTATTGTCCATTAGCTACATCATATCATAAAAAAACTATAATCAAATCAAATCAAATGAAACCATCTAATCCAATTATATCATCTAATCAAATGAAACCATCTAATCCAATGAAACCATCTAATCAAATCATCTAATCAAATCATAACATCTAATCAAATGAAGCCATCTAATCAAATAATATAATCTAATCAAATGAAACCATTCAATCCAATATAACCATCTAATACAATCATCTAATAAAATCATAACATCTAATCAAATGAAACCATCTAATCAAATCAGCTAATAAATATATGTCTCAAATCATAAATTGAAAATATCAAACATATAATAATGACATATATAAAGAGTCTCAAATCAAAGATCTGTGAAACATGCCCTAAACTAGGGAGTCATCCAGGCGCATGCAAACAGAGTGACCCTCTAACTGACTACCATGACCATCCTCTGGCTATGAAGCAGCAACTGATCCCTGCGAATATAAATGCATGTATATAATAATATTAATGTAAAATACTTGAAACATTATAAATGCATGTTTAAACTTACATATATTTAAAACTTACCTGACCACTAGTATGTGTCACATCTGCTGAATCTCTCCTATGAAGATGCTCTGAGCCCACACTAGAGGTAATGTGCTCTACCCAAGTGTCATGAGCATCCTCTGGCTATGAAGCAGCAACTGACCCCTGTAAATTTAGTACAATAGTTGGTTATATATATACATGTGCATAGTAATATATTATGTAAAGTACAAGTGTACACATAAATGTACATGTTACAAGTGTACACATGCATGCTTAAACCTACATGTATATTTAAAACTTACCTGGCCACTAGTAGGTGGCATATGAAGATGCTCCGAGCCCACACTAGAGGTAATGTGCTTTGCTAACTATGCCTGCAAAATATTATACATTGAACAAACATCAATACACACTTCTACAATTAATTGTTCACTAAAACTCCTGGAAATGAGAAAGGAAAACTTTATGTACCTGGTTCTCAGGACCAAGAGGATCATTAGCACAATGCACCATCATTTCATCAACTGAAACAACATCACACACAACACCTCCAGTCCTAAGCATCTCTAGTAATGAAGAGTGTAGGGGTGTGTGTGGATGGGAAGGGAGTTCTATAGAGCCTGAACCACTGGGGTGAAATAAGAAATCCATAAATGATCCAACAACACTTCCAGTATCCACCTGACTCAACCTGTGCAACTTCTCATCAAATGTGTCTAGGCCCTCAGTTGTGATGTGTACATCTCTAACCCGTATACCTGGCTCTATAGTTGTAGACTGATCCATGGGTGCAGAGAACTCTGTAGAGTGTTGTGAACTATGATGTGCATGACTAGATGGTGCAGAGTGCTCTGTAGAGTGTTGTGGACTATGTCATGCCTGACTAGATGGTGTGTCCTATGTCGGTGGAACTACAGGACCCCATGCAAATCTGATGACATCTCTGACTGAATGTACTAGGATCCTCTACATGTCTGCATTATAAGAGAATGACTGTAGGAGATCCTCCAAAAAGTAAAGTTCCACATCCAAATGACTATGATGGCTAGAAAGCGCTCGTATCTCTTCAGGTGGAGGAAGACCTGCAACTCTATATGCCTCATCACTAACCCCTACAACAGTACTAGATGAAGCCTCAGTAGACGATCTGCCTCGACTTGGTCTAGTAAAAATATATCTTACCACTGTATCTGAAGTGATGGAGGTGGATGCAGATGCAATCTCCCCTATCCTATCCACTACTCCCCTTTGGGAAGCAATGACCACTCTATCTATAGTAGCAGCCATCACCGGTGCTACTACCGAATTCCTGTGCCCAACTAGCTCTCTACAAATATGTACAACTCGATCAACCCTACAATACTGATCACGGTCAATAAATATACCACACCCCTGACCATAATATCTGGAAAGATCTAAATAGTTGACCCTGAGTCCCAAACGGAACTCAATGTACAACTTCTATGCAAAATATAATAGAATCTGGTCAATATTAGGATAACGACCATGTGCTGCAAGAAAATGAGGGTATATCATGCATGTGATCTGAGGAATCTCACACCGTCTAACCTGATATGCCCTCACCTTTGGCTTCCCCTCATAAAATGGGAAAACCTCTCATTTTATGATTTTCTTGGGGACACGGCTCTGGACAGTCTCCAAGGAAACATCACTCGACATCTCAGCTCTCAAGTCTCAAAAAATAGTATCAACAACCTGTAGTGTGAAGGAAGAGTTGGATCTCAATCTAGCAGTCATATCCTTTAAACTCCCCAATCTAGTGACACAAATATATCTATATATGCCATCTAGCTCAAATGTACGGATGTTCTCTCTAAGTCGATCCATCTCTATTTAAGCTATTTGAAAAATAGTGGCTAGATCAGGAGTTTGAGGTGCATCTTGAGTTGGTACATTATGGGTGGGTACATCCTAAGTGGCCATCTAGATGTAACATACATGAAAGATAAGTGTTAACAATTAAGTACTTGACTACATGTTATAATTGCGTGTAAAATGAAAACAAATATAAATGAATATATATAAAATTATAGTTAAATTTACAATATAGTTAGGTCAGGTAATTTGTATTAATACATGTCCTAATACTATAATTATGTCTTAAGGGGTCATATTAAAGGTCTTAAGGGGTCCTATTAGGTCTTAAGTGGTCTTATTCTAGGTCTTAAAGATACTAAGAGTTCTTAAAGAGTTTCATGTCACAATAGGGGTCCTATTAGGTCTTTAGGGTCCTTGGATGTACTAAGGGGTATTAATAGGTCCTATTAGGTCAAGTAAGTGGTCTTATTATATATTAAGGGGTCATATTAAAGGTCTTAAGGGGTCCAATTAGGTCTTAAGGGTCCTTGGATTTACTAAGGGGTATTAATAGGTCTAAAAGGTCCTTTGATGTACTAGTAGGTCTTAAGTCCAGTCTTATTAGATCTTAAGGGGTGCTATTAGCTCTGAAGTGGTCTCATTCTAGGTCTTAAAGATCCTAAGAGTTCTTAAAGAGTTTTATGTCACAATAGGGGTCTTATTAGGTCTTAAGGGTCCTTGGATGTACTAAGGGGTATTAATAGGTCCTATTAGGTCAAGTGGTCTTATTATGTCTTAAGGGGTCCTATTAGGTCTTAAGAGTCCTATTACATCTAAAGGGTCCTTGTATGTGTTAACACTGAAAATTTCAGGTTCAAAAGGAGCAATACATCAGGGAAGTATAGTATACACCTTTCATATTTGTATGATTTCCTTATGTTAAAAATGATAAAATGGCGTGTATGTATGTTCCTA
>MU228281.1:1178864-1194861 GCA_018584345.1 Thuja plicata | reverse complement strand
ATTAATTAATTAAAAATGTTATATTCAATTTATTTCAATTCTTAATTAATTAATTTTTATTTTAAATCAATTAATTTTTATTTTTGATTAATTAGTAGTTACAATAAATAATACATTTTGGGTGATGAATAGGCATTGTCATATTTTTTTGTCTTTATTTTTTAGTTAAGACAATTTAAATAGTTTTAATTTTAAATTTAAGATATTTAAAATAATAATTTAGGTTTTGAAGACAAAATAACATTTTGTCTTAAATATCTTAAACTTTTAAAATAATTTTAAACACTTCCCCTTTTACAACTATGAATATGCACCTCCATAATGATAATTGTAAAATGTTTACATGAATTTCACAACCCTCTAACATGACCTAATTAGAGACATACAAAATTATTTTATGCTTTAAAAAAAAAAAAAATTTAACTTGTTTAAGGGCTAAAGATTTTACGCATGCAAACAAAATTTGATTTGATTTGACCATCTAATATTATGCATGAGTCAAATTTGTTCTAGGTGTGAGATGAGAACCCACTTCAAAATAATAAACCATCACTAAAAATTTATTTGATGGTAACTATATTTCTTTGTGATTCTATCTATATATATACACACACTTTAAAGAAAAAAATAGATAATAGGTTTAAGGGTTAAATATTGCACTCGTGCAACTAAAATCTAATTTGATTTGAAGATCTAATATTAGATGCAAGTCAAATTTATTTTTAAACATGAGATAAGAAACCAATTTGAATAGTAATCCATGACTGAAAATTTGTTTGATGAAAATATGCTCCCATAATAAAATTTATGAAATTGTGGAACCAAAAAGGAAAAACCCCTCAAACTATTTATTTGGTCATTTATTTGGTCATTTTACCTGATGACCAAATTGGTCATTTATTTAGTCATTTTACCCGATGACCAAATCGGTCATTTATTTAATCATTTTAGTTGTGATTTTACCCGATGACCAAACTAGTCATTTATTTAGTCATCTATTTTCCAAATATGATCAGTTTTGGTCATTTATTTAGTCATTTATTTAGTCATTTTAGTTGTGGTTTTACTCGATGACCAAACTGGTCATTTATTTAGTCATCTATTTTCCAAATATGATCAGTTTTGGTCATGTGACTAAAACTTTTAGTCACATAACCAAAATTTTTAGTCACTTAGTCATTTATTTTCCAAATTCTACTAGTGTAGGCCTGGAGAGAATCATATGATTCATCTCCCAAAATCCTCGTCTTTGTGGCGACTTCTTCTCCTATGTTATGGATTTCTTCCAGCCCGGCCTTCCATTTTTCATACTTTGTTAAATCTTGCTCCCATATGAAAGTGGAGCCCTTTGCCTGGCTAAGAAGAGTGTCAACCCGATAAAGGTCTGGGAGGGACACCATTAGAAATTGTCTCATGGTGGCTACTTTCTTAGTGGCCACCCATCTATGGCTCACGCCTTCTTCTTCATGATGCGTAGAGAATCCACATCACCCTACGCAAGTGACAATCTGGAGGAAGGGGTTCTGGGGTGGACCTCAGTCAAAGGCTGTGTAAGTTCTACCGGAAGCCCGAGGAGATTGGCATTTATCTCTCTTTCCTCCTTTAGCTTCTGGCCTTGCTTGATGTATCTAGCCTCTATCACCTTGGTGGCTTCTTTCAGTAAGTCCAGCTCACCCTGTTTGTCTCTCCTCCCCAATGCCACTTCTGTTATGTTGTAGTCTTCGGGCCTTACGGCCACTGCATTTGCACTTGGTGGGGGTGTTGTGATAGTTGCAACTATGCTTCCTATTGGACCAATCTAGAGAGTATGGACTATCCGTGCTTTCTTGGGTTTCTAGGCCTCCACATTCTTGGCCATCATTTTGGCCAATGAGAGTGTAGCGCCTGATGCTGCCACTGAGGCCTTTCTTTTCCTTGATTTGACCAGCCATTGGGGCGGCTGGGGTGGCTTAGTCGCTAAGACCTATTCATCAGGATTCCTCTCAGAATTTGGTGGTATGTCCCTGGGATGTACATTATCTTTGGGCTCTCTCTCCATCTCTTGTCCCGGTTCCTCCTCTTGTTCTTGTTCTTTTTTTTGTTCTCCAGAATCTTCAATGTTTTCTGCCATACTGTTGTCTTCTATTGTACTATCTGGAACCTTTTCTTTGGTCTCAATATTGCTTGTATTTTTAGGGACCTCCTCGCCCCTCCCAGCGTTAGTTGATGCTGCATTATCATTATCTGGGGCTTCTTGATCGATCTATTATTGTTCTTGGGCCTCATCGGCCTCGTCTATTGGAATATTTTCCTCCATCGGGACACCCTTAGGAGGTGGGTGAGGTCTCTAGCTAAAATTCAATAATGTGGCTGCTATCACTACCTCACCAAATGTGCTCCAGGGCACTTGATCACCTGGAGTAACCAAAGGCATTTGGAGCGTGATGGTCAAGGGTATGGTTGATCCCGTGGGTCTGGGTTCCTGGACCATCGCTTGCTCATTTGTGGGTTGCCTTGGTATGTATTTGGTCTCCTAGACCGGTATCTTCTCCTACTCAGGTTTCTTTTATGCCTCCTCCCAGGCCTGTTGCTCTGATGTATCTTCTTCTTCCAGGATTTCCTTTTCTACGGGGGCCTCTTCCCTATCTTGAGCAGCAATCTCCTCCACTACATGACCTATAGCTTGTTGGAGGTCTATGAGTTCCTCCACTGAGAAAGTGCCATCGAAGTCATCGTGCAGGGGTGAAGAGTCAGAAATATCTTCCAGGTTAGGAGAGTCTGAACAGACATCCACCGGTGGCACCTCCAGCATACCGAGACTGGCGGCAATGCTTGGCATAGGGGTCACCTTCTTCTTCTTCTTTCTCATCAGTGGAGCCCCAGTGTCCACAATACTAGTAGACTCTTCCTCAATGAAAGTCTATCTACTCATAATTGTAGCCAACGATGGGGATCCCGCTAGGCGAGAAGATGCCATTGGAGCTACAAGGAGGTTGGAGGATACCCGTGTACTTATTTGATGGCTGGCCAGCCTTGCCGACTCCATTTTTTGATGTAGCTGAGTCATTAGAAGGGTGAGAACTTGGGGAGGCACCTTGGGAACTGGGACACCCTCTTTCTCTTTTCCTTTGCTCATGATGGGTTCAATGGCCATGGAGGATGAAGAAGGTTTGACACTGGCAGAAGCGGGAGTGGCCCTATGAATCATTGGTTTCTTCCAAGCGCTCTTGGGGCATGCCCAGGCAAAGTATTTGTGACTTGCTTCCAAAATGGGGTGACATACCCCTTCAATTGTTAGGTCTGTAGGGGTGGCCCAGTCCACCAGAGAGAGATCTAGCTTGTCTAGTCCTTGCTCTTTATATGCTGGATCCTCCAGCAGCCTGTCATCTAAAAATCCCTTCGGGAAAGTCTGAAGGTCAAGTGCTTTCATGAGCCCTTTGCTCATCCGTGAATGGTATCAGGCTCGGAGGTCAAAAATGTCTTGGCAGTCTGCCCAGAAGTCTTCAATATCTACTTCATGTGGTGGGGAGGCCCAGGGGAGTTCCATGGAAATCTTTCCAAGAGGATCATAGTTCTTCTGGGCGTGGTAGAATTCCACCAGCCCCAGGTTTTTCAATTTATTATCTACCTCCCAGGCTACGGTGAGGCTGCATGTATAATTCCCGGATGAGAATGGGAATGGGATGTTGATGACCTTCTTTAATGTAAAGAAGGTGTTCAAATCCATCATCTACCAACATAACTCTAAAAGAATAATTCTATCCCCACAATACTGAGGAAGAAGATGGGGCTTCCCGTTGAAGCCGGTCACCTGAATGTAGGTGTGGTGTTGGAATTGAATAAAATAACGGCCATAACTACTGACCAGATTCATTTCCGCTTGTGAAAGTTGGTACCTGGAATCCTGAGTAAGTGTTAGGATGTTGTTGTAAATGAAATCATCATTTACCCAACAAAAATTTGAGAAACTAAGTTCCCATTATACTTGGGGATAATGATCCCATGGTGTTACCTGGCCTAGCCCATTTATGAGTTCTCCAACTGTTCCCAAACATGGAAAAACTGGTCTTTGTTATGCTAGTTCCCAAAGCACATATGATGTCATGTAAAACTTGGATTTCTTTACAACCCCCTTTAGATATTTGTCCACATGGTTAGATATGAGGGCCACCCAGTTGAAGGTCTGACTATGAGTGGTGATGCAGTACAAAAAGTAGTACATCCATGCCAAGAAATCCTAGGTATGGGGTAATCCAAAGATCCTGCATAAGAACACAATGCCCGCCTGAATAATGGATCCTAGATAATGGATCCATTAAATTTTGGGATCCCTAGCCCCAAAGTGAAAGTTGGTGCGTCCAGGGTGACAATTGTTTCTGGGTACTGTAGTGGCTAGGGATCCGAAAGTAAGACAGTCTGAGTTGGTGCATTGTACAATGTTGCTAGCTGGAGTATTAACTCTAGTGATTTCACTGAACAAGGGAAGTTGGCCACCTTAATGATGTCGGAGGCGGCTATCTGAGTGGCTAGATTGTCTCTAGTGGCCTTCAACTTGTAAATGGCTTGAATCAAGCCTTGCATTTCTGCCCAGGGTCTGGGCCCAGTGTCTGTTATTTCTTAAAATTTTGACTCTATCTTTGATCCTACAAGGGCACCGTCCTTGGGATATTTGGAGGTCAAGGGAAGATTTTCCAACAACCTCTCGGCCTTGGTTTTGGTGGCTGCCTGGGTGGAAGTGGTAGGCAATTCTGGGTTGGAAGGAGGGGTGATTACTTCAGACATCTTTCACCAGTCTTATATGCAACCTGCAAGACCGGAGAACCATTAGAACATGATACATACAAAATAATATTGGAACTCCAGGAAAATCGTCACCACCCTGCACCTATTCAACAAGTGTTAGCATACACCAAAATTCCTGAAAAACATTCAATAGATGTGAGTAGGAATCTGGGGGAAATTGAACCAAATGACAAGGGGAAACACAAGAGTAGGGATTTCTTGGGACCCGGAGCCCAGATAACCTTTCCATTGTCGTGCCGATGTGACCAGTAAGAAACTGTATTCGGCTGACGTGGGTTAGCACGTGGTCAGGTGGCAGGAGATGTAAAGGCATTAATGGCGACAAGTGGGCTGAAACAGGGTAAAATAAATGTCATATGGGACATGGTTTGAATGCCTGCTCATGGGAAATTAATCCTACCATTAATGTGATGAGACAGAGGAGAGAGAAAGCTGCCATGGCTCAAACCAGCAAGGTGCCGAGTTCAAATCGTGGTGACTCCATCTCAACAAGCTTGGTTTGGCAAGTGAAAACACATGACAGAGCATGAGGAACTCACAAAATTAGAAGGACATATAGGATATATACATAAAAGATATAGAGGGCTTAAGTTTGAGACATATATACATTAAAAATACAACATTTACAAGCTTTTAAAAATTTAATCAACATTCACATATACACATGAACTAACCTAAGACAATATACATTATAAACATTAATCTACAACTGTGTAGAGGGTGGACAACCCTCTGGCAGAGCCAACCCACCAACGGGAGGAGAAACAAAAACACAGAACACGGAATGGAAAACTAGCAAAACAAACAAAGACCAAAGAACAAAAGGGAACAACAAGTAAAACACGGAAATAACAAGAAACTAGAGAACCTACCTAGAAATATGAAGAAGAGTAGGGAAAGAGCACACCAAGGGCACTCTCATAACACATTCTACCTTCAAATGACCATGAACAGGTACCTCGAATAAACTAGTAATAACCCACTAAGCACAGAGTAATTCACAGGTTAATTGCAGTTTAGTCGCCTAAGAATCGCTCTGAATGCACAAGTGTTTTTAATCGCGGTAACTGTGAAAGTGGCATGTAATTTCTATTTATACCCAAGGTAAAAGAAGGTTACCCTTTTCTCTACAAACTCTGGAACATGCAAACCTCTGAACTTCGGGCCCAAGGATTCCATGCAACCATGCCTTCCTATGAGGAGAAGACATCATGGCGGAGAATCCCAGAGTCTGGAGTTCAGCTCTGGAAAGAACAACAAACTCTGGGACCGAGGCCTAGAGGCACGAAAGACAAAAGAAGAAACAAAACAAACTTTATGCGAAGAAAAAGCTGGAGAAGGAAACAAAGAAAACAAAAGACAAGGCAAGAGCCAAAGAGAAAATAGGGGACCCAACATTTTTCCAACAAAAATGTAGGGACAGGTATGCAGGGCATAACATCACCTAGCCTCAATATATTTACAACAGAAAGAAGTGGAGCAAAGGTATTAAAGGGAAACATTGATCAGAAAGGTATTATGAGCTTACTGTAGATCTGAACATCTTTAAGTCTAAGTTGTATTTATGAATAGATTATATACTGTTTCATTTTAACCATTGGATCAAAAAGTCTCTTAACCATACAGGATTTAAAAATCCTTTATATATTGAGATGCATCCCAAGAAGTATCAAAGGTTTACCATGAAGATAGCATAGTGAATGCCCGATATCAAGTGATAAACTATTAGTGGTAAATCCTCTAACAAGTTTGCACTCAATAGTGTGTTTGTAACCTTTAACAAGGTTGGCTCTTCACCAAGCTCACTTTAGAAGAGTGAAAATTTTGGGTTACAAGTCCCAAGTGGTTTTTCCCTTAACACAGTTTCCTCGTTAAAAATTCATGAGTCAAATGTGTTTATGGTTCATTACTTTAATGTTTTGCTTTACACATTACTAAAACAAGATTGATCAGTAAACACTATTTTATTTATGATATTTTGGTAAATTCTAGACTGCTATTTGATAAAGCTTAAGAATAAGGTTTAACAGTGAACTTCGAGCAGTAGTTATATGATAAGATAATTTAAGGGCATACATCTTGTAGGAATGAAGATAACTAGAGGTTTATAATTGTGGTATAGAGTTTTTGGGTTGATATTAGATCAATTTTTTAGGTCACTGATTCACTCCCCCCCCTCTCAATTTTTCTAAAAATTTGTATCAAAGCTTGTGTGTTTAGAAAGGGAGTTTAACAACTCAAGAAAAAGATCACAAGATGAGAAAATGAGATGTGCCTAAGTTGAACAAGGACAACTTTGCATCATGGAAAAGAAGGATAATACTCCACCTATCAGGTATTGGAAATAATGTTACTCAATACTTGGATACTGAATATGTGTTTCCTATAGGACCTCACACACTTGATCAATTGAGAGAAAATCATGAACACAATTCTATGATGATAGAACTTTCTTCCTCACTCTCTGATGCTGAATTTGAAGATGTCAAAACATACACCTCTGCAAAGAAAATGTGGGACAAATTGAAGTTAGTACATGGAGGAGATGCTATTGTGCTAAGAGCTAAGGTAGAAATTCTAAGAGGAAGGTTTGATGACCTAATGATGCAGGAGCATCTTGGGTCATTGGCAATCCTGCACAACCAAAAGGATGTTTGTTTTGTTTGTTATTTTGTTTGGAAGCTGCTTGAGAAATACTCTACTACTCAGGCTCTGTTCCTCGGTAAAGCTTGTCTACTGCTCAGGTTCTGTTGCTCAGGCATGCTTGTTTCCATCACTCGGTAATGCTTAGTTCTGCTGCTCGGGTCTTGTTTCTCAGGCATGCCTATTTATTTTCCTGTTGCTTGGGTTTCTCTTCTGACGCTTAGGTTCTATTTCCTATTGCTCGGGTTGTTCTTTGCCCGAGTCTCTCTATTGCTCGGTCATGCTTTTTCCGAGATGCTTATTTTGGGAGTTGGATCTTTGGCCGACTTATTTAGTTAATTTCCATTGTTGAATTAATTTTGGGATCTCTCATTGGTATCTGTGTGGACCTAAATCTGGGTCTTTGAGCACCGACCTCTTTGGTGGACTCTTGTATATATACTTTTGTATGTTTTTAGTTTAGGAATTATTCTTAGAGAAAGAAAGAAAATATATAGATATTGAGATCAAAGGTCTGTAATCTCTGTTGAATGAAGATCTTATTGTAATTCATTGAATATATGGCCAAAACCAGAAAGGCCTAACAACCCAACATGTAATGAATTTGATCAAGTTAATATAAGAGATCTCTTTTGTTTCTTCTCTCACTATATTTTTTGGCTTCTGAATTGTTTCTGCAAGGTGGTTTGGTGGTTGGGAGTGCCTTGGGCCCCTTCTCCTTGCCCTCCTTGCATCAGGTGGTATCAGAGAATTGGTGATATCTAAGTTCCTTCTTGTAAACCCTAACCCTAGTTGGTATTGTTGTGGGGTAGCAGATTGCAATCTAACCTACAATTACAGAGGGATTCAACATGGTTTGTGGGAGAGGAAATGTAGATCCAGGCATAGGTAATATGCTAAGATAGATGGTTGCTAGATTGGAAGTTGTTGAGATAGCTCAGCGTAGAGGAAGACATCTCAAAGATGTTAGTGATGATGAAATTGAAGAGGTTCAAGGTGAAGCTACACCTTCACCTATGATAAATTAGGAAGAAGAGCGATTCCTGAGAGCTTTGACAATTTTTAAATCCACACCTCAGTTTAATCCGAGCCTGAGTATAGTGGAAAATTGGATTTTGATGAATTGATTGACTGTATAACAGAGATGGAAAAGTATTTTGAATATGAAAATGTGGCAGAGGATAAGAAGGTGAAATATGCAAGCACAAAGCTGAAAGTCCATGCATCCCTATAGTGGGAACATCTACAATTGGATCAAAAGAAGAAAGGTAAAGACAAAATCAAGGTATGGGACAAGATGGTAAAAAAATTGAAAGGAAAGTTTCTACCTTGTGATTATCAAATTAACCTAATTTGATGAATGTGAAGTTTGAAGCAGAAAGGCAAATCAGTAAAAGACTATATTGAAGAATTCTATAGATTGGACATCAGATCTGGACATGTGGAAGATGAGGTGGAAAGAGTAGAAAGGTACCTGAATGTCTTTAGAAGTTCCATACAAGATGAGATCAGTTTGGTCAAGATATACAACATTGAGGAGGCATACCAATTTCCCCTAAAAGCTAAATAAAAGTTGAACAAAAGATATGAAAAAAGACAAAGAGGTAGAGGAGGTAGATTGCCTATCTAGGAAGAGGCATATCTCATGGTGAAAACAATAGATTTGAACCAGATAAGTTAGTTTCAGACACATCTCAAGACAAAGGAAAGACTGAATGGAAAGGTGGAAATTCATACCAAGGAAGAGGTAATTACTCTAGAGGTGGTTATAGTAGAAAAGGGTTCCAAGTAACTTGTTACAATTATGGTGAAGGACATAAATCCTTTGAATGTACACATGCAAGCAATAAAGGTAGTATTAGAAGAAATGCATTGGTGCAAGAGGAGTCACCAAATGAAGCTAAAAAAGAAGGAAATTTCATGATCTAAAGGATACCATGGAGTGAGAAGGGTAAGAAAGATCATGTCAGGAAAAGTTTATTCAAGACCAGATGTAGAGTTGTAGACAAAGTTTGGAAAGTAATTGTTGACAGTGGAAGCTCAGAGAATCTGGCATCTAAGGAAATGGTTGTAAAGTTGCAGTTGGAGAGGATGAAACATCTAAAAACCTATCAGATCTCATGGATCAAGGATGATCATACATTAATGGTGAGTGAATGATGTTTTGTGAATTTGAAAATTGGAAAGTACTATACTAAGGTGTTGTGTGATATTATGCCTATGGATTGTTGTCATATTTTGTTCGGTAGACCTTGGAAATATGATAGACATGCTATACATGATGGAAGATTGAATAGATATTCTATTTGGGTTGATGGTAAGAAGAAAATATTGTTACCTTTGGTTGAAGAATCTGATGGTGAGATATGTACATCTATGAAATTTTGTCTGATGGAAGGTAGACATTTGTTAAGGATTTGAAGAGAAATGATATCTGTTATGCTTTGATTTCCTAACAAATCGAGTAAGAATATAGAGGATGACATTCCTACAGAAGTTGGAAAGTTTCTCACTGAGTACAAGGAGATAATTTAAGATAATGTACCTGATGGTTTTCCACCAATCAGAGATATCAGTCATTGTATGGAACTGATTCCTAGAGCTAGTTTTCCAAACAACGTACCACATAGGTTAACACCAACAAAAAATGAAGAGCTCAACTGACAATTTCATGAATTGTCGAACAAAGGTTTGATCCGAGAAAGTTTGAGTCTATGTGCAGTACCTATTGTGTTGGCACCTAAGAAGAATGGAGAATGGAGAATGTGCATTGATTCCAGAGAAATTAAAAAGATCATAGTAAAGTATAGGTTTCCTATACCAAGAATGGATGACATAATGGATTTTTTGAGTGGTGTTGGTTGTATTTCTGGTTTTTGAGTCTGTCCAGTAAAATTTTGAAGTTCCCAGTTATTTGTAATCTTAAGAGTTGAAATTCATGCCTAAAAATTGCTCATATTTCTCTGCAAATAATGTTTTATCCCTATACCTAGTCAAAAATGCCAAAAACCCTAAGCCCTAAGGTCATTTCTATTCAAAAATGAAAAAAGCCCTTAATTCTCAGTCGAGTTTCGATTTTCATGTTACCTTTTTCATAACTTAAGTCTAAGATATTTGCATGTGCTAAATATGTTTATCACTTAGTATCGTGAAGAAAAACTAATATTCCATTTAGTCTGGAGACTTGGCGAAAAATATTGGTCGTGTTGTCTCTTAATAAAAAGAATATTCTTTAAAAGATCTGGAGACTTGGTGTAGACCATTCATCTCATATTTGATCTAACGGTGGTCGGGTTATCTCATAATAAACCCTACAGTTTAGAATTTATCAAGTGACATAGAGTTTAAATAGTCACCAAGTCTCTGAATAAACCTAGGTTAAAGTTCAATTTGAATAATAGTATTGTCACCTATTCGCGAAAAAAACTGAGTTAAGTTGAGAATCAAGAGACTTAGGGACAACCACAAGATGGAAGCCAGATCCAATGGTAGTCACGTGGTCGCAGTAAGAAGTTGAAAAATCAAACAAGATCTGGCGACCAGGAGACAAAAGGAAAAACAAGACACATGTTCATCAATCGCCAAGTCTCATGAAAGATATTAGGAGACTTAGCGACAACCACAAGATGGAAGCCAGATCCAACGGTAGTCGCGTGGTCGCGGTAAGAAGTTGAAAAATCAAACAAGATCTGGCGATTAGAAGATAAAAGGAAAAATAAGACATGTGTTCATCAGTCATGAAGTCTCATGAAATATTAGGTTTTTCCATGAGAATTAGGAGACTTGGCGATAACCATCAAATGTAGAGGAAAAGAAGATCAAGGGTAGTCATGTTGTCTCTAGATGGAAATAATAAGAGTAAAATTATCAAGTGATAACGAGACAAAAGGTGTTTGTCACGAGGTCTCCAGATAAACCATGAGTTAGATATTTAGTTCAGTGACAAGGAGATATAACAATCGCCAAGTCTCCAGATATAATCTGAGGTTAAAGAATAGTTAGAAGAAAGGCTTAGTCATGGTGTCTCCGTAAGAAGATGAGTTAAGTGAAAACATTAAGTGACATGGAGACAATTGTTGATCTGAAGATTGATCCAACAATAGTTGCTAAGTCTCGATGACAAACCATGGTTAGAAATAATATCAAGTGACAAAGAGATTACACAGTCTCTAGGTCGCCAGAAGTAAGACCAGAGTTAAAAAGAAGACTTTTCTTTGAAGCCATGGTGGAAAGTTGCTAGCCAATAGGATTTCAAATATTTTTGACAGATGGAAAAGTATCCAAATTATGATTAATGAAAGCTAATCAGATTTGATTTCGATCTCTTTTTGAATTTTATAAGGTTTTAATAAGAAAAAGTACTCATTCCTAATTGATTACATGTCAGTTTGAAATGCCACAGCTAGAACCAGAATTGATGTCACAGTGCATAAACTAATGGCAAAAGTGATTGAATTGTAATTCTACCAGTTTAGAAGAGATGATTGCATTGATTTCTTAGTTATAAGTAAGCATATTCATTGTCATTTCATTCTTACCAGCTTCCAAGTTTTCAAAGCTAAGAATTTTATAAGAGTTCAACATTTTTCGAGAAGAGTAGAATTTGACTGCTCTTTATAAAACCTCTATATTTAAGCATTATGCATCCTTCCTACTAGAAATAATATGTTGAACTCCTTAAATTATCGACCAGGGAATGTAAACTTGAAATGGTATCGGCAAAGTATATGCTCTAATCCACTTTGAAAGTCATTATTATTTAAGGAATGGAAAATACTGAAATGAAACTAAACTAGGAAATGGAATCAACAACGTAATCTAAAGATAAAAGAACTTGCTGAAACAGTAAGGTTAACTCTTTGCCTATGCTACAGGAAACAGTAAACTAGCTAACCGCATATGTTGCATGAACAACCACTAGTGCTGTTACTAATGGATGTAGGAGCAATAGAGTCCTAATTACTTCAAATGACTTGCAACTACTTTCTACTGAACTACGAATTAGGTTCACCTCCCGTGTGGGCCCCCGCGGAAGAGTGAATGAACAAGAAATCAGAAACTAATAATTGAACCCTCATTGATCATTCATAAAACATGGATTACAAAATATGCAGAAGATAAGATTGTATTTCTTCTCACTGGATTACAAAATATTCCCGTAATACTAACTCTACTCCCTAGAATAAGAACTTCCAGATTATTTAACAACAACTTCTAAAACAAACTCCTATCAACTAGGATCCCCCAACATCAGGGATATGAAAATCATTAAGAAACATGATCAACAACTTTAACATCAGAAAAAAACTGCATTTAGTCACACATGAAATCTAGGAATGTGCCGCTGCTATATTTACTCCATCGTGGCCGCTTTTCAGTTGTGACCTATCTGCAACAGGAACTGTTCTCATCCGTGGGTAGTGGAATCATCATGAGCCCCACAACAGTTGGCCTATTCAAGGCATCAATCCATTCTTTAATGCTGACTCCCTCCTTTACCATGGATCCACCATTTCTGCAAAAGGTTAGCACATACATGTATCCAAGACAAAAATCCATAATAAGTTTCTTTACTAACTTGCTCTCATCACATGGCTACAAGAAAACCACCCAACTTAAAGTAGGACAAAAAGACACCATATTTAGTTCCATATATCCACGCAACATATATATAGCATATTTATAAACTTAAAATGTTTCACACGTATTTTCATACACATAAATATAGCAGTTCTGCGATATCAATATAAATAGTCTGAAAAAGTATCATGAAAGCATATGAAGTTCTCAAAGTCTAGCCATAAAAACACATGAAACTTGAAACTATGTAGGCCTTATATTGGCCTCATCATTCCCCCCAAATTATCCTTTTTCTGGTTCTCGAGCAAACAAATAATTCTTCACTCTGGCCTGAATTCTGAGATCTGTAGCTGCTTTCTGTCCAATACTCCCATTAGCAAAGCTACAGTAAAAACCCTTAGTGTCCCTGTGCATTCCCCACCTTCTCACCTCTCCTGCCATGTCATAATCTTCTAAATTTTATGAGTTGGGAAGAAGAGGAGAAAGAAGAAGGGGTTGTTGCAATGTTAATGGAGCCAATAGCTCTGCCTTACCCTGCCTAACGTGATGTACCAAGGAGCATGCTTGTTTTCCATTACAAAATTAAGGGGTGAATGTGGATCCTTATTTCTCACATCCTTTATCATGTTAATCCAGCACCACTAGATTGTTTTGTGGCCTTAGTCAATTTAGTTTCGGCCATTCGAGTGTACTCATTGAAGGCTACATTCTTGAGAGGGTCAATGATCTTGCTTCCAGACTTTGACTGAGCTAACTTCATCCATTCATAATAGTAAGTTTTGGGGTCTTTGGATTTTGGCCGTAGGTATAGAGGAATTTTGTCCTATAATTCTCTATAAATTTTGGACTAGGATTCTCTACTGATCTCATTTTGTATCCATGACATGAGTGCCCTCAACTGGATGTCCCCAACATAAGGTAGTGGATTCCAATCCCTATTACTATGTACAACTAAGTTGTTCAAGAAGAGTTCACATAATAGGTTCTGTATGGTTGTAGGAGAATTATGAAAGGCTTGAAAAAACTCAAGGGGCTCATTTATCAAAGGAGACTTTCCCTTTACTATACTGGTTAATTGATAATTCAACATTTTTTCTTTAAGAAAAATGGCATAAACAGGGGAAGGGGACCTACAACTCATTAGCTTAGGGATAACTGACATTACCTTAGTCAATTTTTCTTGAAGCCGTTCTACCTCTTCCTTTTTTTCTACCAATTCCTGAAAAGTCTGATTGATAACCCTGTGCAAAGCCTTCTTCTGCCTTTGCCATTGCTCTCTTTCCATTATCAACTGATTGGTTAGCCAAAAGATAATAGAAAATGGAGTTACAGGGAAAGGTATCTCTGGTAGATTACCTTCATCAGGGTTTTCCCTTGCGGCTTGTATGTCAGCTGAACTATTATTTTCTTTACCAGAGCTTTCTCCCATTTCTTGTTTATCAACTAAACTGTCATTTCCTATAGCTGCATCCTGTGAGAAGTTTGGATGGATTATGATGGCCCTCTCAGGGTTATCACATTTCTGATCTACAGCTACTAGTGTGTCCAATCCTTGATTTAAAACTTGCTCAGCCATCACGTCAATACCAGGATTTTCTTCAAAAATATTGCTCCCTACTGCTGCAGGAGGTGTATCCACACTCATAACAATACTGGAATTTTATTCAAATAAACGCTCCTCTGCCATTGTAGGAGGCGAATCTGGCATACCTTCTTCATTAGCAAGGTATCCTCCTAAAAATTCATTATCATCATCTGATTCAATGAAATCATCATTAATTTGGGGTCCATGGGAAGATGAACTCCCCCTTTGAACCCTATAGGTTTGTTCATCAAAGGTGGAATCATCTTCGATTACTACACATTTTGTGCCCATTCTGACCTTGGAGGATTGCTTACCTTCTGTTGCAGGAGACTTAGGCAACTCCTATTGGATTTCTCTTTGTTCATTTTCTGGTGGCTCCTCTGACTCAAGAGTGTCAAGGCTGATTATTGTCCTTCCTGGTGATATGTCTGTAGCCATACCCCTCCTCTGTCTACTACTTCTTTGTAAAGGGGTTTCCTCCTTCCTATCAGAAGTCTTTCACTTTCTTGAAGTGGTTAAAGAAATAGGATCCTACTTCTTTGAGTGTTTACTAGAACTAGAGGCAGCTGGCTTTCCTTTTTCCTTCCCTTTCCTTGTAGGGGTGGTAGTTGTATCGACTGGAGCGAAGACTTTTTCTTCAGAAACCTCTTTCTCTGAAATTTTATTTTTTCCCTTATTTTGGGATGATCGAGATGTAGAAGCTTCAGGAGGATGCCTAGGGTTTTTAGTCCTAGGTCTTCTTGCTGAAGAAGAACTTGATCCTAGTTCTTCAATAACCTTAAAAACTCATTGTTCTGTTTGGACTCTTTTTCCAACCCTACTCCCTAAAGGTCTTAGGGTCTCCTTCTCTAATTCTCCTGACATGAAATCCTCCCATGTCATATTGGACTAGTCTCTCAATGCTTTTTCCATAATTATCTTAATTAGACAATGATGGGAAACGATATTGGGCTTACCTTCCTGCACTAATGAAGCTCGTTTCTTCAGAATGTTGAAAAGGAAATTGGGCACATTTATGGGCTTGTTATCGTGCCTTGAGCAAGTCAAAAATTTGAAGTGAACCACATGCAAGTAGGCTTTTTGACCTTCACAAGTGAAATATTTGATAATGAACACTGTGTGTGTGTATATTTGTGCACCTGTTATCTGTAACACAACACTAAAATAAGTCATTCTATTAGTGAAAAACAAGGGTTAATGAGCATATAAACCATAACTTTGACTTGTTGCTTTCTAACTAGGATGAGTGTAGCGAATAATATAAAATCCCTCAGATTATACTAAATACCAGTGACATAAAAAACCTAGCATGAAAGATTTAGTTTAAAACAAGCTATTATTCAATGAGCAATGCATATTAATCTAAAAATGGAGATAATAACAATGTATAAGCATAAACTATGAAAT
>MU228281.1:1147335-1163297 GCA_018584345.1 Thuja plicata | reverse complement strand
CATTGCATTTATCCATCTAACACCTATCATTGCACTACATTCATTCATACATCAATAAAACATGTGCATAAACATTTTGCATATTCATCCATGGCATACATTTCTAATCCATACATCTAAATCATATTAGAAACATCTCATAAGACATATAAATCTAATGCAATATATAAACAAGTACAATGATGCCAAAATTGAGCTCATATATATATATATATCGATTGGTTAGATGTACAAGGTTGCTACTCGAGCACAATATTTAAAAATGGTGGTACAATATGTATATCAAGGTATCTCATCTAACCACCCGGTGGAGGTGGAGGGGGTGGCATACCCTGCTGCTAAGGAGGTGGTCTCGGTGGAGCAGCCTGTGCCCCAGCATACTCTGAAAATGGCTTAACCTGATCTACTGCCTCAGGAACTACAATTGTGTAAGCAACATAGTAATAAGATGCCTAAGTAGCCTCATACCTCATCTCTATTTGTGATCTCGCCAATGCCTCCCGTAACTCCTAGATCTCTTGGTCTCGCTCAGCTACCTGAGTCTCCTGAATGATCACCTATGTATGGAAGTCATCTCGCTCCCTCTACGAATGTCTAGCTCTCTCTCAAACCCTCTAGAGAGCCTCCTTTAATTGCACCACATGTCCACCTACCTATGGATCAATCAGAATAGCATCAGCCATGACAGTGTCCTCTCCCTGCTCAGTGGCTCTCTCTTGACTGCCATTGGTCCCGACACCTGCATCCGACCCCATAGGTCTAGTGGGGATAGGAATCTACTCAGTCCTCGGTGTACTATCCTCTCCTACTGCTGTAAGGGTGACTGCTATACCTGTGGCTGTGGGGGCACTTGCTGCACCTGCTGCTATGGTGGTGGTCGTACCACCTGGTGTACATGAGGAATCAGACCAACAAGATCTGTATATCTGGGGAATGGATGTGCTAATATGTGGTCCCTGTATACAGGTGTCATACCTACATTCATCACTCCAACCATGTAATCCCACCTAGCTAGTGGTACTCGAGCATCTATCATACTTCGGCCTTTGTCCAGCTATCTCTGCCAACCCTTCTTCATCTCATCGATGAATCGGGTGTAAGTAAAAAAATCTTGTGAGACATCCTCCGGTCTCCCAAACTGGCGCAACACTCATGTGAGAAAGAAGTGCTCAATAATGTTGATAGTACACCTAATCAAAGGACATGAATAGAACATATACGAAAATTCATGTCGTGCATCATCCCACACCTCTGTGGCTATCGAAGGCCGCCATATGACTCTTGCCATGTCATCTATCTGAGCCCGCCACTGCTCTGTCTTACCTAGCATGGGTTGGGTCATGGGATCTGTGTATCTATATATATATGGCTCTGAAGGCTGCTGTGTGTCATGGAAAACCGGCCTACATATGGGAAGGTGCTCCCAGGCCCAGATCTGAAGAATGAAAACTCCCATCGCCATGGTCCATGCGCCTCGATACACAATCTCATGCATCTCATGATACATCTGAGCGAGCATACACTCGCCCCATCCAAAAGTCACTGTAGGTGTGGCCAACATCCTCTGCAACATACCTCCCCAACCGCACTCCAGCCCGTGTTGACCTCGATTAGGCACCAAGTGGAAACTCAAGAAAAGTGCCAACACAACTGCCAGTGGGTGATCTATGCCATAGCTACGAATCAAATCCTCCCACAAGATGGCCTGACCCATCACTAGATCATCTCGAAAGACTGCTCTTAATTCCAATGTACCTGCTCTCGGCTGAGTGTCATACTCCACACAAGCTCCATGAAAAGGTACTCTCAGAATCCTGTAAATGTCCTTAGGAGTGACTGTCATCTCCCCCTGCGGAAAATGAAATGTGTTCATCTGTGAATGGAAACGCTCGACCAATGCACCCAGTAAACCGTGATTTACCCAAATATTAGGTGCATCACAAAGGTATGATAATCTGAGCCCGTCAATATGGGCACCATTAGCATCTGATAGTCTTTGCAGTAACTCACCCATGACAGGATGATGTGACTAGAACACGATATCATGGAAGTCAACCTGCAAAGCAAGCGACGAAATTGGATCAATACCTCAACATGATGTTTTTCAAAGCAATGACAACAAATACAGCTATGGACCTATCCTAAACACAGTTTTAAGGCATTATAACTGGCTGACTCTGTGGCATAAAAAATGACAACTTTTTTTTGAGCTGAGCAAGTTTCCCATGTGAGGAAACTCTTTTCCCATGTGATAATATCTAACTCATGCGAGACAGTATGTCTTCCCACGTGAGATTTTTGAAATCTCGTGCGGTGTAAGTGTGCATTTTGCGCGAGCACAAGGGAGGGACCTGCGCGAGGAATCCCAAACCTGCACGAGGAATCTGATTTCTCGCGTGAAAGGAGATCTAGGCCAGCATGAGGAAATTGTTCCCTCGCACAAGCTTGGACATGATAAACCCTAAAAGGCTTAAAAATATGCTAAAATGCTATAAAATTCAATAAAGATTTGAAATGCAGGATAATGTTGCGATTACTTATAGGTGCGTCATACTCTGGTGGTCAGTTGTGTCATCGAGAGCGCTCGAATCGGTGTGTATGTATGGGAATGCTATCAATGTTAGCTGGAGCACTCGCCATTGCTAAAGTCAAAGGTGAATTATGATTTTTAAATGACCCCTCCAGGCCTTATATAGCCTTTGACCTAATTTTTAAAAGTGTTCTATTTTCTGCAAAAATTGCACCCTTGGCTAAATGGACCATTCTGAATCCATTTTCGTGATCGAAATTGAAATCTAACACTCCTAAGCAGCTCAAAATTGTGTTTTAAAATTTTGGGACCAGCGCGATCGGACGCTTGTGCAGTCAATTTTTTGACATTGCTTTCTAGTCAGAATTATCTCTCGTCATGATTTTCTCAGCTTCTGCAATCTTTTCATTAAATTCAAACTTGGTCAACTATGGTCAAACCTAGTTAGTAGGACTCCCTGATCACTCCAAATCGATTTTGTCTTCTCTTGATCTATCTCTGGATTTCTCTAGATCTTTGATTTTATTTCTATCTACGATTTCTTGCTCTCATCCTCTATATGATGTGTCACCTTTTGATTTTTCTCCCGAGGGGATAGGATGATTGCATCATCAAATCTTTCAAATTATTCTTGAATCAGTCTGATCTAAATCAAAAGTCCCCATCGCTAGGGGCATCTCATCACTTGGGGCATATTCAGTTTTTCGTACCTTATGGTCAAAATTGGATATTCCATAATCTTGAATCTCTAGGGGCATCTTTATGTCTTGCATGTTGCCATCTTGCCATCTATCTTTCTAGGTATTTGAGAAATCTAACTTAGATCCTCAAGGATCAAGCTTTGTTCTGAAGATGATTCTTGAAATCTCATTAGGTATTGTGGCAATCTAAGCCTAATTCTTGAAAGTTATGCTTCATTCTGAAGATGGCTCTCAAAATCTCTTTAGACCATTATCTAGGCAACCTAACCTGGATCTCAGAAGGCTAACCTTCATATTGGGGAAATCTAACCCTGATTCTGGAGATAGTCCTAGATCTTCATCAGCTATCAGCAGACATTGGGGCAATCTAAACCTGATTCTGATCTTCTCTCAGATGATTCTGCTTCTCAATCTGATCGGTGTCTTGGCAACCTAACCTAGACTTCTGAAATCTTCATCTTCACATCAGACTATTCTTTGAATCAATGTGCTGCTCGCACATCAATTCAAAGAGGGGCAAAATGTAACACCCCAAAATATGCACCTTATAATTCCAATCAATTTTGGTGCACTCCTTCAATTTCTCATCATCTAAGTCTTATTGTACTAGGCAAATTCTCCTCCTAATTGACTTTAATTGATTTAGTCTCAAATGGAGAAAACCTAAATTTGCATAAATCTGACACTATATTTAATTCCTAAATTATCAAGGTTTATTAGCTAAATATCCCTATGATTAATTAATTTAATTCTAAAGTCCTAAGTGCTTTTAAATTAAATTAATTCCACCCTCTTTAGCTAATACACATCAAAAGGAATTGAATAATTATTTAATTGTTTGAATGGATTATCCTTAAAAAAAATTCTATAATTCTATATGAAAGGTCACTCATGTGGCAATAATCCACTCTTTTAATTAAATAATCCTTGCTTTTTTGTCTCAATCTCCATCCATGAAAATGAAGAGGCAACTGTTTCTTTTCAAGAAACTCTTCACCCTCTTTCCATGGTTTTTCTATATATTGGACCTCTTTTTGTTCATTTGGGAGGATGAATTAGAGAGCATCAAAATTATAGTTAAATTTGTCTTGAGTTTCATGCTTTTAAGATTTATTGCATAATTAGTTTTTAGTTTCATTTGGATTAGTAATAATATGTTGCATCTTAATGTAGTTTGCTTACATATTTAGTAGCTTAATTCCATCATTTTTTCAATCTTTCTAGATCAATATGCACTTCAATTCTAGTTTAATGGCATTTACTTTCTAGATTAATTGCATTTTCTTTCATAGATTAATGACAATTTGCTTACCTCTCATGCTTTAGAAATCCTCCATTTTAGCAATGGTCAAGGTTGTTGGCTCTCATTCTGAGAGTAAATTTGACATCCCCAACTAATTATGAGCCAACAAGTCGCTTCAATCAAATGTGCAAAATGAACAATTCATGTTCATCTTTGTGAATTGAATGATTGAGTAAGGACTATGTTGGGTTTTTGCCTGATTTAGAGGTCACATTCAAGCACATAACAGTAGTTGTCTGGGAGGAGTTTCAGAACTCCTAAATGGCTCAAAAGACCAATATAAGCCTCCAAATTTACCATTTTACTATTTATTTTCACTTTCAGCCATAGTAATTCAGAGAGCTCTGTAGAGAAGATGGTAGTCCCTGTGAGGAAACACCATTTTGAGATTAGCCATCGACATCAGTGCCCAACCGACTACCCACCGCTAGTAAGTGCTCAACAAACTACCCTGTGAATTTTGCAAATTTCAATTTTATGCATTTTCAGATGATGAGAAGATGACCGTGATCCGATGTGGATTGTGCTCTTTGATAGGTTTACCTGAGATCGGGGTAAACCATGGGTTGTTGACTGCTCTTTTTGAGAGATGGTATTCAAAGCATAATAGCTTTCATTTACTGACTGGAGAGATCACAGTGACTCCCAAGGGCATCTAGAGGATACTTCAGGTACCAATGATTGGGCATGAGGTATGATTTGAGTTGACGGCAGCCATGGAAATTGGTGCTATGTGGAGATATTTTTAGGATGACACCATAGATCGGAGGTATCTATCTTGGGATTACATGGTCAATCATTATGATCATTTATCTATTTATTTAGCAGGTCTGGTAGGAAGCATCCTCATTCCTGATAGGGTCTAGCACAGATTCATGGTCGTCTGGGTAGACATGATAGAGCAGATGGTGACCCACCGATAGAGATTTGCATGGGGTAGTTGTATCTTAGCCCATATGTCCAGAGAGCTGCATGAGATAGTATACTACTATACTCGGAGCATGACCGTAGGTATTCTTATTCTCCAGATCTGGGCCTGGGAGCACATCCCTATGACATGGCCAATTGTAGACAGACAAAGGGCACCAGAGTAGCCCTATTTGTATATGTATGCAAGTCTGCTTCAGCAGTCCCATCTAGGCAAGATCAAGTACTAGTACCGTTTGTTCGATGATATGACAGAGGTCATTTGGCAGCCATATTTAGATTGCGAGGTGTGGACCTCAGATGCCTGGTAGGTACCCTACTTATGTTAGAGATGATATCTCATTGGTAGGACTAGATATATTATAGAGTAAATCATGATCACCAGAGTGTTGAGGCAGTATGGTCATCGCCAGGGTAGGATAGAGGATATTGTTGTATACTCCCAGACTAGAGATAAGACACCATTATGGGGGCACAACTATAGTATGAGACGGCTCACCAGGAGATCCATGGCATGGTGGCAGTAGACTGAGATCTCCATCTTGATGTAGTGGATGCAGGTGTGTCAGACAGATATTTTGTCGAGAGACTTCAGTACCCCTTTCCTTAGTTCACTGTTCCTAAGGAGATTATTCCTCATATAGAGGATCCCTTAGAGTATGACCCTAATGATCGACCAACTAGGGGTAGGGGAGGAGCGCAGAGAGAAAGGGCTCCTGGAAGACATGGAGGGCATGATGGTGGTAGGGATGGTAGAGATGTTAGGCGTCCTCCTCCCAATGATGGTCTTGATGGAGATGATAGGGGTGGAGGTGGTGAGGTAGTAGATATAGGTGGAGCCAGTGGCAGTGGGCAGGGTAGACACCAGAGATTTAGATTTGTGGCCCCTCAAAGAGATACTGGTCCATTGCTTACAGGAGAGAAGCTGCGACAGATTTGTCAGGGGTCACAGGATAGACCACTAGACAGAGGACAAGATAGGTCCCAGGATCAGGATGCATGCAGAGACAAAGATCCATTGTCTAGATGTGAGGAAGAGTGGGAGAAGCTGCAAGCTAGGATTACAGCGTTGGAGGCCTGAGTTACTACTGTCGATGCCTTACTGGCAGATAGGGATATACCGATTGAGTGGCTGAGAGAAGAGAGGGACAGGTAGGGTGAGATTCTCAGAGCTGAGAGAGATGCACATGCTTGGACAGCAATCCATCAGGGACAGAGGGCCACATACTATTATGCCCTATATCATGCAGCAATTCCAGAGGGCCAGAGAGCTCCTTCTTTTTCTCAAGTGACATAGTAGTCAAAGGGGGCCATGCCACCTCTACCAGCTCCTTTTGTACCACCTCCTCCTCCTCCTGACTAGGGAGAGGGGGCGGGCCAGAGTTGATATTTTGTATCATTTTTATGATGTGTATCTTGAGATTATATTTGTATATTTGGATCC
Source organism: Thuja plicata (assembly GCA_018584345.1). NCBI lineage: Eukaryota > Viridiplantae > Streptophyta > Pinopsida > Cupressales > Cupressaceae > Thuja > Thuja plicata. Next base: position 1,156,392 of record MU228281.1, on the reverse strand, counting down.
TGCTAAGATCCCCTCTTTTGTATATCTAGATCCTTCTGAGATCTATTTTTGTAGATGACATTTATACATGTTTATCTGATTTATTCTTGCTCACTGATACTCTGATACTCTTTGTGCATACTGTTCTATATTTTGATCTGTACCATGTTGTGATGATATATATATATATATATATATATATATATATATATATATATATATATATATATATCATTTGGCTTCTTGTTTTTGACATGTTTCATGAGTTTCATTTTCTTTCATAGATGTGGTAAATGTATCTTGTACATGTGATGATATCTTGGTCTCTTGATGAGTTAGTTTTTAGATGATAACATCATTTTATGATTGGATGTGATGAGTCATTACTGATATAAATATGTTTTGAATGATACTCATGTGAAAATGCAAATGTATGTTTCTTTTGATTTTTTGGTTATGTCAAATAGATGTATGGATGCACTTTAGGATGAAAAAGTAAAAATGCAATAAATGGATGCTTTATTTTTGTATTTTCCTGTTTCCTCTTTTCAATGAATGCAAAATGTATGGTATGGATGTGCAATTATATTTGATATCAGTAATATGGATGATGTAATTAACTTGATTGTTTTAGAAGAAGATAGAAAACATTTTTGAGCACAAAACATCTTTATGCATTTACTGTTGTTATAAATGTATCATGCAATCTCTAAATGCAACTATATGCATACTCTTTAGGAATTTGTCACTAGTATTGAAAGGTATAGCTTTTTATCATCATTGGGCATATTTTAGAATGGAAACCACCTGATAGTACAACCATCACTAATACCCACTAATATTATGAAAGTATGAATACTATGTTTTATTGAAATGTCAGAAAAGGACTTAGGCATCAAGGCATAGAAGCCAGGATAACAAAATAGTCACCTTCCTTTTAATATACCAGATTCTGATTAAGGAAAGATATTGGACCCGCAATGACCTTGAAAATTCATATCCTTGGGTACATTATGATTTGTATACCTTAGTGAGAATCTAGATCAGAAAATACACAAGAAAATTGTTTCAATCTCACTGTAGTTTACACATAACAAAGATCAAGATATATGCAGCTATCCACCCATAGTGGTAGCTCTTACCATAAACATCCAAGTTAGGTGAAATTTATAGGATCATTTGGAACAATCACCATATGCATAAATTCAAGAAAACATTATGCCCCCTATCCTTGTAACTCTTTGTCTTTGCGCAGACGTCATTGAGTAACTAAGAAGACATAATAAATTATAAATTGTGAATCAATCAAATAAAATTCATAATTACTTAGATGCCCCTAGTTGAAAACATCATCAGGACATAAAAGAATCATAATCAAACCAATAACAAACTGTGTGTTAATTAGTACTTTGTTAATTCATATGTCCAACACAATAGAGATTCATAAATTAGAAAATTGGAATACAAGCAATATGGTGTTCCATGTCTATGCATTGATAGGATAATCCATTCAAGTTCGCGGTCCAATATAGCCTTGTAGGAATGTTGTTACTGTAAATGTCGTGTCTAGATATGTGATGTTTGAAAAGACACCCTTCTTTTGGAAAGTGACATCATTTTGCATGGATCAAGAAACATTGTGTTTGTGAGGCAAACCATCCTAGAGCAACCTAGCAACCATAACCTACCATACTAGCAAAGATGCCCCCAGTGCAGAATGACCTATTCCTAAGACATAAAGATAGACAAATCCCAAGCGAGGATAAGATAGTCATTTAGGAAGATGAAGTCAATGTACGAGCATAGAAAAAATTATGAAGGCCTAGTATTAGTAGTGCATTGATAGATGGAGTGTAGAACACAAGTGACAGTTGAGTGCCAGGTTTTCACCACTTGGAAAGATCTTTTCTCTTTTCCTTTTTGCTACTAAGATGCCTATTTTACGAGGTGCTCATCAAGGAACTTTTCTCTTTTTCAATTTTTTTTCTATTTTTGAATGTTTTTGTAGTATCAAGGTGCCTATTTACCAGGTTTTCACCAAGGATACCCTTTCTATAGGATCTTTTCCACTATTTTGGATTTCTTCAGGATCAATTTTCTAAATTTTTTTGGTATTTTGTAAGAACTTTTTGTTGTACAAGCTCTGCTAGCTGATCATTAATCGTAGAAAAGCTTCAAATGTAGAGTGTTGATAGGATCTAGAAGAACGTCTCCCTCAGGTGTAGCCAGTTGATAAGCTCTAGTCCCAAAAGTAGCAGTGATAACATAAGGTCCCAACCAGTTAGGTTCAAACTTTCCCTTCTTCTCTCTGTTAGGGTGGTTCTTAGGATTCTCCTTTAGGATGAGATCTCCCACTCCAAATTTGCGTGGTTTGACCTTCTTATTGTAACCTTTGGATATACATGCTTGATACACTTTGAGATGATTGAATGCTTGTTTCCTGCGCTCATCTAGTAGGTCTAAATAATTCACCCTATCTATGCGGTACTACTCGTCAGTAACAAGACCTTGTAAAGATATCTGCAAAGATGGGATTTCAACCTCAACGAGTTGTACTACTTTAGTGCCATAGACTAGAGCAAATGGCATAGCTCTAGTTGGTGTTCGTATGCTTGTTCTATAGGTCCATAGTTCCAGATTCAGTTGTAGATGCTAGTCTCTGCCAGACTTGCTTACAGTTTTGTGTAGAATCTTGAGAATATTCTTGTTGGATGCCTCAGCCTGTCCATTACCTTGAGGATAATAGATTGAAGAGAAATATTGAGTGATATGGAACTGTTCACAAAGATCATCAATGTCTTGATTTTTAAATTGGCCCCCATTATCTATTACAATTGAAGAGGGTATCCCATATCTACAAATAATGTAGTTCAAAATGAACATAGCCACTTTTTTTCTAGTGGCTTTGATTAGCGGCACGGCCTCAACCCACTTTTTGAAATACTTAGTGGCCATAATGATGAACTTGTGTCCATTTGAAGAGTTGGGATATATTTGTCCAACCAAGTCAAACGCCCATTGCTGAAATGACCAATGTGTTATGAAAGGTATAAGTTCTCTGGTAGGAGCATGGATAAGGTTTCCATGTGTCTGGCATTTAAGACATGCTTTTGAAAATTGAATAGCATCTCTCTCCATGGTAGGCCAATAATAGCCTACTCTAAGCAGTTTTTTGGCTAAATAAAAGTCATTTGAGTGTGATCCACATACACCTTCGTGGACTTCTTTTAATGCTAGATTGGACTCTTTGAGTTCTAAACACCGAAGAAGTGTACCTTTGAGACCGCGTCGATATAGGTTGTTAGTTATGAGGACGTAATGCGATGTTGTCCTAATCAGGGATATTTTCTCATTTCTAGATAGATTGGCAAGAATGGTTTGGTCAAAAAGGTAAGCAATGATATTGGTATATCGGGACTGATCTGTGTTATTTAAGGTACATATTACCTGGTACTCATGAGTATCAAAGGCAGGATAGGATAGCTCTTCCACCAAGAATTCATAGCGGAATTGATGTTCTTCTAGTTGTAACATGGATGCCAAGGTAGCCATAGCATCTGCAGCTTTGTTCTCTGATCTTGGTATCTGCTGGAAGGTGATGAAGACAAAGTACTTCTTCAGGTCATCAACTAGTTGCTTGTAGGGCATCAACTTCTCATCTTTTGTTTGATACTCCCCATTAACTTGATTAATAATTAGTTGGGAGTCACCATATACATGTAACTCTATGGTATTCCATTCCATAGTTAGCTTGAGGTCATTGACCAATGCTTCATATTCTAAAATATTGTTGGTGCATGGAAACATCAATTTGTAAGATTTGGGAATCTTGTATCCTTGAGGAGTGATAAATAGGACCCTGGCTCCAGATCCTTGTTGAGTAAATGAACCATCAAAGTACATCTTCCATGGATATTCAGTTAGATGCATGATTACTTCATCGAGGAATTCAATTAGTAAAGGTTCATCATCCTGGAGTGGTGAATCAGCCAATTGATCTGCAAGGACCTGTCCTTTGATAGCTCTCCGTTCTACATATTCAATGTCAAACTCACTTAGAATCAGGACCCATTTCACCAAACGTCCTACTAATGCTATTATGCTCAAAAGATACTTTAGAGGATCAATTTTAGCAATGAGCTTTACTATATGAGATTGCATGTAGTGTCTCAATTTTTGTGATGCAAAGACAACTTCTAAGCATGCATTTTCAATAATACTATAATTCAGCTCATAAGAAACCAGTGTTCTACTAATGTAATAGATAGCTCTTTCTTTTTTGGTTTCATCTGCTTGTGCCAGAAATACTCCTAGTGATGTAGCTATGGCCAAAATGTATAGGAGTAGGGGCTTTCCATGAATAGGCACCATAAGAATAGGCGGAGAAACCAAGTATCCCTTCAATTCTCTAAAGTTTGATTCACAGTGTTCATCCCATTTGAAGGTAACCCCTTTATGTAGTAGCTTAGTAAAAGTTTTTTCCCTATTTGCAAGTTGGGACATGAATCTTTGGATGGACTGGAGTCTCCCTTGTAGTGTCCTCATTTGACTGATGTTTCAGGGAGGAGTCATCTCTAGAATAGCCTTCACCTTTGCAGGGTCTACTTCAATTCCTTTCGCTGATACTATGAATCCTAGGAGCTTCCCTAATTGGACCCCAAAGGCACATTTCTTTGGATTGAGCTTGAGTTGAAACTGTTCCATTCAATTCAATATCTTTCTTAGGTCAGCAATGTGAGTACCTCTTTCTTTGGATTTAGCCAATGTGTCATCTACATAGTCCTCCATGTTTTTGTGCATCATGTCATGGAATATTGTTGTCATGGCTCTTTGATATGTTGCACCGACATTATTTAACCCAAAAGGCATGACATTCTAGCAAAAGGTGCCCCATGCGCATGTGAATGCAGTTTTTTCTTGATCCTCAAGTGCAATTTTGATTTGATTATAGCTTGATAGTCCATCCATTAATGAATACATCTAGAAGCATGTTGTAAGATCTATGATCATGTCAATGTTTGGTAGAGGGAAGTCATCCTTCAGACATGCTTTGTTTAGGTCTCTAAAGTCTATACAGATCCTGATAGATTTATCAGATTTAGAGACAGGGACCACATTGGAGATCCATCCCGCATAGGCAATGACTCGTATAAATCCATCTTTTAACAACTTTTGTAGCTCTTCTTTTACCAATAATGCAACATGAGGATGCATTTTCCTAAGTTTTTGTTTTACGGGCTTGATCCTAGGAGCTATAGACAAGTGGTGCATGATGAGATTAGGATCCAGCCCTAGCATATCAGTGTAAGACCATGCAAAGTTAATCTTCTTCTCTTTCAGGAACTCTGTGAACTACACCTTCTCTTCTTCTGATAAAGATTGTGCAAGATGAACTATTTGAGGATTTTGAACATTGCCCAAGTTTAATAGCTATGTTGGTTCAATCAATACCAAAGATCTTTCCTAAAAGTGTTCAGGGAGGATATCAAAAGTCTCATCCTTTGGTGCCTTGGAGAGGTTTTCACTATTAGATACATCTTTTTTCTTTACTATTTTGGGATCTAATACTGCCACAGAGTGGTTTTCACCATCAGTCTACTTTTTATTTTTATTTTTCAGTTTGCGACTAAGAAACTTGATATCCTCCTATGACATGTTCTCGCTCCTTGCATCGGTGGAAGAAGGGTAAGGTTCAAAAGCATTGAGATAACAAGCTAGGGTGTGGTCATTGAGAAAGTCGAGGATAGGAATAGGATCTATTTTAGTCCAATCAATTAGGTCTAGAAGTACCAATGTTAGGGAATCAAACTCTGGGAAGGACAACATCATTTTAGCATCAAGACCATTAACCGACATGACATGATCTGTTAAGTTAATTTCTTCAATATTTAGATCAATAAGAGTGAGATCATTGTTAAAAGGGTCATTGTTAGTCATATGCGCACCAAAATCTAGTGACTTGTCAGTAGAAATCTCATCATCATTTCTCCGTAAAAGAAGACTTCTCACTTGTAGCCTATGAAATTCTTCCATACTTATGTATTCACCAGTGTCTCCATCAATGATCGAGGGAAGGAACTCTTCTTCTACTTCAGGAGGATCAATATCATTGAGAGGAGTGTCAGATCATTTACTAGGAGCTGAGGGAGCTACATGTGAATTGTATCTATTCCAATATCTTTAGAGGCAATAGATAGTCAATCACATTCATAGGCATGAGAGTCTGTTACATCATCATCAGATTTGTTCAAGTATTCAACAATGGTTATCTGATGTACTCGGTTAGCTGCTTGTCGATCAAAGTGGGGTAGATCAAGGACATGTGAAATTGTAACCAATTGCCCCCAGTTAGGATGTAAATTCTTTGGTTGGGGTGTCTCTTGAGTAATTGTTGCTATGGTGTTTCCTACCTCTTGAATGGGAGGTTGTGCTAGCAAAGGAGTGTGAAGATCCTATGGTACCTCAAAGCTGGGCACATAGTGTTCTCCTTGGTAGTTGGGGTCTCGTGCACCAACATGTAACAATATTTCATAGGACCACTGCTCTAGTTCATCTATCTCATCACTCCCTTTATCTGAGTGCAAACTTTCTATTGGAGTGGGTTTATCAGTTTTAGTATTGAAACCCAGTCCTATGAGCCCTCGTCCTATGTCATTTAGAGGTCCCTTTCCTTTGTAACCCATTTGTGTGAGGAAATCATATCCCTTTCCATACTGTTTTGGGGATATCTTCACATGTTTGTCCTTAGTCTCCACCAGTTCTCCTTTATAAAGCCAGTCCAAGGGTGCCTGTTCTTCTGTGTTATCTGAAGAAGATGTGGATGCCTTTACCATGCCAGTTGCTTTGTGCATTTCTGGCTCTTTGGATGCTATAGGTGGGAATGTTGATGAAGGTTTTCTATAGGATCTCGGTGACACCAAAAGTTCTATCAGTGAGGGAGTCAGGTCCAGTTTGTACTCTCCCATACCTATTTCTTCAAGTTTCAAGGTTTTTCTAAAACTCTTCATAACCATGTCCTTGGTAGTTTCAGGAGCGACTGCATACATAACTTCCTTTTTGTGTGGGATCATGCTACCTACTTTGATATTGTTGCAAGTGTAGTTAGCATCTGCAGGAATTGCCACTTCCACCCCATTATGTGGGAGTTTTATGCATTAGTGGTAAGTGGACGGTACAGCTTGCATTTCATGAATCCATGGTCTCCCTAGTAGGATATTATAGGCTAATGGTAAATCTAGAACTTGACATATGACGTTCCTCTCAATTGGTTTGACTCTGATAGGTAGAACAATAAGACCTCTGGAGGACCTTTCTTCCTCATCATAAGCTTTGATGGTTATCTTGCTTCTAGAGTCAATTTTTTGTTTGGAGAGACCCAGTCTCTTGATTAGATCAAGTGTATAGATATTCAATCTTGCGCCTCCATCTATCAACACATGTCTAATACCAGATTTATGAATAAGGACTTCAATATGGAGGGGTTGATTATGTGGATGCGTCAATGACTTGTCATCCTCTTCAGAAAAGGAGAGGTAGTGTGGCACTAAGATGTGATTGACCATCTCTTGAAACTTGTCTATATATATATCCTTTGGAACATTAGCAGTGTGTAGAGCTTGTTCTAGGATTTCCCTATGTACTACGGATATCTTGAGAAACTTGAAAATGGAAATTTTGGCAGAGGTTCATTGCAATTGGTCTACCAAGTCATATTTTTCTCTAGGAATAGTGACCATGTGTTTTGCTGCTAGTTTAGGAATAGTTACAATAGGAACCTTGGACGTGGATGTTGGTTTTGAAGGTCCTTTGATTGTAACATGTGCTTGGTGTTGGTTGTATTTTGTGTTTTTTCTAAAAATGTCTGGTTCCTTGCCCTCCCCTCTGAAAATTTTCAGGTGCTCATGCTTTTTCCTTTCCAAATTGTCAAAACCCTGATAAACCCTAGCAACCAAGTATTAAACGATGCATTTTAAACCCTTAGCCATGTCTTTCTATTTCCTTGTTACCTTTTTCAAGTCACTAAAGGGCATGTGCTATATAAAAAGGTTAATTCAGGTCGCTTGATCGCGTAAATAGAAGCGCATATTCCAAATGATCTCCCAACTTTGCTTTCCCTTTATGTCGCGTAGTCTTGATAAGAAATCGAATATTCCATCAGTGTATCGAGACTTAGCGATTTCCTTTTGGTTGGGTTGTCGCTTGATAATCATGTTATAAGCTTTAAAAGGAACGGGACCCACCTCAGTCGGGTGATCGTGAGAAGAGTCAACAGGTCAAAGAAATATCTTCCGACTTCGCGATTCACTTCATGTCGCATGGTCGCTGGATCAGGACATTCAAATAGTTAAGGCTTTTCTTCAGTCGCGTGGCTCATGATTAAAAGGCGGTTAAGAGATAACATTCATGACTCAGCGACTAACAGTTACATGTTAAGTGATTTCCCTCAGTCGGGATGTCGCCAGATCAGAAAGATTACTCAGATTTCCAGTGTGCATAAAGAGGACCAAAGAAAAGATGACATTTGTCATATGGCTAGTGGTTGTCGGTAGGTCACTAGATGAAGAAAAGGGATCAAGCGATAAGGAGACTAAGTCATTTCACCCTCAGTCGTGAAGTCTCCTAATATTTTAGGGGTATGTGAAATTCTTAAGCGATTAAAAGACAGCCGTGCGATGAAGGAGTTAAAAGATCTGACGGTGGTCGCTAAGTCTCGTGATAAAAGTGCCCCAGGGAAAAAGTCCTTCTGACTAAGCGATTAGGGTATGTCACGAGGTCGCTATAAACAGTAAAGGGCACGTGCTTCAAGTTAAAGGTAAAGACAGTGGATCACCCGACTCAGCGACCAAAGGGTTGTCGTGTAATCTAGGAAATAGAAATAAGGATCCAGCGACTTGGCGATTGCTATGAAATATTAAGTGCAACGGTTTGTTGCGTAGTCTGGAGAAAGAAATTGAGTTAAGGTTAACCCTGCGCGACTAAGATTTTCACATAGTCGCCTGATCGCTGGAAAGACTTGGGTTACCTGAGGTAAAGGAATTACGTGGTCGCCTAATCTGAAGATCAGACCATGGTTAAGAG
>MU228281.1:1132037-1142634 GCA_018584345.1 Thuja plicata | reverse complement strand
GTAACAAGATAGTTTGTAAGGCAGATTATCCTAATTGTTTGAGCTGTAAGGCAGTTCAGTGTATCTTGTTTATGTAATTTCTTTTCTTATTATTGACTCTGCAGCCCAAAGGATAGGCACTGGTTCAAGAATCTATTTGAATACCTATCTTAGTCACATATGTTCTAAGTTTTCAAATACCAAATCAATTTTAAACACTCTGTTACCAAGAACACATAAGCTAAACTTGTTTAAGGACCTCTGTCAGTAGGACACTGTCCATGTTATTGATTCCTTGAAGAGAAAATCATTTAGGTTGTCCCTCCTATCAAGAAAAGGAAGAAGGATTGAAATCCTTGTCTCACTGGTTTTCTGTCATATTTAAGATTATGATTTGTATGGTTAAGTCCTGTATATGATTATGCTTGGTCATTTACAAGGTATTTTATAAGCTTTTTCAATAGAGATACATGACAAATCAGTGTCCACATTAACAAAACTATGTTAACAGCCATCATTAAAGGTAAAACCTGCCTGAGTAGTTGTGGAACTCAAAAATGAGGAAGGACCTTATTTAGTCCTTAGCAATTAGGCTTTTCTTGTCTCTAAATCAGGAGTAAAGGTTCAAGGTTCACATAGAAATTTCAAGCATTGTGATTCATACAAGAAAAATCCCTAACACTTGGCTTTGTGTTACATCATTTGAGTAGAATGAGACACCTTTGATTGTGACCACATTGACGGATTTGGTTTTAATGTCAAGCATATTAATCACATTGTCATTTTTGGAAAAGGTGTAGTTTACCTCATTACTCTTCCCTTTAGATGTCTCTGCGCGATTGTAATTAGGAAAAGGTTTGTTGAATGTTGTATGATCCTCATTGGTAGTGTGTCCATCCACTTTGATCTTACCTCCTTCGATGAGGTCTTGGCTAACATGCTTAAGCTTGAGGAAATTATTAGTCTTGTGTCCCTTGTTTTTGTGGAAGACACAATAGGAATTATCATCCCACCACCTCGGTTTTACCATTGGTTCCCACAGTTTAGAATTGGGAATTGTAAGAAATTTTTTATCCAACAGTGTTTTTAGAATAGTCTCAAGAGGCTCTCCCAAAGGAGTGAATGTTCTTTGGGGTTTTGAAGTCCATGTTCATCCCATGTTATTATCATTTTTTGCTTTGGGGATGGGAGGTGTTACCTTAGCATCCTTGCTTTCTTGCATGCCATTAGTTAGATTAAATACCTCAAGTTTAGGATTAATGTTAGAGGCGTCAACTACTCTATCATTAACAACATTCTTGTTTTGTTTCCACTATTTAGGCTTGGAGTTGGAGTTGTTGGTCTTGTTTTCATTTTGAAGGGTGATCTCTCCCCTTTTGACCATGAATTCCTCAATACAGAGGGCATTTTTAATCATTCTGTTGAATCTTGGAGAGTCTTTCATTTGTAGAGCATAGTTCAATTCAGGCACTAGATTATTAACAAAGATTTCCATCTTCTTTGTTTTGGGAATGGCCCTTGAATATCATGCAAAAATATTCCACAATCTTTGTAGGAGGTGTGTAAATGATTCTCTAGTTCTCTGTTTAGTGTTACATAGGTCCATCATAGTTACATCATGATGGATGTTGTAGGAGTAATGTTGAATGAACTGTTGGATCAACTCCTTAAATGTCTTGACCTTGGGGTTTAGTTTTGAGAACCACTCCATGTCATTACCTCCTAGACTTCCTGGAAATAGTCACATGAGGTATGTAGGTTCGTGCATGTACTCGAAACTTAGAGCACAGAACTCTCTTACATGGTCATGTGGGTCAGTTTCTCCCGTGTATTTTTCATACTTTGGTCTCGCCATGTTGGGGGGAAACGGGACCATAGTGATACTCTTGTCAAAAGGAAATGGACAAATAGTGTCCAAAGAGTATTGTGTTTTGGGTTTCTCTTTCTCTTGTTTGAGGTTTGTGAGCTCCATTTGCATTAGATTGAGCTGTTTGGTGAGAATAGATATTAGATTTGGTACTTCCTTTTCCTTGATCCTTTCCACGTCATAATCTTTGGGTAATTTAACACCTGTAGATGCTAGATGGAGGAAGTACTTTTCCTTGTCATCATCAATCATTCTTTCCATTATCTGGTGGAACCTCTTGCTTTGCTTGAGTTTTTCATATTCTTCTTTAGATATTTCATCCTCACTACCAGATTCAAATAAAGGATGTTCAAACTTGGGTTCTTCTTCTTCATCAGTATCTTCGGGTTTTTGGTGTTTTCCATTGTTATAGTCCTCAAAGGCCTCACTCCATTTGTGAGTATCACTATCCATTTGAGGGGAATCTAGGTCAAAAAGGGAACTATGAGAAGCTTCTCCCTGAAAGTGGGGTGTTTTAGGAGGTACTTTTGATCCTTTAGATGTATACTTGTTGCATCTTGTGTTAACCATGAAGTTGTTCCTTAACTTTGTTAACATTTCCCAATAGTGCAAGTGAGAGTTTCAGATTGTTCAAGTGGGCACATCTAGGTAGAAGTAACTATTTGTTTGTTGGTGGATGTAAATGATTCCAGTGTCAGAGGGTTAGAATTCCTTGATAGTGAGCTGGGAACCAAGTTGTTGGGATAAAGTGGGTAGACCACACATATTGAATTGATCATGAAAGACTGACTAAACATGCAAGGTGGAAATTTCGAAAGTGTTTTGAAATTACAATAGAGAGACCAGAAGAGACAACAGGAACCAGCTAAAGAGCCAAAAGGGTATCCTAATCAACTAAGACTTTCTAAGAAAAACTTCTACAAGTACCTACTTTCCTGAATGCGAGATCCCAGATGTGAGCCTTTGATGGTACCAGATGTGATCCTAGAATCTAGATGCGACTGTGTGCTGACTAAATGTGATCCAGAATACTAAAGGTGATCCTAAATACTGCATGTGACTCGAGAAATCTGAGATGTGATCTTATGATGTCTTTGTCAATTTTGGTCAGTTCTAAAAAGTTCATTTTTGAAGTGTGTGAAATTTCTCGTTTCCAGATTGCGTTAAGAGGTGTCGTAAGGTGTGAAAAGCACTTGTACTCCAGGGTTTGAAATTTTTTGATTGTTTTGGGGATCTTATCTTTTTAATGATCTTTTGAACATGTCGAATAGTTTTGCAATTTTATGGAGGTGAAATAGACACTCATCTTTTCCTATTCTCTAGGTGGAGGATGAAAATCTTTGGTCATTGACTCAGGTACACACTCAAATGCTAATTAAAATATAGCCATCACCAAGCACGCAATGGCTCCAGTCATGATGTTGTATCAGTTGACTCCAAATGCAAGTGAGGGCACAATATGATGAGTGTCTTGGGGAAATTACCTTTTGCCTTGCAAACATATTATCACCCTTTCGGGGATGAATCAAGAATTATTTCAGTTGAAGTTGTTGTAGATTATTTGGCAATCCGTTCAAAACTGTCCCCCATAGAATTGCACAAGGAAAAATTTAGGTGTATAGCCCTATGAGTACCCGAATATATGTAGTCTCACAAGCAAGATTCAAGCGGCTCCGCTCTACATATACCCAGATATGTTCAAGGAATGATGTCAAAATTCCAAGAAAAAAATTAGTTCCATCTTCTAAGGCTTTAGCCTATGAGGAAGCAACTATTTATAGTGAGTTGCAAGGGTTGGCATAAAACTTGTCCTCACTTGTGTCATTCCCGGGAGATTTTTTCCTCAACCGGCAGGCCCTCTATAATTTATGTATATGTAACCAGGATTGGCGAGCTTTGGATGTCTGGATTTCTGATTCTTCTGAAGAAGAAGAGCATACTCTCCTAATCTAAACCATTTTGTCCCAAAACATGTAAAGAAAAGTTCATTCATTCAAGCTATGTTGAGCTTGATTTAGTTTGTTCCTATTTAAGAAAAATAGGATTTCTTGAGAAGGAAAGTTGCCTTGTTCAATTAGCCACAAAATCTTAGTGATTTGCTTGTCCAATTATTGATCTAAACTGAATTAAATGATTGAACTTGTTCTTTGATCCAACATATTTAGTGCTTTGATTGTCTAATTTCTGAATCCAAAAAGGAATTATACGATGTAGTTGTTCATTGAACCACAATATTTAGTGACTTGTGTTATTCATTTACTGTTCCAAATAGAATTAGGTGATGTGTTTTCTTGTTCATTAACTCCAAATTCCGTTCAATCCATAAATATGTATGAGTTTTTTATTTTTCTTAAAAGGAAAAGAGCATAATCCTCTAGTTAGTTTAGTGATAGATTGGAATATGTATCTTAATTTGGAAAGCAAGTAAATAGAAGTCAAGATAGGGGTTGGGTAACCTTAAAAACCAAGTTAGTATCTATTTATGCTAACTCCCAAAAAAACCTTCAAGAACAACCTGCAAACACTAGTTAGGCTACAAGACACCAAAAACACAACTTGTCAAAATGTTAGGGTTAGGCAAACAAAATGCACAAACTTTCTAACCAGATGCGAGCCTAAAATTTTATTGAATGCGATGCAGCATACTGTATGCAAGCTTCCTTACCAGATGCAATTCCATGCTTACCAGATGTGATCCTAAACTGAAAATGATCCAGGAAATCTAGGATGTGAGCCTTGTTTTCTACAGTGCGATGGTGTATCCTAGATGCGATCCTAAATGGTCAAAAATGAGCTTGTAACAGAAATCTAGGCATGCAAATTAGTGAAAAAGTGTTAGAAAATGAGGCCAATGGAAATCGTGCCCCATGGTGGGTGCCAAAAATGTGTGTGTATATTTTTGCACCTATTATCTACAACACAACACTTCAATAAGTCATTTTGTTAGTGAAAAACAAGGGTTAATGAGCATATAAACCATAACTTTGACTTATTTCTTTCTAACTAGGATGAGTGTAGCAAACAACATAAAATCCCTCATATTATGCTAAATACCAGTGACATAAACAACCTAGCATGAAATATTTAGTTTAAAACAAGCTATTATTTAATGAGCAATGCATATTAATCTAAAAATGGAGATAAGAACAATGTATAAGCATAAACTATGAAATCAAGTATGAGTCTAAGTCTATTTCAACAGCATAACAATGCATTTACAATATGAGATGAAGGCTTATTTGCTTTCAAAAATGGCTTCTATTTATAGAAGAATGAGAGAGATAGAGAGAGAGAGAGAGAGAGAGAGAGAGAGAGAGAGAGAGAGAGAGAGAGAGAGAGAGCTCATTAATTAGTTGAGGGACTCATTAATGGTGGTGTAAGAGCCATTAATGCCTTGGGCATTAATGAGGTATGGAGGAGACATGGGCTTAAGGAATCTACATTAATGAGGCATTAATGAAAGCCTTAAAGAAGCATGGGAAGGGTGTAAGAGGGTGGCTTGAGAAGGTGGACTTGAGGAAGGAATCTTGAGATTCCTTGACTTTGTCAAGTGGGTGGAGTTGTTAATCATTCCTTAATGGAATGTGACAACATTAGGAGGTTGGTTAGGGTAGAATTAGAATGAGGATTAAATTAGCAAGGGTGGAATGGGTTGAGATGGGTTAGAACCCAGGGTAGAAGTGGTTGAGATAGGTTAGGTTGGGGTTTAAGGGAATATTAATTAAATGAATTAAACTTATTTAATTCATTAAAAATACAGGAATTAATTATTTAAGCATTTTATTACTTTTTAATAATTAGGGGACTATAGCCATTTTAATTAAATTAAATAGGCTAGGGGAATGGGTTAATTGCAAGTGGGTAATTGATTTAGGGATTTATTTAATTCCTTTATAATTAAATACTATAGCCATGTTTGATTTTGATATGATTTAAATGGTTTTGAATTGATTTGAATTGTATGGCTATAATAGTTAATATAAATTAGTGATAAAAATCACCTAGGACATTAAATTGATTTGAAGAATTATGCCAAGCAGTAATAGGGTCGTTTGGACATAATCGAGGGTATGATCACACTTAGGGAAAAGAGGGTCTATAGTCAGAACAGACCAAATTTAGGTGGTTACACACTGCACATTTCTTATAGGTTTCAGGCAGAGACAACCTGTTAGTGCCCCGATTCTTGTCAAATTACAATGGCGGGTCTGTGTGCAGAGTGAATTGTGCCCTTGCTATTTCTAGGTTGAAGCTTTTTGAAAACTCCTCTCTTTCCTGTGGTAACCCCATTACCTCAGCCATGATTGCTTGTAAAAATGATACCCTCAATCCCTTGATAGTAGCCACCCCGTCATGGAGTGTGCTTAAGAACTGTAATGCTACCTCTTTGTCTTGGCTAGTAAGCTTAAGAATATAATCAATCCATCCTTTGGCTTGGAATAGTGGCATACAAACTTGACTGTTTAGTAGAATGTCATGAATCATGGGTTCACAGCAAACTAAATCTCCACCCATATCCGTAGAGTATGAAAAACACACAAACAAGAGTACACAAGAAACACAGAGATTTCTCACAAATTATATCAAGAAAGTTGCAGAGAAGGTAAAAAAGGCGAAGCTGTAGGTATTTGCAAAGATGGAAAGTTTTGGACTTCAAGATTTTTAAGCGCTACATGGGGAAATGAATGCACATCTATCATATCTCAAGAATTTAAATTTTCATCATTACTCAACATACGTCCATATGGACACCTTGGCTTATTTGTGCGAAATAAATTGCTCATTTTGAGGTTTTCCCATCTCATAGGCTGAATTGGTAATATTTGTGCAAAAAGGGTGCAACATTTAAAAGTTTAAAAACTATAGCATTCAATACGTACATGGTTATATAAGACAAATCATAGATTTTCTTCCTGCCCAACTTAAGTATGCAAATGGTCCCACAATTGTGCATATGACAAGAGTGAAGATAATAAAAAAACTAATTAATGAATTAAATGCCAAACAGAGTACACACACTTGATGACGTAGTGGCAGCTCCGTGAAATTGCCATCCATTGATGGGGAATAAAATGAGGTGGACGGGTGGTAGATAAGTAATAATGAAATGAATATTTATTGCGGAGAAAGGTACTTTCTGAAGGAAAGTAATTATTATGGGTTGTTGTGAACATGTCTCAAAGTAAAGAACGAATATGAGTGAGGGGCTCATATATATCTGCTATAGGAGGATCATGAACTTCAGCATACTCAAATTGCTGCATGAACGTCATCTTTCTCTGAGGTTTATGGTATAACTTGAGGTGTTGGCCATTAACCAATAAATTGAAACATATGGGGTCAATAGTAGACAATTGCACAGCACCATTGGAAAATACAGCAACAATTTCATAAGGCCCTAACCAATAGGTTTGAAACTTACCAAGAGTGTGCTGGTATTTAGAGTCGTACAGGAGAGCCTAGTCACCGACTGCAAATTTTTTATCCTTAATAAACTTGTCATGCCACTGCTTCCTCTGTTGTTGCACCAATTTTGTGTTAGCCAAAGTAGACTTACATCATTCATCAAGACTGTTCAAGTTGAGGATGCACTCCTATTGAGCTTTAGTAAGATCTAGTCTAAGCTCCAATGTTGTCCATAAGGTCTTATGCTTGAATTCTATTGGCATCATGGCAGAATTCCCATAAACTAGTTGAAATGGAGAGAACCCTGTAGTAGTTTTCCAAGTGGTCTTGTAAGACCATAGTGCTTTAGGAAGCTTGGCTACCCAATCTTTCTTGTGAATGGAGACAATTTTTGTAGGGATGGCCTCCAGCTCTCGATTAGTGACCTCCACCTAGCCATTGGCTTGAGGGTGGTAAGGGGATGACTTGCCATGGAAAATCTTATATTCTTCCATCAGAGAAGCTATGAGGTTGGAAGGGAATTGAGCACCCTGATCAGAAACTATTTCTCTAGGAAGACCAAATCTTGTAAAGATGCATTCCTATAATAACTTGGCAACATTGGTATCTTGTGGATGCTTCATTGGTTTAGTCTCGGCCTACTTAGTAACATAGTCAGTACAAACCAAAATGTAAGACTTACCTTGAGAAGAAGGGTCAATTGGTCCCACAAAATCAATCCCCCATTTATCAAAAGGGGCCACAATGACCTGAGGGTGCAGGGGAATTTCATCAGTTTTAGTAGGTCTCCCCATTCATTGGCACCAATCATATTTCTTGGTGTACTTAGCTGCATCATTGTGGAGAGTTGGCCAATAATATCCAGTAGTCAAGGTCTTGAAAGCCGTCCTTTTTGCTGCAAGGTGGCCACCACATGGCTCATCATGACACGCCTGTAGGATGTCATAGGTTTCATCTTCTCAAATGCACCTTCACATAACTTGGTCTGGACCAGTATGAAACATGAAACCAGCAATCCAAGAAAAATTGAAACTTTTCTCGGTTAGCAATCTATGCTCTTTTGAAGAAATTTGAGCCGGTGTCCGACCTGTGGTGAGGTAATTGGCAATGTCAACATACCATGGATTCTATGTTGTCAATAGAAACAAATGTTCATCTAGAAAACTATCATCAATGGCTGTAGGATCATTAGGAACATGCAAGCAAGAGAGAAAATTAGCGACAACATTGGCTTTCCCTGGCTTGTTGATAATTGTGATGTCAAATTCCTGCATGAGTAGCAACAAACAAGCCAATCTTCCTGAGATAGCTGGCTTATTCATTAGGTACCTAATCGTTGAATGGTCAATATGGAAAAAAATTTGATAACCAGTAATATAATGCCTAAAATTATTCCAAGCATAAATCACTACAAGAAACTCCTTTTTGGTCACCGTATAATTGAATTATGCTCCCTGTAGATTCTTACTGATATAATAAATGGCATGTTCAATTGCATCTTCTTGCTAGCCCAATACTGCTCCTATAGCATAATCTAAGGCATCAATATGAATGTGGAATGTTAATCCCCAATTTGGCATGCGCAACATTGGTACAGTTGTCAGAACTTCCTTAAGTTGCAGAAAGGACTTGTCACAGTTGGAATTCCAAGAAAAATCATAATCCTTCTTTAACAGATTATAGAGGGGTGCTGTAATTTGGCTAAAATCCTTGATAAACCTTTGGTAATAGCCAAAATTCCTGAGAAAACTTTGAACATCCTTCTATTTTTCCAGTGTGCTCAGAGTACTGATTACAGAAATCTTGGCCGGGTCCACCTAGATGCCATGTGAGGAAATAAAATGTCCCAACACAACACCTTCCTCCATCATCATAAAGCATTTCTCACTATTGAGAGAGAGGTTGTGGTCCTGGTAGTGCTTGAGGAATTTCTCTAGATTGAGCTTGGCTTCTGCAAAGGTGTTCACATAGGCTATAAATTCATCTATATAGATCTCCATACAATCAACAGATATGTCAGAGAAAATGCTAATCACAGCCCACTGGAAAGTGGTCAGAGCATTACACAAACTGAATGGTAAGATGGAATATGCAAAGGTCCCCCAAGGACAAGTGAAAGTTGTTTTCTCCTGATCCTCAGGAGCTATTTGAATCTGATTGTAACCACTAAAACCGTCTAAGAAGGAAAAGTACTTCTTGCCAGCTAAATTATCCAGGATTTGATCAATAAAGGGCAATGGAAAATGATCCTTCTTAGTGGCTGTATTCAATTCTCTGTAGTCAACACAAACTCTCCATTTTCCTCTTTTTTTAGGCACAATGACCAAGGGTGAGACCCTTTGGCTATTAGAAATGGGGTAGATGAAGCCAACATTTAGCAACTTCTGAAGTTCAGTTTTCATGATGTCGCGCAAAATAGGATTGACTCATTGCTGAGGTTGTCATACAGGCTTGTAATCTGGGCTAATATATATCTTGTGAGTATAGATATTAGGATCTAACCCCTTCATATCAGTGTAATCCCAGGCAAATTCCTACTAATGTTCCTGTAGTAACTCTAGGATAGCTTGCTGGTGCGAGGGTGACAAAGCACTGTTGACATTTAGCTCTTTACCCAGAATGACTTCAACCTAAATTACCTTTTCTACCATTGTGATTGGGGCAATGGGAAGAGAAACCATCTCATGTGGTAATAAAGACTGAAGAAAGTGGGAGGATACAGAGTATGAACATGAATATGGAGATGGAAAAATAGGTTCCAAGATACAGTCAGACTGTGAGCACCACTGAGGACTTCGACCATATTCATTTGTAACAATGGATTCAATTACATCATCATCCTCTTTAGCAGTTAGAAATGGGTTTCTATCAATTACCATGAGCTAATGGATTGAATTGGTTTCTAAATCAAGATCATCTAATTATGGCCATATGGCATCCTCATCTTGCAACATAGGTTGAGCAGGGGAGTAGAGGGTCAAGTTTTTGGTATGGATGCCATTAGAAATTGTCATCTTCCCTGAATGGAAAGCTATGAAGGCATCAGCGGTGGCTAACCATGGTCTTCCTAAAATGAGAGGATACCCACTCATATTGGCTTTAGGGGAGAGAACAACAAAGTCTACTGGATACTCCTAAGAATGTAAGGTAACTATGACAACTTCTATTACCCCATCTAGTTTAACAGTAGAGCTATCAACAAGTTGCAAAATGGTTGGTGTTGTAATCACCTAAAAATGGTCACCTAAACCCTAGACCCCCAATCTCAGCATTTAATCAAGAAACCCTAACCTTGATTAAACCTAAGTCCTAAATCAAACAGGCAATTCATCAAATTGAACTGAT
>MU228281.1:1108443-1121219 GCA_018584345.1 Thuja plicata | reverse complement strand
GCAACAGGTCGATTCTTTCAGACATGCAGGGTGAATGAATCGATATTCATTCCTGTATGCAGCTGAAGAGCAATGACTATGTTGAAGTGTTCTGCTAAATCAGAGGCCCACATTTAGCATGCACAGGTGTATCGTGGAGGCCAGAAATGTTTAAATGGGACAGTACTTCTTTGGTCATGACATTGATAGATGCACCTAAGTCAACTAAGGCATTTGGGACTTGCATACCTTGGATGGTAACTATAACCACATGACTCCTTGGATCAAAATACTTGGGAACAACCAAATTTTCTAGCATAAGATCAGACAGGTGTCTAACAACATGAATGGTTTTGGGATCCTTTTTCTTCCTTCCAGGTTATTTTATGCAAGCTTCCCGTATGGCTTTAGTATAAGTAGGGACTTCTTTAATAGCCTCCAGTAAAGGTATTTTTACTGGTATCTATTTCAATTGGTCAAGAAAGTCTACCACTGCATGGTTTACTACAGGTTCAGCTTGATTGGCTAACCTTTGAGGAAATGGGGACGCTTTGGCTACAGGAGTTGGCACATCTTCTTGGTCAACATGTGGCTCTTCAACCTCAATTATTATAGGCTTTTGAGGTGATGTAAGAGTGCTTCCTGATCTCAGATGGATATCATTTCAGACATTAGGCTATGCTGGCAATTGTGTTGGCTTAGGAGGATTATTAACGACTGCAAGAGGAGGCATTAGGGCCTGCTGTTGTGGAGGCGGCATGAGGGATTACTGATTTTCTAGATTAGACCATTGATTGGGATATTTCCAACCCTGCTGAGGTTGCTGCCACCCCTACTGAGGTTGCTTCCACCCTTTCTGATGTTGCTTCCAACCTTGTTGAGGGTGCCCCCAACTTGGCTGGGGTGGTTTCCAACCCTGCTGAGGTTGTTGCCACCCTTGGGTGCCCATATTCTAAAAATGTTGTCATTGATTATTATTATTAAAACTTTGAAGAGGATCTTGTGGCATACCTGGTCTTGGGACCCAATGCCTATGTTGGGAAATGTAGAGCACCTCTCCATTTTCATCAATGGCTTTGAATTCAGTGGGTATCGGCTGTGTCTCCAAATTCACAACAGTCTTGCACTTGTAACTCCTCTTCCTCTCTCGACAGTGTGGACAATATTCAGCAAGCATAGCATCAACATCTTCTTTCTTTCACCTTGCATGCATGGTATCTATCTGAGTAGCAACATCATTAATGATTTCCTACTTGAAGTCAGACAGAAGATTAGATAGCTCCACCTTTGACACCCCGGAGGCAGTAGACTTTTGTGGTAGGTCTCTGATTCCCCTACCCTTTTTTATACTGGCCCGGGAGTAGTTCAAGCAGATATTCTTGATATCATCCCAATTTTTGTGTAATATCACCACTAGCCATTAGGTCTAGAGATCCAATGCTTCCCTCATTGACACCTTTGAGAAAAAGGTGTTTCTAAGAGTCTTCATTCAACTGATGTTGACTGTTATGCTATAGGTTGAACATGAACCTGGAGACATAATATTCCAGGGTCTCATCCTCTTTCTGGGTCATCCTGAATATATCATCACCTTTTAAGTCACGCCCCCGATAGTACTCTTTGTATTTGGAAAGAAACATGTTTCTCATAGCAGTCCAATCTGCTACAACATTGGCACTAAGGCCCATAAACCATCTCAGAGCAGCTTCTTTGAGAGTCGACGGAAACAACTTGAGCTCATGTGCATTAGTGGTATAGTTGTAGCTTCTACAAAGGATGTCGAACTCGAAGAGGAAGGTCTTAGGGTCTTCAGTGATGAGGCCATATAAGTTGGGCAATGCTGCAGAGGGTATGATCTTCAAATTTTGGTTTCCTTGTTGAGAAGGAATGGGGAAAGGGAAGGTTGGTTGAGCCATCATTAGAGGAGGCCCCGACTTCTACAATAGATCTTCTAGTTTAGAAAAAGGCTCATCTAGATGCAAGAAATATTCAAATGAGGATGATGATGATGGTAAGTGGTCAAATGCATGATCAAACATGTTCTCAAATTATTCTTCAACTTCTTCATTCGCAACTTGGGGTTCCTTGTTTTCAGGGTTAAAGATGCCAGTAAATAATTCAAGAGGTCCAACTTGATAATTCTGAGGGAGAAAATGCCCAAGATGATCTCTTCTCCTATGCATAAAAACAAAGGCTAAACTAAATCTAAGACAATGATGCTAGGTTAGATTAGATTGACACCATTCCCCGGCAGTGGTGCCAAAAATGACTGCTCTTTATAATACCTTTGTATTTAAGGATTATGCATCCTTCCTACTAGAAATAATATGCTAAACTCATTAAATTATTGACCAGGGAACATAAACTTGAAATGGTATCAGGAAAGTATATGCTCTAATCCACTCCGAAAGTCATTATTATTTAAGGAATGGAAAATACTAAAATTAAACTAAACTAGGAAATGGAATCAACAATGTAATCTAAAGATAATAGAACTTGCTGAAATAGTAAGCTTAACTCTTTACCTATGCTATAGGAAATACTAAACTAGCTAACCGCCTATGCTGCAGGAACAACCACTAGTGCTCTTACTAATGGCCGCAGGAGCAACAGAGTCTTATTTACTTCAAATGACTTGCAACTACTTTCTACTGAACTACAAATTAGGTTCACCTCCCGTGTGGGCCCCCACGGAAGAGTCAATGAACAAGAACTCAGAAACTAAGAATTGAAGCTCTCATTGATCATTCATAAAATATGGATTACAAAAGATGTAGAAGATAAGATTGTATATCTTCTCACTAGATTACAAAAGATTCCCGTAATACTAACTCTACTCCCTGGAATCAAAACTTCCAAATTATTTAACAACTTCTAAAATAGACTCCTATCAAATAGGGTCCCCCAACATCAGGGATATGAAAATCATTAAGAAACATGATCAACAACTTTAACTGCAGAAAAAAATTGCATTTAATCACACATTAAATATAGGAATGCGTCGCTGCTATATTTACTCCATCGTGGCCTCTTTTCAGTTGTGACTTATCTGCAGCAGGAATTGTTCTCATCTGCGGGTGGTGGAATCATCATGAGCCCTGCAACAGTTGGCCTTTTCAAGGCATCACTCCATTCTTTAATGTTGACTCCTTCCTTTACCATGGATCCACCATTTCTGCAAAAGGTTAGCACGTACACATATCTAAGACAAAAAACTATAATAAGTTTCTTTACTAACTTTCTCTCATCACATGGCTACAGAAAAACCACCCAACTTAAAGTAGGAAAAAAAGACACTAGATTTAGTTCCATATATCCACGCAACATATAGATAGAATATTTATAAACTTAAATTGTTCCACACATATTTTCATACACATAAATATAGCAGTTCTACGATATCAATATAAACAGTTTGAAAAAGTATCATGAAAGCATATGAAGTTCTCAAAGTCTGGCCATAAAAACACATGAAACTTGAAACTATATAGGCCTTATATTAGCCTCATCAGAATTCTCCAGTAGTGTATATTGAGAAAAGTTATTTCCTGGTCCAAAATTCAGAGGGAATTGTGATTGGCAGTGTTTTAAGTGCTCAGAATTTCAGATTACAGAGTAATTGACAGCTTGTGGTGAGGGTTTGGAGAAGATTTGTTTCAATAGTAGTAGCATAAATTTGAGCTGAACAAGATGAGTCAGATAGTAAGTGTAGCATCTACCAATGGGAGAAGTGATGATGCAGATGATGATATGAAAGGGAAACACAACTACTCAGAAGAGTTCACTTCCTTACTACCAGGATCAAGCCAAAATAGAAAGGTAAGTGCTGATATCCTCACTAATGATTTGAGATTTATTAGGGATGATAAAACCCCAGGATTCTCTGGGTATTCCTTATTCAATTATTTTTATAACAATGGTGATGAAGCTGTACCCATATCAAACCCATGGACCTGTGGATTGGCCAAGTTGATTGTCCCAGACATATTTATAGATGTTGATTTCATCCTAGAAATGGCTAGTAGGTATGATACCCTTGAAAAAACAATTAAAAGGGATGACATAAAATCCCTAGTTACCCTAGATAGGAACGCCTTCATGAAAGCCTTGAATTTATACCATCCTATGGCTATTGAGATCAACCTAAAGAGTTTAGAGAACAGATATACGAGGGAGAGTGGCATTGCCTCCAAATTGATTCAGGAACACCATGTTCCATGGAGAATGAAGAACTATATTGCACCCATTCCAGGGACTACCCCATACTATTACAAAGACTTGAACTTATATATGAAGTATATGTCATATGCACTATGCAGAGTGCTAGGAAAGGATGGAGGACCAGAGAGGATCACTTCAGACATCCTGATGATGGTCCTGGACATGCAAATCCCTCACACCAATACCAACTATGGTTATCTCCAGTATATCATAGATCAATTGCACCAGGGGTTTGTGGATATACAAAACAAAAAGGACAACCCTAGATTCATGCATTACTCTGTTCTAATGCATTTGATCCTATACTACAACTTCCCCATCATGAATTTTCAATGTCCAAGGCCTCAAAGGTTTCACACAAACTATCCTAACCCCATTCAATTCTAGCTGAAAGTGTGGAACTACACCTCTAGGGAACAAGAATTTTGTGCCTTCTAAAATTGGATAGTGTATCCAATTCTTCAATGCCTAGGTGTCAACAAGACTAGGCTGCTAGTCAAAGTTATACAACTATTCAGACCCTACCAGTATCTTGACAAATGGCCAAGAGATCACAACTGGGGTGATTTTTACTATGAAAAGAACTTTACATTGATCATGGTGTATGGTTGTACCCACCCTCCCCATGTTTTTCCATTCCATGTGCCAGCAAGGATTTCAGCAATGGAATTCATTAGGCAATTGATTTTAACTGATAAGGAACACCTTGCTCCTCATAGGAAGGGTACATTTACCCCAAGGAAATTCAAAATTTATAATTTTACTATTGGAAAGAAGGCATTGGACCCAGTAAACAACTGGATGAGCCATTACAGGATGAATGTGGCTCTTTACAGATACATTGACATATAGGGATTCATCCTAAGTGCAAAGAAGTTGCTGACACCTACCATCCCATACACAAAAGACCATGAGGAATGCATGGAAGAGGACCTAATAAGAAAAATTTTTGAGGATGAGGAGGTGGATAAAAGAGCTAAGAATTTTAATGAACTAATAGATCTAGAGAGACAAGTGAAAAGAAAAGGCATTAATTTTGGGGTTTTCTTCCCATACATGCCCTATTTGAAGAGACTAGATGCCATGCTAGATTCCCACATTCTCCTATGCAGTCAAATAGAAGATGCACTTGTAGTACCAGAGAAGGGCCACAAGGGGAACTCATCATCAGAATATGATGATGAAAGTGATGAATAATATTCAATGCCTAGATCCCCTCCAGTCAACCAAGCATTTGCTGAAGAACAAGCAGTTGAGGGTGAAAATATTATTGACCTAACAGAGGTCCCTGAGATAGAGGTTACAAATGAACCCCCAACTAAAAGAAAAAAGGTTGAAATAGGGGAACCTTCTTAGAAGAAAGAAAAGAAGAGAGATAGGATTGCTGCCCTCATAACTAGAAATAGGGAATATGACCATCAACTGAGAAAACAAATAAGGACAGGAAAGAAACTGCAAAAGGATGAAGAAGAGGAAGTAGAGCTACCTCTTAGAACTTGTACAGATGAGAGACTGATATATCAGGATCAATTCCTTAAAGATGACAATTTCATCAAGACTAAGGAATTCAAGGACTTCCTCATTTGGAATAAGCAACAATAAGTGGGTGCATAATTGCAGTTAGCATGTGGCGATCTAGTGACCCAAGAGGCTCTACAAACATTGCAGGATTATGATCCTGAATCATAGTAGATTACACCTGAGTAGGCAAGGCAACTGGTCAAGGCCAGTGGTATGTTATTAGTGGAAGGTTGGGATTTGGCCTCTGCCTTTATCATTGATCAAATAATAAAACAACCTGATGTGAAATTGTCATCAGAAACATAGGTTGGGGACATGATTAGAGGGTTTGGATACAACCCCAATTCCCAGGCATTAGCAATGTGGAGCTTGGATCCAAAATATCAAAAGCCATCCTTGTTGAACATTCAAGAGAAAATGGAGGGAACAAGATAATCTGGTCAGTCCAAGACACAAGAGACTTGAAGATCTCCCAAGTGCTCACACATTTTTGTTGGAGATTTTCTTCTGTGCAAATAATTGATTATATGTTTTCCATTGATGACAACATATAATATACACTAGGTACCCTATATGCAATTATAAGTACAGATGATTTAGAGCTATGTGTGCTTATTTCCATGGTTTAGACTTGTTCTAGTTGCTACGTGCATTCACACCGAGTCAGATATGCAGTTTTAGTTGAGTTATGATTAGTCAAATATGGCAGTTATAGATTCTGGAGTTTATCTATTAAGAGCTGATGTAAATATAGTGTTTCTTGAGTTGTGCCTATCTTTGGGATATGCGTGTTTGTATTCATGTTTAGTTATGAGTTAACGATAATTATCCAAAGGCACTAAATATGTTTCAATAGAATCATGATGTTAGAGTTAATTTGTTGAAGCCGACTTTGTGAAGCATCGCGTCTATTTAGTTTGAGTTACGTGGTCCTAATTTGTATTATGTGCTTGGTTGAGTTGACAAGGAAGTTGATGAAGTGTTTCCAGATATCTTTGTGACCTTATCCTTGGTGAAGATACATATAGCAGTTCAGATATGTTCACTAAGTGTCAAAAATGAAGTGAAAAAGAAAAGACAGAGAAGAGAAGAAAGTCAGAGAGAATAAGTTGAAGAACTATGTGAAGAAACAGAAGTTGATTGCAATTCATTGGAACTAATCAAGGCAGTAGGTCTACTCAAACAATTCATTTACCAGATATAGTGTATATCTATTATACTAAAGGTTTCAGCCTTCACCATCTTAGCAGTGAGCTATTGGATAGTGAGTCATCACCCTTAACAGGGTTACTTATAAAAGACTCCTAATAGGGTCTGACCTTTAACCAGGTCTCTGTACTTCTTGCATTGTAAAGATCAATTCCTAACAGGGTTGTAAGATCTTCTAACAAGGATCATTATAAACTAGTGCAGTTATTTATGGGTGCTAATTCTCACCGAGGTTTTTGCCTATTTGGTTTCCCTGTAATCAAATTGTTGAGTACTCTATTGTGTTATCTGAATGTGCATTTAATTTATATCAAATTACATTAAGGAAAGAGAAAAGAATTAAATTAACTGATAACTGATTCACCCCCCCCCCTCAGAGTTATCCTTGGGACTAATCCAAAAATTGGTATCAGAGCCAAGTGCCTTGGAGATAAATCCTAACAGCTTAAGGTAGATCAGATGGCATACTTCAAGACAGATAGTCCTAAGTTGAATGGAGAAAACTATCTTTACTGGAAGAACAAAATGATAACACATCTTCAGTGTATTAGATTTGAGATCTATGAGATTGCCACTCAAGAAGTTGAAATTCCCACCTTGAAAGATCTTGCAGCTAATGACTCTACTATGAAACAAAAGGAAGTGTTCACTAATAATGCAATTTCCAAAGAAGCCCTAATCAGTGCTCTATCTAACAGTGAATTTTCTGAGATCAAGAAGACAGACAAAGCATACTCTATTTGGAAATACTTAGAAGACATGTTTGAAGGAGACATCCAAGAAAAGAATGCGAGAGTAGAAAGACATGTAAGAAAAGATACAACAATTTAGAGATGTTACCTGAAGAAAACATCAGAGCTTACAATTAGAGGATAAATGAAGCAGTATCAGGTATAAGAAACAATGGTGGAGAAATATCAGAGGAAGATATAATGGACAAGTTAATGACCACATTGACAATAGACTATGAGAGTAAGATCAATATCTTAGATGAGACTATGGAATTTTCAAAAGGCTTCAAGAGGGAGACTTTGATTAGCAAAATATCTGCATTTGAGATATCTAAATTGAAGACAGAACCTAAAAGTGAGACAGCCTTCAAAGCCATAGTCCATAGTAAGAAATCTATAAGCAGCTCTAGTAATAATGAAGAAGTGGATACAAAACTAGAAGAAATCAATGCTATGATTGCCAAGAAGGAAAGGAAAGGTAAAGGGAAATATGAAGGATAGCTACCATTCAAATTTTTTTGATGCAACAAAGTTGGTCACTTTGCATCTAAGTGCCCTACAAGAGTCAAGAAATTTAGATCAGATTACAAACCTAAGTACACTAAAGAATGTTATCATGCTTAGGATGGTGTAACTGATGATGACTCAGGAGAAGATGAAATTGGATTTGTTTCCATTAAATACATTGAGAAGATTCTTGAAGAAATGGACAAAGAAGATGAAGTAAAAGAATAGAAGTTAGCATTAGTTTCAAAAGCCGACATAATAACTGGCTGGATCATTGACAGTGGATGTTCACACCACATAACAGGAGAAAAAAATAGATTTGTACATTTGGACAAGTACAAAGGTGGGATGGTTAGATTTGGAGATAACACTCCCAAACCTATCATAGGCAGAGGTTCTATCACCCTAGATGGAAAGAACAAGACAGATGATGTTCTCTATATTGATGGTTTGCATCATAACTTACTAAGTGTTGGAAAGTTGCTTGATAAAGGATATCAGTTGGAATTCAAAAAAAACCAGTGCATCATTAATAAAAAAGAAGGAGACATGATTGAATCAGGTTCAAAGACCAAAGGTAATGTTTTTCAGCTCAACTTAGAAGTAAGTTGTTTTTTTGCAAAAGTAGATGACAGTTGGCTATGGCACAAGAGACTTTGTCATATCAATTTTGACAACATAGTCAAGATAAGTAATGTAAAGGTAGTAAGAGACCTTCCTAGCATTGCAAGACTAGTTGACACCATGTGCAGGGAATGTGTGATGGGGAAGCATGTGAGGACCTCATTCAAGAGAAAACAAGACTCTGCAAAAAACAAATTATATCTGATACATACAGACCTATGTGGACCTAATCAAACAAGATCATACTATGGAGAAAGGTATTTTATTTTGTTTGTTGATGATTTCTCAAGGATGATGCGGGTTGCATTCTTAAAAGAAAAATTTGAAGCTTTTGAGAAGTTCAAAGTATTCAAAGCTAAGGTTGAGAATAAATCTGGATTAAAGATAAAAGGTCTGAGATCTGATAGAGGAGGAGAATTCACCTCTGACCAGTTTTATGACTATTATGAAGAACATGGAATCAAAAGACAGTTAAGTGCACCCAGAACAGCTTAGAAAAATGGGATAGAAGAATGGAGGAATAGGATAATACTTGACACAGTGCACACTATCATGATTGAAGGAAAGGTTTCTCATACCTACTGGAGAGATGCAGTCAATATAGCAGTTTACACTATCAATAGAATACAATTGAGACCAGACGCAGACAAGACACCTTATGAACTTTGGTTTGGTAATGTACCCACTGTAAAGTACTTTAGAATCTTTGGAAGCAAGTGCTACATCAAGAGAGATGATAGCATTGGTAAGTTTTATGCTAGAAGTGATGAAGGTATTTTTTTTGGCTACTCTACTAAAAGAAAAGCCTATAGATGTTTCAATCTAAGACTAAAGAAGATCATTGAAAGTACTCATGTGAAGATTGATGAGAAGTTTATGATTCAAGAAACATATTATGACTATGCTCCCATGATTGAAGATGAGCCTAGACCCATCAATAAGGACACAGTTATTGAAGAAATTGGTCCAAGAGCACACCTAACTCAACCCCTAGCTTATTATTTATGGCATGTACTGACTCTAGCCAATTCAGGAGAGTGTGTGTGGACCTTAGAAGGTCATTTATTTTTTTTCCCTAAGATGGATATGACTAGGTCAATCCATGTCTAGATAGGTTTCTTAGTTGGTTTCCTTTAGTTGTGTGTGTGTGTGAGGTAGTTTAGAAGCCTCTAGAAATCCAACCAAGGCATCTTGAACCTTTGATAAGCTGCTTAGTTAACACTGATTCTGAGTTAACACTGATGTCGACTTAACACTGATGCCAAGTTAACACTGCAGTGTCGAGTTAACACTGATGCCAAGTTAACACTGATGTTGAGTTAACACTGATGCCAAGTTAACACTGATGCTTCATTAACACTGCAGTGCCGAGTTAACACTGATGCCAAGTTAACACTGCAACTCGGCCAATACTGCAACTTGGCTTGCATTACTGTTGCTTGGATATATTCAGTTGTAACAGCCCGTGAAAAGTGAATCGTGTCTTTTATGGACAGTATGGTTAGTGTAATGGTTCTTGAAGAGATTCCTGCAAATGAGTGGACCATTAGGGTTGTTTCCTATGAGAGGATGGTTACTAATAACATCCCAAGAATTAATTTTTAGAGATCTAAAAGGTAGAGATTGTAGAAGAAGAGAAGCTATAGGAAAGTTAGAGATTTGCGGATTATTGTACTATTCTATTTTGTTTCCAGTAATGAGAAGTTGCAGACTATGTGTTTAGTGGATATCAAGTTTATTTGTGGCTCCTTTTGCATGCAAGTAGATTAGTTCCTTTATTTTCTATTTTGTAAGTTGTTAGTTCTTCACCCATTCTAGGTTGTAAACAATAATGGCCCCTCAAGATTCTTGAATCCATGGTGAGAATCATGTGTTGGGATGGAACTCGAGAGGAGCCCTTGTACATAGTTTCCTTTTTTTTTTTTGGTAGGAGTACCAACAGGTGTGAATCTAGAGATCTTACCCTAGGTGAGCTTGGAAATAGTCCGGCTGGGGAAGAGAATGAGAACAATGTTATGAAAACATTGGTTGAATGAATCTATTTGTGTAGGTTCAACAAGAAGAAGATGAAAGCATTTTGATGGGGAATGAGTCTTGAAGAGGAGGTAAAGTTGAGAGTGAATTACCTCAGTTTAGGGTTGTGAACACCCTAAGAGATCTAGGAAAAAGATCTCAAAACAGAGCCAAGCTGGTTCTGTAGCAGCAACAAGACTTTTGTCCACATCATATTGGTATCAGAGCCCTAAAAGATTTGGGTGTGTGTTGTTTGGATGTTATTTGAAGAAACATCTGTCAACTCATCCAAGATGGTGACCAATGCGGAACTGACAAAAGATGTGGAAGAGAAAAAGGAGGAGAATAGACTCCTGAAGGAACAGTTAGCTGAAATGGCAACTAAGTTGGAAGAAGTATAGCTTAGGACTGCAACAGTCAGTGAACGAATGAGAGAAGTTGATGGAAAGGGTAAAGCAGTGGCAGGGGAAGACATTATTCTAGAGCCAGACCCTATGCTTCAAGAAGAGCCATTCTTGAAAGCATTGAAGGTAATGTGTGGTAAGTCCTTAGAAGTTGTGCCTCTATTTAGTGGCAAGATGGAACTAGAATTAATCATGGAATGGATAGAAGGTCTTGAAAATCACTTTGATTGTGATAATGTGACCGAAGCTCAGAAAGTATGAATAGCCAAGACAAGGTTGAGAGGAACTACTCTCACTTGGTGGAAGTTTGTCCAAGATGAGAGGGCAAAAGAAGGAAAGAACCCCATAACTAGTTGGAAAGGTATGGTGGCCAAGATGAAGTAAATTTACCTTCCTGATGATTATGAAGTGTAGTTGCACAAAAAGAGATAGAATCTAAGAAAAAAAGATTTAGAAGTCAGTTCCTACACTGAAGAATTTCACAAACTATGCTTAAGGTCGCATGTGATGGAAGAAGAAAGCTTGAAAGTGGCTAGGTACTTGAATTGACTCAAGTGGAGTATCCAAGAGGAAATTATTCTCTTAAACCCCAAGACTATACACCAATGTTACTAGCTAGCCCTCAAGGTGGAGGAAAAATTCAAGAAGAAGCAAGATTCAAATAGCAGAGAAAGAGGAAGAGACAATAGAGGCCATAGAGGAGGATATGGAGGAATAAATTAGAGTGAGTCCAAACTCACTGAGAATCAAGGAGAATCCAGTAACACAAGAGGTGGTTATAACCATGGAAGAGGTTCAAAAAGTAGTTCAAAAGGAAGAACTAATAACCAAGGAAGAGGATCTTACTTCTCTTCAATGAAGTGTTACAACTGTCAGCAATTTGGACATCCTGCATATCGGTGTCCTGTAAAAGGTTCTACTTCACAAGGAGGTGGAAAAAGAGTTAAATATGTCCAAGAAGAATCAAGTTGTTGTAGCAAGCCATCTAAGGTACCATTAGAATCAGAGAAGGTGAGAACCTCATGATAAGGAAGACCTTAATCAGAGAGCCAAGCAAAGAGGAACCAAGCCAAAGGAGAGCACTCTTTAGAGTGAAGTGCAAGATTACAGGAAAGGTGTGTAGAGTCATTATTGATTCAGGCTCAACTGATAATATCATTAGTGAAGAGGCAGCCAACAAGTTAAATTTGAAAAGGATTCCACATGAAAACCCATACGAGGTTACATGGCTCAACAAAGGACAGCATGTGTTTGTAGGAGAACAAGCATGGGTAGAATTCACCATTGGAAAGTATAAAGACAAAGTTCTATTTGACATTCTTCCCATGGATGCATGCCACCTTCTACTTGGAAGTCCATGGCAATTTGATAGCCAAGCCATGCACGATGGAACCAAGAATGCATACTCATTCAAGAAAGATAGAGTGACTTTCAAAATTTAGTCACTAATAGAAGGAGAGGTGAAAACATCAAGTCCAAGTGTGCTCATGGTTGGTGAGAAGGAGTTCTTGAAGACTCTAGAAGAAGGAGAAGGAGTTGGTTTTTCTTTAGTATTGAAGCCAAAAGA
>MU228281.1:1095041-1107693 GCA_018584345.1 Thuja plicata | reverse complement strand
ACCTAAAAATGGACCAAGAAAAGGTGGATGCCATTCTAAGTTGGCCTACTCCCAAGGCTGCCACTGAGGTGAGAAGTTTCCATGGTTTAGCTCAGTATTACAAAAAGTTCATTAGACATTTCAGTGGGATTTGTGCACCTATGCTAGACACCATTAAAGGTGGGATGAAGACAAAGTTTCAATGGACACCACAAGCAGACAAAGGGTTTGAAACACTCAAGGAGAAGATAGCAGAGTTGCCTACTCTAGTTCTTCCAAGCTTTGATAAGATTTTACCAGTAGAATGTGATGCAAGTAATGTGTCCATTGGGGTTGTCATAAGAAAAGAAGGAAGACCAATAGCTTTCCATATTGAGAAGCTAAATGATGCAAAGAAGAAGTACTCTTATTATGACTTAGAGTTGTATGCTCTAGTCCAAGCACTCAAGAAGTGGAAGAACTACTTGCTGCCAAAGGAGTTCATAGTATATTCTAATAACCAAGCTCTCAACTTCCTTAACTCTCAAGACAAGCTCAGTAGCAAACACATGAAGTGGGTGGAGTATCTACAAGCCTACACTTTCAATATCAAGCATAAAAAGGGAGTACAAAACAAGGTTGTTGATGCATTGAGTAGAAGGCTGCTCATAGTCCAAGAAGTTTAGCTAAAAAGCATAGGTATTGATAGCTTTAAAGACCTATATGCTAAAGATGAAGATTTTTCTCAAATCTACAAGGTATTGAAGGAGTTTAAAAATAACTTTCATGGTGAGTTTTCTGAATATACTTTGCAGAATGAGTTATTGTTTAAAGGAGGTCAGCTTTGTGTTCCTAATGGGTCTGTGAGAGATAATTTGATTTAGGAAAAACATAATGGAGCACTTAGTGGTCATTTTGGAGTCGGTAAGACTCAAGAGCTAGTCACTAGGTTCTACTTTTGGCCTAGAGTGAATAGAAATGTTAGACAGTATGTTAAGAGTTGTGTAGTGTGTCAAAAAGAAAAGGGCACATATTCTAATGTAGGTCTTTATCAGCCACTTCCAATCCCAACCAGACCATGGGAATGCATAAGCATGGATTTTGTAGTTGGTTTTCCAAGAACAAGGCAGGGATATGATAGTATTTTTGTTGCTGTAGACAGATTTAGTAAGATGGCACATTTTATACCTTGCAAGACTATTCATTATGCTTGTAACATTGCTCAGCTATTTTTCAGTGGAGTGGTGAGGATACATGGACTCCCACTCAGTATTGTTTCAGATAGAGACAACAAATTAATGAGCCATTTTTGGAAGACCTTATGGCAAAAGCTGGGCACTAACTTGTCTTTTGGATCTGCCTATCATCCACAGACAGATGGCCAGACAGAGGTGGTCAATAGAAGTCTTGGTAACTTGCTAAGATGACTCACAAAGGAGTATGGTCAAGCATGGGACCAAATCATTGGACAAGCTGAATATGCATACAATGATACAGTGAACAGCTCAACTGGTAAGAGTCCCTTTGAAATAGTTTATGGTTTTCACCCAAGAGGGATTTTTGAGCTTACAGAATTGAAGGAAGGAATGCATGGTAGTGGATATGTTGAGGAATTTTATCATTCAATGAGGGAAGTACATGAAAGTGTGAGAAAGAACTTGATTGAAACTGCTGAAAAGGTAAAGCAAAAGGTGGATGCAACAAAGAGGGATGTTCAACTTCAGATTGGAGACTTTGTGATGGTACACTTGAACAAACATAGGCTGCAAAAAGGTTTCCCTCACAAGCTACAGATGAAGAGGCTAGGTCCATGTAAGATACTTGCAAAGTATGGAAACAATGCATACAAGGTGGAGCTTCCTAAAGACATTGGGTTGTCACCGATTTTCAACATTGTAGACTTGATAGCATACAAAGGACCAATTCAAGATGCTAATCAGAACCTTGAAGAGGTAATATAAGAGGTGATATGAAATTGACCCCTACTCC
This sequence comes from Thuja plicata, assembly GCA_018584345.1. Lineage (NCBI taxonomy): Eukaryota > Viridiplantae > Streptophyta > Pinopsida > Cupressales > Cupressaceae > Thuja > Thuja plicata. The sequence goes on along the minus strand of MU228281.1, from coordinate 1,105,746 downwards.
ATCTATGATAGCTAAAAATATACTAGACTCAAGGGTCTACAAGAAGACTAGGAACAAAGAATATATGGAGCACCTTGTAAAATGGCAGGAAAGAGAGGATGTTGATGCTACTTGGATCAAAGAAACAAACTTCAAGAGGTTGGGTATTGATCCAAACATGCTCAATCCAAGGATGGATTAAACTTTCTTTTGTCTAGGGGAGTACGGTATAGGAGCACACCTAACTCAACCCCTAGCTCCTTATTTCTGGCATGTACTGACTCTAGCCAAGTTAGGAGAGTGTGTGTGGACCTTAGAAGGTCATTTGTTTGTTTTCCCTAAGATGGATATGACTAGATCAATCCATGTCTAGATAGGTTTCTTAGTTGGTTTCCTTTAGTTGTGTGTGTGTGTGTGAGAGGTAGTTTGGAAGCCTCTGGAAATCCAACCAAGGCATCTTGAACCTTTGATAAGCTACTTAGTTAACATTGATGTCGAGTTAACACTAATGCTAAGTTAACACTACAGTGCCGAGTTAACACCGATACCGAGTTAACACTAATGCCGAGTTAACTCTGTAGTTTTGAGTTAACACTGATGCTGAGTTAACACTGATGTTGAGTTAATACTGATACCGAGTTAACACTGTAGCTCGGCCAATACTGCAGCTCAGCTTGCATTACTGTTGCTCAGAAATATTCAGTCGTAACGGCCCGTGAAAAGTGGATCTTGTCTTTTATGGATAGTATGGTTAGTGTACTAGTTCCTAAAGAGATTCTTGTGAATGAGTGGACCGTTAGGGTTGTTTTCTATGAGAGGATAGTTACTAATAACATCCCAGGCATTCATTTTTAGAGATCTAGAAGGTAGAGATTGTAGAAGAAGAGAAGCTATAGGAAAGTTAGAGATTTGCATATTATTGTACTGTTCTATTTTGTTTCTAGTAATGAGAAGTTGTAGACTATGTGTTTAGTGGATATCAAGTTTCTTTGTGGCTCCTTTTGCATGCAAGTAGATTAGTTCCTTTATTTTCTATTTTGTAAGCTATTAGTTCTTCACCCATTCTGGGTTGTAAACAATAATGGCCCCTCAAGATTCCTAAATCCATGGTGAGAATCATGTATTGGGATGGAACTCAAGAGGAGCCCTTGTACATAGTTTCCTTTTTGTATTTGGTAGGAGTAGCAACAGGTATGAATTTGGAGATCTTACCCTAGGCAATCTTGGAAATAGTCCAGCTGGGGGAAGAGAATGAGAACAATGTTATGAAAATATTGGTTGAATGAATCTATTTGTGTAGGTTCAGCAAGAAGAAGATGAAAAGCATTTTGATGGGGACTGAGTCTTGAATAGAAGGTAAAGTTGAGAGTGACTTACCTCAGTTTAGGGTTCTGAACACCCTAAGAGCTCTAGGAAAAAGATCTCAGAAAAGAGCCAAGTTGGTTCTGTAGTAGCAACAGCCTTCTGTCCACATCAGAAATTTTTGATTATATTGATGTTTCATGTAGTAATCCTGAAACAAGTGAAGAGGAATCATGGATCATAGATGAAAGTATCACTCCTAAGAACTCAAGGTACACATACAACTACCACTCTAAGGAAGATAACATTGGAGATCAGAGCGTAAAAGTCTTGACAAGATCTAGAGAAAAAGGTTCAACCGTTGATGAAGAGGTATGCTTACTATCACAGATTGAACCCTTAAGTGTTGAAGATGCGTGCAAAGATTCAGATTGGAAAAGTGCCATGCAAGATGAATTAGATCAAATAATCAAGAATGAAACATGGAAACTGGTCTGAAGACCTCATGACAAGAACGTGATTGGAACCAAGTGGATATTCAGGAACAAAATAAATGAAGAAGGAACAGTAGTAAGGAACAAAGAAAGATTAGTATGCAAAGGATATGCGCAGAGATAAGGAATAGACTACACTAATACATTTTCCCCTATGAGTTGACTTGAAGATATCAAGTTATTTTTGGCCTATGCAACATTCAAGAACTTTAAAGTATATCAAATGGATGTCAAATCAGCATTTCTGGATGGTTATTTAAAGGAAGAAGTCTACATAGAGCAGCCTGAAGGATTCAAACTTTCAGATAAACCAGGCATGGTATGTAGATTAAAGAAAGCACTTTATGAACTTAAATAGACCCCAAGAGCGTGGTATGAGAGACTTGATGGATACTTAACAAAGATAGGATTCAGAAAAGGAGTAGCAGACTGTAATTTATTTATAAGAGAGATAGATGAAGGATTACTTCTTGTTGCTATTTTTGTTGATGACATTATCTTTAGAGGTAATGACAAACTTGGTGTATAATTCACCAAAGAAATGAAAAGTGAATTTGAAATGAGCATGATTGGACCTATCAAATACTTTCTTGGATTGAATGTAAAACAAAGGAGATATTGAAGACCTTCAAGATGGAAGATTTCAAACCAGTAAGCACCCCCATGATAACAAGATGCAAGCTTTCTAAAGATGATGATTCCATAGCAGTTGACAAGACCTTATACAAGTCTATGATTGGAAAACTTATATATCTCACTCAATCTAGACCTGACATTTCTAATGTAGTTGACATTGTTGGAAGATTTGTAGCTAAACCCAAGAAAAATCATCTAATGGAAATAAAAAGAATATTCAGATACCTAAAGGGAACTATAGACTATTGTTTATGGTATCCTATCTCAGAAAACATACAAGTTCATGTGTATACAGATGCAGATTGGGTAGGTTGTGTTGATGACAGAAAGAGAACATCAGGAGGAGCAATATTTCTTGGAGACAAGTTGGTCACTTGGACAAGTAAAAAGTAGAATTGTATCTCTCAGTCAATAGTAGAAGCCGAGTATGTTGTAGTAGCATTGAATTTTTCAACAATGGTTTGGATCAAACAGATGATCAAGGACTTTGGTATTTAGATTTATTATCCTATTGTTATTCACTATGACAACACTAGTACTATCAATATGTCAAAGAACCCTGTGATGCATGCAAAGACAAAACACATTGAGATCAAATACCACTTCCTAAGAGAAAAAGTTGCAGACAAAGAAGTAAAGTTGGACTATGTAAGCACTAAAGAACAACTAGCAGATATTTTTACAAAGCCTCTATCAAAAGATACTTTTGAGTATCTCAGGGAGAAATTGGAAGTTATTCCCTTTCCCGAGTCTGATTAGAACTTGCAACAAGAACATTAGTTCTTGGTGACTAATGAATGGTTGACTACTCTACTTATGGAGTAGTACCTATGCTTAATAGTGTTTAACACCCTTTGTCATTGATGTCAAAGGGGGAGTATTAGTAAGGGGGAGCATATACTCTGGGGGAGTATACAGAGTAGCAGTAGTAAAGAATTACCTTTGGTGAGGATATTGAGAAGATTGTAAAAAGAAGGAAGACACTTTGAGTTGATGATATCATATGTTGCCATCAATGTCAAAGGGGGAGATTGTTGGAGATTTTCTTCTGTGCAAATAATTGAGTTATGATTAGTCAGATATGGCAGTTACAGATTCTAGAGTTTATCTGTTAAGAGCCGACGTAAATATAGTGTTGCTTGAGTTGCGCCTATCTTCGAGATATGCATGTTTGTATTCATGTTTCTAGTTATGATTTAAAGATAATTATCCAAAGGTGCTAAACATTTTTCAACATAATCATGATGTTAGAGTTAATTTGGTGAAGCCAACTTTGTGAAGCGTCGCATCTATTCAGTTTGAGTTGTGCGGTCCTAATTTGTATTGCGTGCTTGGTTGAGCTGACAAGAAAGTTGATGAAGTGTTTCCAGATACCAATGTGACCTTATCCTTGGTGAAGATACATATAGAAATTCAGATATGTTCACTAAGTGTCGAAAATGAAGTGAAAAAGAAAAGACAGAGAAGAGAAAAAAGTCAGAGAGAATAAGTTGAAGATCTATGTGAAGAAACAAAAGTTGATTGCAATTCATTGGAACTGATCAAGAAATAAGGTCTACTCAAATAGTTCATTTACCAGATATAGTGTATATATGTTATACTGAAGGTTGTAGCCTTCACCATCTTAGCAATGAGCTATTGGACAGTGAGTCATCACCCTTAACATGGTTATTTGTAAAAGACTCCTAACAGGGTCCAAACTTTAACCAGGTCTATATACTTCTTGCATTATAAAGATCAACTCCTAACAGGGTTGTAAGATCTTCTAATAGGGATCATTATAAACTAGTGCAGTTATTTGTGGGTGCTAATTCCCACTGGGGTTTTTGCCTATTTGGTTTCCTCGTAATCAAATTGTTGAGTACTCTATTATTTTATCTGAATGTGTATTTACTTTATATCAAATTACATTAAGGAAAGAGAAAATAATTAAATTGACTGATAACTGATTCACCCCCCCNTTCCCCCCCCCCCCCCCCCCTCTAAGTTATCCTTGGGACTATTCCAATAATTTTTCCAAACTAAATGAGGCTAAGGCAGTTTAAATGTCTGAAAAGCTAAAGAAGCTCACAAGTGAAACTAGTGATATTGTCAAGGATGGAGAACTAGGGATGATAAAAATCAAAGCACAAGAGAAGCTCATAGCAGAGCTTACACAATAGCTACTTGACATGCCAGAAGCTACCCCTGCTGAGCCAAAAGAGGTAAATGATGGTAAGATCCAGACAGAAGAAACAAGGGATACAACAGTAGAAACAGAGCAAGAGATCAAGGAGCATAATAATGTAATATTGGGTGCATTAACATCAATTTTGTAGCATAGGATAGACACCATAAAGGATAAAATTGATGTGGTAAATGGAGCCTATGGAAAATTTCCAGGCCTACAAGTAGAGGTAAATGATTTTATCCAAATTTTGAATCCTTATTATGCAAGATGGTCTAGTAGAACATGACTTTTTGAAAGGTTGGCATTCGTGCAACCACTGAGGTCAGACCTACCAGAGATAGTTATCCTAGTTGGGACAGAGATAGAGAAAACTAGAGCCACCTTTTCATTCTTTAGAGGAAAGGAAAATTAGATAGAGGCAAAGTTGAACATGTTTGGGCCAAGCTACAACAGATTTGTGCCTCCCATCAGATCAGAGGACAATCAGATTAAGACATTAGGAATATGGGGCTTAGAGTTCAATAATGTGCTACCCAATAAAGCAATTTATGTATATGATCAAGGAGAGCTAGACATGGAGATATTTAATGGGATTCTGGATGAAGCAATTAAAGTAGAGATAGATTGTAATAAAATAATCATAGATATCAAAAGCATAACCGATGCCAGGTGGGAAAGACAAAAGGACCAATTGGAAAGTATACAGAGCTTTGAGTGGCAAAAGGAGGAAGATTTTATTTCATGGTACATCTTGACAAAGCCCAAGAAGAAAAATTCTGCTACAATTGACCTGGACATCATGGATGAAGAATAGGACACATGGCATTTGTTCTTTGAGCACAGGAATGTTAGCAATCTTAAAGACTAGTGTAAGTTAGCCTGTATTGGTGGTCACTAGATCTTATTACAAATATTAGATGATATCCTGAACATATACAGACAAATCTTCCAAACATCATAATAAGACAAAGGCAAATCAGATCTTATTCTTCAGTTTTGTCCATCCATCGCTTGGTGTTTTCCTGTCTTTTGTATTTTCTAGATTATAGGGTTAGGTCTTTTAAACCATTCGAAGCTTGTTGTATCCTTATCTTAAGGATTCCAAGATGGTTTGAGACTATATATAGAGCTCTTGTATCATTTTTTAAGAGAGTTAGAAATTAATGGAATAGAATTACAAGGCAGACTACTAAAATTTGTCTAAGCCTTTGTACTATTTGTCTATCTGAATGTATTTGAAGCTTAAGACATTAATAAAAATATTTTTCAATATATTTTTTGTGTCTTTGTTGTCTCTTTTCATTTATGTTAAAGTTCTTGTATGTTTATTTGTAAGTCACTTAGACATACTGATCACAAGATGGTTGTGCAGTCATTTGTGAGCTCCTTCAAGGAAGGATTAATTATTTCAAGTGACCCCAGAGAGCTTAGCATTAGTTTAAGGATTTGATGACAAAGTAGTAGAAAGGACATAATCTGTAAGGCATTTTATCTTTGTTGCAAGTATTTTATTAATCACCTTACTGTGGAGTTATACTAGATATTGACTCATAGCCCAAGGATCAGGCACTGGCTTATAGTTGGCTAAGTAATTGTTTATTATCCAACCAATATTTTAATTTATCCAATCATTCACATTTCAAATATATATTCCATTCAAGTAATTGTGTTTAAGGAATACAATTCAGTTTACTGATTCCTTTAAGAGAATCAAAATAGGTTAACCCTCCTGAAGTTCATAAGGACTAAAAAAGGAAGAAGGATGGGAATCCTTATTGCATTACTGCTTTATGTTGTCAAAATACTGGTCTAGATCATTAAACTCTGTATCAAGATATTCATAGTCATTTTCATAATCACTTACTTATTGATCCATTTAAAGGCATTTCAACAAATTAGTAAGAAGATAATCCACTTAAAGATACTGTCATTCAGTAATCATCCATAGGTAATACCTACTCGAGTAAGTGGATCTCAAAAAAGAAGGAGGTAATAGTTTCCCCATATGTTATCTAATACCCTCATTAATTAGCCTTTATCTTGCATAAAATAGGAGTTTTCATTCAAGTATACAAGTATGTTGTCACATCAAAGTTGTTCTACAAGAAAAAGAGCTAACAAGTGGATCAAGATATTTTACCAAAATTGATTTGAAAAGTGGATATCATCATATCAGAATCAAAGAAGGAGATGAATGGAAGACATATTTCAAGACAAAAGAAGGATTGTATGAGTGGTTGGTTATGCCCTTTATTTTAACTAATGCACCGAGTACATTTATGAGGTTAATGAATGAAGTTTTGAAGAAATTCTTGAACAAATGTGTGATTGTATACTTGGATGATATTCTGATATTCAGTAAGACTAGAGAAGAGAATTTGATGCATAAAATCCAAGTATTGCAGAGATTGAAAGAAGAAAAGTTGTTGGGTGGTCCCACAATAGTGTGTCCCACTTTTTTGAACATCCTAATTTTTGCTGAAATTGCACATTTTTAAGAAAATATGATGATTTAAGCCTTGAGAGGTCCCATTTGAAGGAGTAAATTCAACATGGATAGATAAAATCCTCTTGGATCAAAATCCCTTTGGTATAATCCCTCTACTCCTCACTCGCACGTATAATAGAGTCTCCTTTGAACCCATCAAAATGTTGACAAAAAATCACTTTAACATTAACTTTTTGTGGGATCAAATAAATTCATTTGAAAAACCTAAATATAGGATGATAGTACTCTGCGAAAGTTTTCCAATGATTATGAGTTATATATATTGAGTTTATTAAGACTTTTCTTTTTAAGTTTTACTAAACATAGGTTGTCTGACCATTTAGAGACTTTTCTGTTCGACGCTTCTGGAAAAATAGTAAATTAGGGAAAAAAAATTATGAAAAATATCTAGGAAATAGGTATTTATGTTACCTTTCTATCAAAAAAATAATAAATGAAATTTGATATATAGAGATAGAGTTAGAGCGATCCAAGTGAACCTATGTCCAAATTATAATTAATGTCACTTCATAACTCAATAAACTATTAAATATTCAACCAAATTGAATGAAACCAAATGGATTCCCTAGATATTTGTGTTACAAACCTAAATTCAAAATAATTACATTCTTATCAATTTTATAAAAAAAGTTATGTTGATCAAAGTGAGTGTCACTCTTGAAAAATCCTGATTTTTTACAAAAATAATTTTTGAAGAAGGAAAAATAGATACAAATAAATTTCATTTTAAAAAAAAAAATTATAAACTAGAAACAAAATGATAAAAGTCACTAGTTTACATCATCTTAAAATTCTTAATGGTTTAATGACAATAGATGTTCAAAAGTGAAGTTTTTTTTCAGAATGTTCATTTCAGTGTCAAAGTTGGCCAAAAAGTGGGACACAGTTTTGTGAGATCACCCACTGATAAATCTGAAGAAGTGTTCCTTCATGAAAGAAGAACTTGTGTATTTGGGTTTTGTGATTTCATTTGATGGTTTGAAGATGGATCTTGAGAAGGTTGAGACTATATTAAGTTGGCCTACACCTGAAAATGTCACTGAGGTAAGATCATTTCATGGATTGAAAAGTTTTTACAAGAATTTTATCATAAATTTTAGTTCTATTTGTAATGCTATGACAGAGACAATGAGAGGAGACAAAAGAGGATTCAAATAGACACATGGAGCTGATAAGAGTTTTGGAGCTCTGAAGTTGAAGGTTGTTGAATTACCTGTGTTAGCTGTGTTGAAAAAAGGAAATATTCTATCTATGATCAAGAGTTCTATGCTACTGTGCAAGCTATGAAGAAGTAGAGACATTATTTGATGCAAAATGAATTTGTGTTGTATACTGATCATAAGGCTTTACAATATTTGGGTAGTCAAAATAAGTTGAATCAGAGATATATGAAATGGGTAGAGTATTTGCATAGTTTTATATTTTTTATTAAGCATAAGAGTGGAGTTTCTAACAAAGTTGTTGATGCATTGAGTAGAAGAAGATCTTTGTTGACTGAAATGAGAATTTAAGTTCTTGGTTTTGATGACATGAATAATTTGTATGAAAGTGATCCTGATTTTTCAGAGCAGTGGAGAGTGTGCAGAGCACCTAATTCAAATCAATCAAGTAAGTATGAAGACTATTTCATTCAATAAGATATGTTGTTCAAAGGTATTCAGTTGTGTATACCGAGAGGTTCAATGAGAACTAACTTGATAAAGGAGAAACATAGCAGTGGATTGGCTGGACACTTTGGTATTGATAAAACATTAAGTTTGCTAAAGGAGGGGTACTTTTGGCCTCAGCTGTATAAGGATGTTCAAAAATTTGTGAGAAGTTGTGGAGTTTTCCAAGTTTCCAAAGGAGTAAGTCAGAATATTGGTTTGTATACACCAATTACTATTCCTGAGAAACCTTGGAGTGATATCAGCATAGATTTTTTTCTTGGCTTACCTAGGAAATCAAGAGGTAATGATTCTATATTTTTTGTTTTGAATAGATTTTCTAAGATGACACATTTCATACCATGTAAGAAAAAATCAGATGCAGTACATATAGTAGATCTTTTCTTTAAGGAGATTGTCAGATTGCATGGATTACCGAGGAGTATCATCTATGACTAAGATAGTAAGTTTATTATTTATTTTTAGAGAACACTTTGGAAGAAGTTGGATACTGAGTTGAATTTTAGTTCTACATTTCATCCACAGATTGATGGACAAACAGAGGTTGTAAAGTGAAGTTTGGGTAATTTATTGAGATGCTTAGTTGGAGACACACTAAGTAATTGGGATTTGATGTTGGAACAAGAAGAATTTGCATACAATAATTTAGTGAATATAAGTACTAGAAAGACACCTTCTGAGATTTTTCATGGCACATAACCAAGAGGTATATAAAATTTGAGAGATATTGTTTATTGAAGAGAAAAGAAGTGCTAAAGAAAAAGAATTTTCAGAATTTATGAAGACATTGCATGAAGATGTAAAATAGAAGCTGGAGAAAAGTAATAAAAAATGCAAAGATAGTGCAGAAAGATCAAGAAGACATAAAAAAATTTGAAATTGGTGATGTAGTAATGGTTCATTTGAATAAAGGGAGATTTACTATTGGAACATATGGTAAACTGAAGATGAAAAAATCTGGTCCTTGCAAAATATTGAGAAGATTTGACAGTAGAAATATTTATGAAGTTGAATTACCTGATGACATGGATATATCACCTATATTCAATATTTCAAACTTGTATGAATATCATGAGCTTGCTAAAGAAGTGACAGTACCAAGTGATTATCCTAAGAAGTAGATAGAGGAAGTTGAAAATGTTGGAGATTTGATTCTGAGCAGTTGATTGATTGTATGTTTGTCATTAATGACAACATATAATACACAATAGTGATTTTGTATGTACTTATCAGAATGATGACATGAAGACTTGCGTGGTTAGATACATTTTTTTGACAGGTTTATTATGTTATGTTCATACATGCAGATCCAGATATGATGTTTTAGTCAAGTTGTATAATTCTGTTATTGGCAGTTACAGTTCTGGAAGAGTATCTGTTCAGAGTTGAAATATGTAACGTGTTTCTTGAGTTTTGCCTATCTTCAGGATATGTGTGTGTATATTAATGATTAGTTATGAGTTGATGATATTTATCTAAAGGTGCCAAAGGTGTTTCAAGAAGATTGCAAAGTTAGATTTAATTTGGTGAGGCTGACTTGGTGAAGCGTCGCATCTACTCAGTTTGTGTTGCACAGACTTAATATTGTTTACATGCTTATTAGAGCCAAAAAAGATGTTATGAAGAGTTGTCTTATAGGTCCCATGATCTCATACTTTGAGGAAGATACTTATAGAAAGTCATTTGTGATATGCTAAGTGTGAATGATACGAAAAGAGACAAAAGATGTACAGAGTAGAATATCAGATGTGGTTCATTCATCAAGAGTCTATGTGAAGAAGAAGTGAAAGATTGTAAGACACTGGAACTGATCAAGACAGTAGGTCTACTCTATAGTTCATCATCAGATATAGTGCATATCTGTTATACAGAAGGTTGTAGCCTTCACCATTAAGCAGTGAGATTTTGGACAGTGAGTCCACCACCCCTAACAGGGTTATTTGTAAAA
>MU228281.1:1064174-1091178 GCA_018584345.1 Thuja plicata | reverse complement strand
AATCTATGATTGGTAAACTCATTTATCTAACTCAATCTAGACCTGACATATCTAATGCAGTTGGCATTGTTGGAATATTTGTAGCTGAACCCAAGCAAAATCACCTAATGGAAATCAAGAGGATATTCAAATATCTAAAGGGAACTATAGACTATGGTTTATGGTATCCTAAATAAGAGAATGTACAACTTCATGTGTATACAGATGTAGATTGAGAAGGTTGTATTGATGATAGGAAGAGAACTTTAGGAGGAGCAGTATTTCTTGGAGACGGGTTGGTTTCCTGGATAAGCAAGAAGAAGAACTATATTTCTTAGTCAACAGCAGAAGCTAAATATGTTGCAGTAGCACTGAATTGTTCAACCATGGTTTGGATCAAGCAGATGGTTAAAGACTTTGGTATTCAGGTTGATTATCCTATTGTTATTTACTTTGATAATACTAGCACTATTAACATGTCTAAGAACCTTGTGATGCACGCAAAGACAAAACACATAGAGATCAAGTACCATTTTCTGAGAGAAAAGGTTGCAGAAAAAGAAGTGAAATTGGACTATGTGAGCACCAAAGAACAGTTGGTAGATATTTTCACAAAGCCATTATCAAAGGATAGTTTTGAATATCTCAGGGAGAAGTCGGGAGTAATTTTGTCTCTTGAGTCTATTTAGAAGAAGTAGCAAGAACATCAGTCATTAAGTGACCGATGAATGGTTGACTACTCTACTTTCGGAGTAGTACCTATGCCTAATGGTTTGTGGCACCCTTTGCCATTGATGTCAAAGGGGGATTATATAGTAAGGGGGAGCATATACTCTGGGGGAGTATAAAAACAATCAGAAGAACTGAAGCAATGTAGAGGAATCCTTCATGAGGATATTGAGAAGATTGTAACAGAAAGAGGATACCATGAACAGAGGATGCTTTTTAAAATCATATGTTGCCATCAATGTCAAAGGGGGAGATTGTTGGAGATTTGATTCTAAGCAGTTGATTGATTGTATGTTTGTCATTGATGACAACATATAATACACAGCAGTGATTTTGTATGTACTTATCAGAATGATGACATGAAGACTTGCCTAGTTAGATATATGTTGTTGACAGGTTTATTCTATTATGTTCATACACGCAGATCCAAATATGATGTTTCAGTCAAGTTGTGTAATTTTTTTATTGGAAGTTACAGTTCTGGAAGAGTATCTATTCAGAGCTGACGTATGTAACATGTTTCTTGAGTTGCGCCTATCTTAAGGATATGTGTGTGTATATTCATGATTAGTTATGATTTGATGATATTTATCTAAAGGTGCCAAACGTGTTTCAAGAAGATTGCAAAGTTAGAGTTAATTTGGTGAGGCCGACTTAGTGAAGCGTCGCATCTATTCAGTTTGTGTTGCGCGGACTTAATATTGTTTGTGTGCTTATTAGAGCTAACAAGGATGTTATGAAGAGTTTTCTTACAGGTCCCATGATCTCATACTTTGAGGAAGATACTTATAGAAATTCATTTGTGATATGATAAGTGTGAATGATATGAAAATAGATGAAAGATGTACAGAGTAGAATATCAGATGTGGTTCATTCATCAAGAGTCTATGTGAAGAAGTGAAAGATTTTAATACACTAGAACTGATCAAGATATCAGGTCTACTCTATAGTTCATCATCAGATATAGTGCATATCTATTATATAGAAGGTTGTAGCCTTCACCATTAAGCAGTGAGCTTTTGGATAGTGAGTCCACCACCCCTAACAGGGTTGTTTGTAAAATACTCCTAACAGGGTCCGACCCTTAACCAGGTCACTATACTTATTGCATTGTAAAGTACAACTCCTAACAGGGTTGAAATATCCTCTAACAAGGATTACTATAAACAAGTATAGTTCATCGTGGGTGCTAATTCCCACCGGGGTTTTTACCATTTGGTTTCCCCGTAATCAAATTGTGTGTTGTGTATTGTGTTATCTGATTAAGCAATTACTTTGTTGTATTCTAAAGTTAAGGAAGTAAAAAAGAATTAAAGTTACTGATAACTGATTCACCCCCCCGCCCCCCTCTCAGTTATCTCTTGGGACTATTCTAAAAGAAAAAAAATTGAAACAAAGAATTGGCAAAAGTACAAGATGAAAGGAATACATGGAGCATATGGTAAAGTGGAAAAACAGACCGATTTAGGACTCATCTTGGAATTATTAATCTAAGTTGGAATCATTTTAGGTTGAACTTGATGCATGATTCAGGGAATTATTTCTTGTAACCCCAGGTGTCTGATGCAGGAGCATCTTGGGTCATTGGCAATACTGCACAACCAAAAAGATGTTTGTTTTGTTCATTAGTTTGTTTAGAAGTTGCTCAAGAAATACTCTGCTACTCGGGCTCTGTTTCTAAGTAAATATTTTCTATTGCTCGGGTTTTTTTTCTCGGGCATGCTTGTTTCCATCGCTTAGTAATTATTAGTTCTATTTCTCGTGTCCTATTTCTCAGGCATGCTTGTTTATTTTCCTGTTACTCAGGTTTCTCTTCTAACACTCAGGTTCTGTTTCCTATTGCTTGAGTTTTTCTTTGCCTGATTCTCTTTGTTGCTTGGTCATGATTTTCTCGAGATGCTTATTTTGGGAGTTGGATCTTTGGCCGACTTCTTTAGTTAATTTCCATTGCTAAATTTATTTGGGATCTCTCATTGTGATCTGTGTGGACCTAAATCTAGGTCTCTCTTATGAATTTGAGTGTTGACCTCTTAGAGAGAGAAAGAAAATGTTTAGATATTGAGATCGAAGGTCTGTAATCTCTATTATTTGAAGATCTTATTGTAATTCATTAAATATATGGCTGAAACTAGGAAGGTTTTACAGCCCAGCATGTAATAATTTTGATCAAGTTAATATAAGGGATCTTTGTTGTTTCTTCTCTCACTATGTTGTTTGGCTTCCGCATTGTTTCTGCAAGGTGGTTTGGTGGTTCGGAGTGCCTTGGGCCCCTTCTCTTTTCCCTCCTTGCATCACCTAAGAATTAAAGAAGGAGAAAATATCACTCAATATAGTTGCAGAATAAAAGAGGTAGTCAATGTTATCCGAGGAGTTGGAGGTGTACTTGAAGAAGAAACAGTGGTAAGTAAAATCCTAAGAATCTTACTGCCTATTTATGCTATTAGAGTATCTTCTATACAAGAAATGAGATTAGTAGGAAATAAAAATGTCACTCCAGATAGTTTGGTTTGTAGACTTATTTCATTTGAGATGAATAACTTTGATAACAGTGTCTAACCATTTATTGAGTCTGCATTCAAATCTTCTTTGAAAATAAGTAAGTCAAGTCATAAACACACTATAAGGAATGATAGTGAAAGTGATAGTGATGACCAAGGACTTGATGAGATTGAAGCACTAATGGCTAGAATATTGTAGAGAGGAAAAGGTAGATACAAAGGTAAATTACCACTTGTATTTTTTAATTGTAATTAGATTGGACACTTTGCTGATAAATTTCCTAACAAAAGAAAAGAAGACAGAAGCAGTGACAGATCATATGAAAAGAAGTTTGATAGAAGTGATGATAGAGATTACTAAAGAAACTGACAATATGATAGAAGAGATACCTGAGACTACAATGACAAATGGAAGAAATCTTGTTACCTAGCTGAGAACAAAGCTGAGAATACTGACACTGAATATGATGAAGATATTGAGGTGGTGTTTGTTGCTATGAAGGATGATTCAGATGAAGAGGAAAGGTATTTTGAGACTACACTCATATCTAAGGTTAGTAAAAATGATGTCTAGATTATTGATAGTGGTTGTACTCACGACATGACTGGTGATAAGGAAAAGTTTGAAACTTTTGAGTAATATAATGGTGGATCAGTAAGAATGGGTAATAACTCACCTTGTCCGATTGAAGGTAAAGGAACCATAATGTTGAATAATCTAGGATCAGATGTGAAAATGCATACTGGGTAAAAGGACTTAACTATAATCTATTGAGTGCTTCACAGCTGAATAACACAAGTCACTAAGTTGCATTTGAAAACAAAAAGGAAAAGATCTTTAATGAATCAGGAAGGTTGATTGGAACTGGTGAACAGACAAAAGGTAACTTATTCTATCTTGATGATATTAACACCACTTGTTTAATGGATAGAAACGAAGACATATGGCTATGGCATAAAAGGCTATGTCATGTGAATTTTGACAACATGATTAAGATAAGAAATAAAAGGAAAGTAAGAGGCTTACCGAGCATGTCAAAGCCCGACCATATCATGTGTAAGAATTGTCAAAAAGGTAAAATGACAAAGTCTAGTTTCAAGAGAAAAACATATACATCTAATGGTATTCTAGAATTCTTCCATACTAATCTATGTGGACCAATGAGAACTAAGAGCTACTATGGTGATATATACTTCATTATATTTGTAGATGATTATTCTAGAATGCTGACAGTTATGTTCTTAAAAGATTAGTATGAAAGGGGTATGCACAAGAAGAAGGTATTGACTATGGAGAAACCTTTGCACCCGTTGCTAGAATAGAAGGAGTTGGAATTTTAATTTCTTACGCTGCATTGAAAGGATTCAAGGTATACCAAATAGATGTGAAATCTATATTCCTAAATGGAATACTAGAAGAAGAGGTATACATTGAACAACCAAAAGGGTTTATTGATCCTAACAAGAGAAACATGGTTTGTAGACTACACAAAGCCTTTTATGGATTGAAACAAGCACCTAGAGAATGGTATAAAATACTTCACTCCTATCTCATAAGTATTGGTTTTGTTAGAACAAGTGAAAATAGAAATTTGTATTTAAAGGAAGATATTGATGATAACATTTTGATTGCTGAAATATTTGTTGATGATATCATATTTGGGGGGTAATAATATGTTATGCAAATCCTTTGCTAATGAAATGAGAAAAGATTTTGAGATGTAAATGTTTGGGGAGATCAGATTCTTTCTTGGTCTATAGATTCTTCAATAGGATGTAGGCATCTATATCACACAATCCAAATACATCAAGGAAGTGCTGAAGATATTCAAGATGGAAGATTCCAAGCCAGTTGGAACACCTATGGCAACTAGATGTAAGATGACAAAGGAAGATAAGTCAACCAAGGTAAATCAGACCCTATATAGATCAATGATTGGAAAACCCATGTATGGTGTTCATAATAGACCAGATATAGAACATAGAGTTGGAATAGTTGTAAGATTCTTTGTTAATCCCAAGGAATCACACATGAATGTTGTCAAGAGAATTTTGAGATATCTAAAGAATACTGAGGACTATGGCTTATGGTATAAAAGAGAAGACAAATTTGAGCTTCATGTCTATACAAATGTTGATTGGGCTAGAAACTTAGATGACAGAAAGAGCACAATAGAAGGAGCATTCTTTATGGGTGACAGACTTGTCACATGGATAAGTAAGAAGCAAGGATGCATCTCACAATCTACTGTAGAAGCAGAATATGTGGTTGTTGTTGCAAACTACTCTAACATTGCATAGATCAAACAATTACTGGAAGGTATGAATATGACAATTCTTGAACCAGTGATTATCTATTATGACAATACTAGTGCAATAAACATTTCTAAGAACCCTGTCATGCATGCTAAGAATAAGCATATTGCTATAAAGTATCATTACTTAAGAGAACAAGTGCAAGAGAAAGAGGTGATACTAGAATATGTTCAATCCAAGGAATAGTTAGCAGACATATTCACAAAGCCATTACATAAAGATACATTTGAGTACCTGAGAAAGAGACTAGGGGTCCAACCCTTGTCTATTGGTCACTAAGCTGACTAAGAGGCTGCATCGGCCTACACATAATCAGAAGATCATTCATGTTGATGCAAGAAAAGAAATGGAATACAAAAGACACATCAGTACACAGAAAGGTACTTATCTGCACCGAACACCAGAGTCATTGTATTGTTGATGGAAAGGGAAATTCAAGGAGTATATTAAAAATAAAAGAGAAAAGAGTTTGGCATTGTTGTCAAAGGGAGAGATGACTTGATTATTCATATGAAATATCCTAAGGGAGAGATGACATAAGAGATAGATTATATCCATCATAATCATCCAAAGGAAGAGAAGTTATCCTAAGGGAGAGATGACTTAATATCCTAAGGGAGAGATGACATAAGAAAGAGATTATATCCATATAAAATATCCATCATAACCATCCAAAGGAAGAGAAGTTATCATAAGGGAGAGATGACTTAATATATTAAGGGAGAGATGACATAAGAGAGAGATTATATCCATATGAAATATCCATGATAATCATCCAAAGGAAGAGAAGTTATCCTAAGGGAGAGATGACTTAATGGAGAGAAGTATTCTATATTGTTGTCAAAGGAAAAAGAGATGATCAAGGAGAGGAACACTCAAAGGGAGAGAAAACAAATTCTACACCAAAGGGAGAGAAAAAATAAAAAGTTTCTACAGCTATCTAGTGAAGGGAATAAATATTGAAGAAGGTACTCTGCAAGAAACAAATCTAAGCTAGAAGAGCTTACCGAGAGCCAGATATTTGTATTGGTTATAGAAAAATAAGTTTGGTAGATTGATGAAATACAACTAATATATTTCATATTGTATTAGTAATAATGTAGTATGTTTCCATCAATTCCAAAGGGAGATATTGATGAACTATAACTGATTAAATATTTGAAGATGTTAAGTTGATGATCACCGAGCTATAGAAAGTTAATGCAAGACATTAAATCAGTTAATGTATTGTATTGTCATTGATGTCAACTTGATATAATCTGATTGGTTATATTCATAGTGTCAAAGACTTCAAAGAAACAAAGAGATAAAGGTTATGTTATCACTAATACATAAAATTTTAGTATGCACTAAGTGACAACAAACACTGACGAACAATGCACCCCGGAGGATAGAGAACCCCGAGAGAAGAGTCACAGTGATACCTGAGCAAGAAACCCGAGAAAGCATTAACGACGAGCAGAACCATAGTGATACCTGAGAAAAAATAAAACTCACAGTGTTGCCTGATGGATAGACAACCCCGATGGACAGACAACCCTGACAGACAGAGATGCCCAAGGACAATTGAAGTCAAGACCCAGCTAACAAGGAGTTAAACACCAAAAAGAACTAAAGTTTAGAAATGAAAAAAGACTTAGCTGGCAAGAGATAGATATGGAGTTAACTAGTTGACCACATTGTTTCCATCAAAAAGTTAAAAGCTAGAGATAAGCTATATTTTTAAAGCTTTTTTATTCCAGTTGTCAAGGAGAAATATACGGGATAAAAATGAAGTAAGCTTTAAAGCAAGAATGGCGAGAATTCTGGATCACACCAAGAACAAGAAAGTCAAGGACTTAGAAATGGTGAAAATATGTCTATAAGAGAGACAAGATGTTGAAGAGAATACTGATGAAGAAAGAAGTCTTCATACAAACATGATCATACAAGCTAAATAATAGAGCTAAAGTTTTATGTAGACACCGAGAAACAGAGAAGCACAACATCACCGAGAAGAAAGAAGTGGAGTAAAGGTATTAAAGGGAAACATTGATCAGAAAGGTATTATGAGCTTACAATAGATCTGAACATCTGTAAGTCTAAGTTGTATTTATGAATAGATCTATATTGTTTTAGTTTAACCATCATATCAGAAAGTCTCTTAACCGAGCAGGATTTAACAATCCTTTATACATTGAGATACATCCTAAGAAGTATCAAAAGGTTTATCATGAAGATAGCATAATGAATGCAAGATATCAAGTGATAAGTTGTTAGTGATAAATCCTCTAACAAGGTCACACTTAGCAATGTGTTTGTACCCTTTAATAGGGTTGGCTCTTCACCGAGCTCACTTTAGAAGAGTGAAAATTTTGGGTTACCGGCCCCAAGTGTTTTTTCCCTTAACAGGGTTTCTACGTTAAAAATACATGTGTCAAATGTGTTTATGGTTCATTACTTTAATGTTTTGCTTTACGCATTACTAAAACATGATTGATTTGTAAACACTAAGTTATTTATTGTATTTCGGTAAATGCTAGACTGCTATTTGGAAAAGCTTAAGAATAAGGTTTAACAGTGAACTCGGAGCAGTAGTTATTTTATAAGATAATTTAAGGGAATACATCTTGTAGGAATGAAGAAAACTAGAGGTTTATAATTGTGGTATAAATTTTTTGGATTGATATTCGATTAATTTTTGAGGTCATTGATTCACCCCCCTCTCAGTTATTCTAACAATTCTAATACTAACAACCTTAAACACAATGAAATGATAATATTTTTTTACAAGATTCTAGATATAAGTAGTAGAATCATGTTTGGATGTGAAACATGTTATTTTATAATTGTATTTCTGAGTAAATAATTAATTAAATGATTTTTCTACTACAAATTTTTTAGAATATTAGAAATCTCATGTCTAACCACCTTAACTTAGTCTAAACTTCATCAAATTGATTTTTTTTTTTATTGTAGTAGGAAAAACATAAAATGTGACTCATATTTCAGATTTCAAAAATGTTATACCGTTTGGAAGTTATAGCTATTTTTTAATCAGTCTATCAATTAACACTAAAAAGATAAGAAGTAGGTGTATGTTTGACCATCTTAAACATAATTAAATGATAATATTGTTTTACTATATTTTAGATATAAGTAGTAGACTAATGTCCATATGTGACACATATTTTTTTGTAATTATTTTTCAACTAAATAATTAATTATGATTTTTCTTCTACAACTTTTCTAGGATATAAAAACTCTCGTGTCTGACCTCCTTAACATAGTCTAAACTCCATCAAATTGAATTTTTTTCTTATTTTGTTGTAGTAGGTGAAGCATAGAATGTGACACATGTTTTAGATTTAAAAAAAGTTATACTTGAAAGTTATAATTATTTTTCAATCAGTCTACCAATTAGGACTTCTTCTTCACATCACCACTTTTTGTCATACCATTATCCTGCACATACCCATAGATAGAAGATAATCAAAATCAAGATAGTTGTAGATCAAAATTAAAGAAGTAGAAGAAAAAGAAGAATAATCAGAAAAGGAAATCAAGTAATTAGTAAACAAATTAGTTTATTTCAAATACATGTTATTTTGAAGTAAAAATTAGAAGTGGAAAATAGAAGATAAAATCTGCTATAAAAAGCATCAGCTTGAGGAATCATTTGGTGAATAGGTGCACCCACCTAGGTCCTACAAAGCCCAAAGTGTAGGGGAAGATAACCTCGATTTAGTTATTCATGTTTATTGGCCAATTCAATTGGGAGGTTTGAACATAGAACTTGGCATACTCTTATAACTTTCCAGTCTGTTGATTTGGGAACCAACAGATTGGCGACTCTACTGGGGATTTATCTTATCCAGAATATTCTAAGTTAGCAGATTGGACTAGTTGAGATAGCCCCTTTTGAGTTACACATCTAACAGATTAGCGACTCTGTTGGGGAGAAAGTTAAGAAATTCAATGGAGAGAGAGTTAATGTGTTAAGATCCATGACTGAAGATATTTTGCAAATCAAAGTGACTCTACTGAAGGAGAAGGCCCATAAGAAAAATAAATAATTGTATTCCTCTTTGAAAGAGGTGGCGACTCTGTTAAAGGAACCTAATGAAAATAAGTAGTTGTAGTAATCTCATGGATTTAGTATGTATTAGCATACATATCCTCATGAAATTCCAAGATTAGGAGTGTGATATCCACAACAACAACCACAATCAGGCCCACAAAGAGGGACATTTATTCTTCAAGTGTATAATTCATTAAATTTCAATGACATCCCAGATTATCCACATGATTTCCCTCTTGAGTTCAAAAAATATGTACCAAAATTTTATGGAGATGGATCAGAATCAACAATCAAGCATGTGCAAGCATTTTGTGTGAAGATTATCAGATTTATGCAGAAGATGTGATTACAAAACTATTTGCAAGATCTTTGACAGATAATGCAGGTATGATTTTTAGTATGTTATATGAGCAGAGTATTTCATCATGGGAGGAAATTCAAAATATGGTTTCTAGGTTTATTTTGTGATGACATTGAGGATAATACATATTGATGCAGGAGTATCTTGGGTCATTAGCAATCCTGCACAACCAAAAAGATGTTTACTTTAGTTCTTTAGTTTGTTCTCTATCGCTCGGGTTTTGCTGCTCAGGAATGCTTGTCTTTGTCGCTCAAGTTCTGTTGCTCGGGCATGCTTGTCTTCTGTTGCTTGGTTATGCTTTACAAACGGTTGCTGATTTTCGTTGTTCATTTTCCTGAGATGCTTATTTTGGAAGTTGGATCTTTGGCTGACTTCTTCAGTTATTTATGATGGCTTAATTAATTTAGGATCTCTCCTTGGGATATGTGTGGACCTAAATATAGGTCTCCCTTATGGATTTTGAGCATCAACTTACTTGTTGGACTCTTGTATATATTTGATTGTATGTTCTTGGTTTAGGCATCATTCTTAGAGAAAGAAAGCAAATATTTATATATTGAGATTGAAGGTCTGTGATCTCTATTGTAATAAGATATTATTGTAATTCATTGAATATATGGCTGAAATCGGGAAGGCATTACAGCCCGGCATGTAATGATTTTGATCAAGTTAATATAAAGGATCTCTATGTTTTCTTCTCTCACTGTGTTGTTTGGCTTTCGCATTATGTCTGCAAGTTGGTTTGGTAGTTGGGTGAGCCTCAAGCCCCTCCTACTGGCCCTCCTTGCATCAGGTGGTATTAGAGTGTGGTCTAGTTCCTTCTTGAAACCCTAACCCTAGTTGGTATTGTTGTGGGCTAGCAGATTGTGATTTGATCTACAATTGCATAGGGATTCAAGATGGTTCGTGGGAGAGGAAATGCAGATCCAGGTCTAGCTGATAAGCTTAGACAGATGGCTACTAGATTGGAAGTTGTTGAGACAGCCCAACGCAGAGGAAGACATCTTGATGATGTTAGTGATGAAGAAATTGAAGAGGTTCAAGGTGAAGCTATACCTGCACCTATGATGAATAAGGAAGAAGAGTGATTCCTGAGAGCTTTGACAAGTTTGAAATCCACACCTCAGTTTAATCCTCCTGAGTATAGTGGAAAATTGGATTATGATGAATTAATTGACTGGATAATAGAGATGGAAAAGTATTTTGAATATGAAAATGTGGTAGAGGATAAGAAGGTGAAGATTGCAAGCACAAAATTGAAAGGTCATGCATCCCTATGATGGGAACATCTGCAATTGGATTTGAAGGAAAAAGGTAAAGAAAAAATCAAGGTATGGGGTAAGATGGTAAAAAAATTGAAAGGCAAGTTTCTACCTTGTGATTATCAGATTAACCTAATCCGGAAAATGCAAAGTTTGAAGCAGAAAGATGAATCAGTAAAAGACTATACTAAAGAATTCTAGAGATTGGACATCAGATCTGGACATGCTGAGGATGAAGTGGAGAGTTGCAAGATACCTAAATGGCTTGAGAAGTTCTATACAAGATGAGATCAGTCTAGTCAAGATGGAAAGCATTGAGGAGGCATATGTCCAATTTTTCCTAAAAGCTGAGGAAAAGTCGAACAAAAGATATGAACAAAGACAAAGAGGTAGAGGAGGTAGATTTCATGGTGAAAATAATAGATCTGAACCAGACAAGTCAAATTCAAACACAACTCAATACAAAGGAAAGATTGAATGGAAAGGTGGAAATTCATACTGAGGAAAAGGTAATTACTCCAGAGGTGGTTATAACTGAAAATGATTCCAAGTTACTTGTTACAATTGTGGTGAAGAAGGACATAAATCCTTTGAGTGTACACATGCAAGAAAGAAAGGCAATAGTAGCATAAATGTATTGGCGCAAGAGGAGTCACCAAATGAAGCTGAGAAGGAAGGAAATTTTATGATCCAAAGGATACTATGGAGTGAGAAGGATAAGCAAGATCTGATCGAAAAAGTTTGTTCAAGACCAGATGTAGAGTTGCAGATAAAGTTTGGAAGGTGATTGTTGATAGTGGAAGCTCAGAGAATCTAGCATATGAGGAAATGGTTATAAAATTGCAGTTGGAGAGGATGAAACATCCAAAGCCCTATCAAATCTTATGGATCAAGGATGATCATACATTAATGGTGAGTGAACAATGTTTTATGAATCTGAAAATTAGAAAGTATTAAGATAAGGTGTTGTGTGATATTATGCCTATGTATTGTTGTCATATTTTGTTGGGTAGACCTTGGCAGTATGATAGACATGCTATACATGATGGAAGATTGAATAGATATTCTATTTGGGTTGATGGTATGAAGAAAATATTGTTACCTTTGGTTGAAGAATATGTTGATGAGTTATGTACATTTGTGAAATTTTTTCTGATGGAAGGTAGACAATTTGTTAAGGATTTGAAGAGAAATGATATCTGTTATGCTTTGATTCCTAACAAACCAAGTAAGGATACATAAGATGACATTCCTACAGAATTTGGAAAGTTACTCACTAAGTACAAGGAGATAATTTCAGATAATGTACCTAATGATTTTCCACCAATGAGAGATATCAGTCATTGTATGGATCTGATTCCTGGAGCTAGTTTACCAAACAAGGCACCACATTGGTTAACACCGACTGACAATGAAGAGCTTAACCAACAAGTTCATGAATTGTTGAACAAAGCCTTGATCCAAGAAATTTTGAGTTCGTGTGCAGTACCAACTATATTGGCACCTAAGAAGAATGGAGAATGGAGAATGGAGAATGTGCACTGATTCCAGAGAAATTAACAAGATCACAGTAAAGTATAGGTATCCTATACCGAGAATGGATGTGTTATGCCCTACATCCCCGTCCCTACATTTTGTGTGCAAAATGTTGGGTCCCCCCTTTTTTTTCTTCTTTTTGTTTGTTTTTTCTTGCGGCTCTTGCCTTGTCTTTCTCCCTTTGTTTTCTTTCTCCAGGGTTTTCTTCCCCATTGTTGTATTTTGTTTGTTTGTTTTTTCATCTCCAGGACTCTGGTCTCAGAGGTTGTTCTTTGAAGGGAACCGAATTCCAGAATCTGGGATTCTTCGCCATGATGTTCTTAAGGTTATCGTCGAGGGGAATCCCCGGGCCCGAGGTCCAGAGATTTTCTTGTCTAGAGATTTCCAGAAGGAGGTGGATTGCCCTTTTTACCATAGGTATAAATTGAAGTTATCTGTCACTTTCACATTTATCACGATTAAAACACTCGAGCACTCAGAGCGATTTCAGAGCGATTACAGAGTGATTTGCAGAGAGTTAGCGATAATCAGTGCTTAACATTTTCATCCTTTTCAGGCAATTGTGAGTGCTTCATGGCGGCGGGTTGTGACCGTTTGACAGTTGTAGCTGTTGCAGAGCTCCCGTGGTAACTTCCTCTTTTCCTCCACCTTTCGGCATTCTCAGGTTGGTGTCTCTGTTCCTGCCTCTTTTCTTCTCGTTTGTCTGGTGTTTCTTCTTTGTTTTTTTTGTTTGTTGTCTTTCTATTTTGTTTGCTTCCTATTTTCTAGTTTTGCTGCCCGTTGGTGAGTCGGCTCTGCCAGAGGGTTGTCTACCCTCTGCGTAGAAGTGGTCAGTTTGTAGATTATGTAGATAACTGTATATACTTGGTGCCTTACCTGGTTTCCTGTGAACGTCATTCCGTAGTGTAGATGTGTGTACATTTGTGTATATTAGGTGTATATCCCTCCATTTCCATGTATACATCCCTCGGCTTTTATGTATATCCTTTCGGGAGGCTTGGAAAGGTGGTCGAGTCACCTGTGTTGCTAGTTTTCTGCCCATGAACTCGTTTCGGGGCAGAAAACCACATGTTTGAGACTCGGCTCTCGGCTAGTTTCAAACATGTGGTTTTCTCTCTCTTCCATAAAACCAGTTAGACCCTCATTTATATCCCATGCGCACAATCAATTCTACCCAAGTGGCCTTCACTTTTTGCGCATTCAGACAGTTAGTTCCGCCGTCATCGCCATAACTCCTATTTAATACCTATGCACGTGGTGCCCACGTGGGCTTGATGACTTGCCTTTTTACACGTCCTCACCAACGATTACTTCTCCGAGCTCCAGGTCTCCTACCATCATCCATCCCGTGTCTTTACCAAGTGTGATAAAATCCCCGGACCCGGATGTTTAGTAAAAATCTTAAGCTCATGTGATGCGTGTGCTTTTGAGTTCTTTTTTTTGAATGAAACTAACTTTTCAAGAAAAGCGGGCATCATGGTGGTAAGATCTCCAGTCCCTGGAGTATTTGTTTGTTAATATGTTCTGATGGTTGCTTTGTCTCATAGGTTTCCAGAGTTCACTTCCCAAGCATTTCTGAAGCATCTGCATCCTCTCCACCTGGAAGTCAAGAGCTACCTTCCGCGACGCCTACCAGGGCGGCGGTAAAGTTCAAAATGGAAAAGGCCCTAGAGAAAATGCCCCTGACCATGAAGTTCATGCAAGACAATGCCATTATGGGCTCAAAGATCGAGTCCAAAGTCAATCTTATTACCGACACCAGCATCAGAACGTGGCCATAAATGTAGGCCTTGGTAAAAATCATGTACATCCAGCGACATGCTGGAGATCAACTGGAAATCAATGTCGGGGACTCTGGGATCCTTAAGGCGACATGTTTCCCATGCTCTATACAATCTTCGGAGCTTATCTTGACGCTGGCCACCAATTACAACTCTTATGATTGGGCTGTTATACTCAGCCACAGAACCAACCGGATACCCTACTCCTCTGGTATCCCTTGACCCAAACACATTCCAGGCGGGTCTAGGAATCCCACAATTCTCCAAGGCCTCAGTGGTTACAAGGACGGATGCCTTGGCCCAATTCACATAGCTAGAGGATGCCGCCCGGGTATACATGAATACCCATTGGCTCAAGGTTTCAAAGAGGGACCCCAAGAGAATGAAGATAGAGATTCCCCGCTCCGAGTTCAAAGAGAGCATTCAGATGGGAATGATAGCATTGGCCCAGGTCTTTGGGCAACCCTCCACCCAAGAATTTTCTAAATGGATGTATTACTTCCTCCTTGGCATATCCACCAAGGGAGGATACTTCGACTGGGCGGCCATAATTTTCAACCATGTTGACTCCCAGTTCCTTCAACTGGATAGGAAGAAGAAATTTTACATGAGTTCTTATGTTTTATGGGCCCTAGCACAGCAAAGGCCCCACGCCCATGGCCTACTTACAGACGGCGTGCTCAGGATTGGCCCGGGACAAAAGGCACCATGGGACCATTTCCCACAGGTTCAATGGGAGGCCAGCTTCCTCAATTTTTGCTGGGTAAACGATGTATTCGTTTACTATCACCTGCTAACACCCACCCGGGACATAGGATACCGCCTATCCTCAGAGCTGATGAATTTAATCCAGAATTACAGATATTAATACATCCAATTCCAACAGCACACCTATATTAGGGTCTTTGACTTCTCTGGGAAACCCTACTTGTTGCCCAAACATTATGGGGACAAGATCGTGCTCTTGGAATACTGCTGACAGATGATGGAGGTGCATGCACTCTTTGCCCTGAAGAAGATACCCAATATTCCATTCCCAATCATCTGTGGGAACTACACATGCAGCCTGGCCACTATAAAGGAGGCGGATAATGAATTAAAAAGCTACAACTTGGAGGAATTTTACTTGGCGCAGAAAAATTTTGATTTGCATGGAAAAATTGCAACGGCACTACCCCGGGCTTCAGAGCCCCATCGCGACCATATGGAGGATTTCTGGGCAGATTGCCAGGATGACGTGGAGGTGCAGAGCTGGCACTATGTCAGGATGATGGCAGGCATGATGCATAGGTTAAAGCTCCGGAGGTTTCTGGAGGACTTCTCAGACGCCGCCCCCACTATCGATCCCTAGTACAAAGCAAAGGGGATCAATATAAGGACTCTTCCATCGGTAAATTGGGACACCCAAGAAGGGCCTACAATTGAGGACTTCACTCGAGAGGTGGTCAAGTGAATTCATGCCTACTTCAAGAGGGTGTGCCCCGAAAGTACCCACTGAGCAATCTAGCTGGCACCAAGATTAACTCCGGGGGCCGGGACTTCTTCGCAGAGAGTTGATAAAGGAAAAGAGATAGATACAACCCCTCCTGTGCAAGAAGTCCCCATAAAAGAGAAAATAAAGTAGTCAATGGTAGCCTCCCAACAAATGAGGGAGCAATTAATCACATGGTTGGCCACTCTAGTGCTAATGGCCGGGCCAATTCATCCCTCTTCCTCCCCGTCGCTGGCAGCCTTAATGGTGAAGGCAACGGGGGTGGATCCAATAGAAGCAGTAGCAATAAGGGATGCGGGGCCACCTTTGGTTACCCAAAGAAATAAAAGGATTAAAAAAAATCCTAAGGCAGAGCCGGGGTTGGGAACATCCCAGGCCCAACAAGTAGAAATCCTCTCTTCCAGTTCCCCGGAGCTGGAGAAGGAAGCAGATCCTACTGAAGTCCTGTCCAGTCCCCCTCCACAAGAGGAATTTGATGATGTTTTTGCAACCAATGAGTTTGGAAATTTGCAGGGGGACACCAGACAAGCAGGGACAGAAGTCCCAGAGGCAAAACTAGCAGCTACAGAACAAGAGGCTGTGGAACAAGAACCTGCGCAGGAGCAGGAAAAGCAGGAAGAAGAGAGAGAGCCAGAGCCAGAGATTGCCTCCAAAACTCTAGAAATGCAGGGTTTGGGGGTGGACCAACAAAGGCAAGGTGAACAAATGGAATCTTCTAGGGGAACCGAACCTTCAGAAATAATAGTAACCCCAGCCGCCACGTTCCAGGCACCACTCCCGGGAGAAACCTTTGGGCAGGTGATTACTGCGGCCCAAACTTTAAATCTCAGCCCAACACCTCCCCTACTGCCATAGGATGTACCAATATAAGAAGAAGCCCCGGCGGTAGAGGAAGAGCAATAAGAAGAGAAGTATGAAGAGGAAATCCCCGATGAAGCCGAAAAAAGTCCAGACAAAGCAATGGATACAGAGGACAAGGTTGAGGAGATGGAGGTTGCTTAGAAAAATGTTGCTACAGAAGAAGAAGATGTAGGGAATGGGGTGGATGAGGTCCACACCACTGAGGAGCAACAGCCGCAGGACACCGGGGAAGAACCAAGGGAATAGATTCTGGCAGAAAAGCCACCCCTGCCGCCTCAGTGGTTAATAGAGAGAAGAAAAAAAAAGCTCTGTCCACTCCCAGAACTCCTCTCTCCCTGACCAAAATGATGGCCCAGGTCCAGGCCCCATCAAAGGCCAAGAAAGCCCGGACGGTTCATACTCTTCAAACTGGGCCAGGCAGGGAAACAGTTGCCATTGTGGAAACACCTCCCCTAGGCTCCGATGAAGCAACCGTAGAGCCCAGAGACTATAACGTTGCAGAGGTATCACTGGGAAAAAGAGGAAAATAGGGTGAGGTGGATTTGCTAAAGGAGGCAGCTAGGGCAGTAGAGGCCCGTTATGAGAAGGAAGCCCAAAGACTCAAAGCAGAAAAGGCAAAAAATACGAACCTTATGGGGTTGCTTACCGAGTTGGCCTGACCTAGCAACGCCGCTCCTCTGGAGGCTTCCACCTCTGAAGATCTACCACAGAGTAACATAGACTCCCTGCGAACTATGAAGAAGAAGGCCCAGGCAGTGGAAGAGTGGGTCGCCCTGCAGATAGGAAACACCCAGCATTTCCTGGTATCGACCCTCCCAGATTTATATATGGCCTGGCATGTTATACACCAGGCAGAAACTCTTATTGAACTGTGGGAGGGTGATATTGAGAATTATCAAGCATGGAAGGTGGAGCTTGAAGAACTCCTTAGCCTGGGAGAGGAAATAATTTTTGAATCTGGAATTCTAGGGGATGAGTCATTTGATTTTGTGAGGACCCAGCACTCCAGACTTGACCTCACATTGGAGGTAACCAAGCAACTGGTAGGGACTCTGCAAGATAAAATCAATGTGGTAAAATATTCTTTCAATTTATATAAGTCTTTTGTAGCAAAGACTTCCGGGGCTGACCCCCTCAGCACAGATACATATACACCAGAGAATTCAGTTTTGGGGAGTTTTGATGAAATAATGAAGTCCCGGTATCAATCCCCGGAGGGGATAGATGGTGCCCAGATGACAAAATTAACTCGCATGGTACTTAGTGGTCACAACGTGGCAAAAATGGCCTATGAGTTTAAGGAGAATGTTCCAGACCTGGGGGAACAAATTGAAGTGGCTAAGTACCGAAGGGCCAGCCTAAGAGATGTAGACGAAGATGGCATCTCCCACCTCCTCCAGGCTTTCAATGATAATAAACAACCTTGAGCTTTCTCTAGAGGCCTAGGAAAACTCAAACATTAGGTATTCTTTATTCTTTTGGGGACGTAAGTCCCCGGATCCAAAATTTTGTATTCTTTCAAGTGATCCGTTTCCCGGTCCCCGAGGCCGACCGGTCACTTTCAGAAGTGGTTAATAAAGGCTATCAGAAGGTGGTTGGCTATATCAAGGGGACATCGACTCAACAGTTGGTTTTCTGATAGGATGGTCTTCTCGAGGCACCGCTCGGAGGTACACCTAGCGCATTGGAGATACGGTGCCACATTTCCCATTTATGAGGCATGTAGCCTCAATCCCCAAGGGACCTACTTTCTTCCTTCTCCTTCCTAGCTCTCTTCTTGAGACCGATTCTTCCTCTGTATATTCTTGTCTCGTTCTTCTGACATAGCAGGCTTATTCCATCTCAAGGTCTTTTGTAGGGTGGCGCAGGTAGTACCGGCCCCCAGATATTGTATTTTATTGAAGCATGATTTAAAATAGGGTTAGGGTTAGAAGAGAATTGTATAAATAGCTAAACGAGCCCATTTCTAAGAGTCGACAAAATTGATGATTTTGTTGTCCACAGTAATATAAAAGTGATTTCTCATTTTAGCTACAGAGCTCAATGCTCCATTGTCCTATTTTCAATAGTTAGACGCTCCCCTGGAGCCACCATTGTATCACGCACCAGTGCTTGCTAGAAGAGACATTAATGAATAAAGAAGAATTCTTTGTAAAGATGTTGTTGGCATTCCTACTTCTGAGTTAATGGTATTTCATGTTTTATGTTCTTTATGTCTTCTACTCTGATATGTTAAAATAGATCAATGACCTCTTTACCCTCACTACTGATAAAATACTAGCTGATGGTTGTGTATTTCTTCGGTATTTAGTGTAGTATGTAAGAGTATTATTGATGTTCCAGACGTTTAAACATGACTATAGTTAGATGAAGTGTTTCTAACCCTGCATGATCTTTTTCATTTTATTTTCTAAGTGTAGAATACTAGGGGAAACCTTATCTTATTGAATCTCCGGAGAGAATGAGTTGAAGAAACCGGCTATCCCCTTTGAAAATAGTCACTTCTCCCAACCGAGCCCCGCACCATCGTGACCCGACACCCAGGTGCTTGAAGGCCCGGGGAATCTAATTTCCCCGGACAACCTTTGCAGGCGGAGTTGGCCGGTAGCTCCGGTACCCGGTGACAACTTATGACTGTTGGCGGACCTGGTCAACAAAACCCCGTGAACAGGATGACATCATGGATTGTTTGAGTGGAGCAAGATATTTTACCAAAATTGATTTAAAAAGTGGATATCATCAAATTAGAATCAAATAAGGAGATGAGTGGAAGACTGCTTTCAAGACAAAGGAAGGTTTGTATGAGTGGTTGGTTATGCCCTTTGGTTTAAGTAATGCACCGAGTACATTTATGAGACTTGGATGATATTTTGATATGCAATAAGACTAGGGAAGAGCATTTGATGCATATAAGACAAGTGTTGCAGAGATTAAAGGAAGAAAAGTTGTTGATAAATATGAAGAAGTGTTCCTTCATGAAAGAAGGGTTGTGTATTTGGGATTTGTGATTTCATCTGATGGTTTGAAGATGGATCCAGAGAAGGTTGGGGCTATACTGAGCTGACCTACACCTGAAAATATCACTGAGGTAAGATCATTTCATGGATTGGCAAGTTTTTACAAGAAGTTTATCAGAAATTTCAGTTCTATTTGTAATTCTATGAATGAGACAATGAGAGGAGACAAAACAAAATTCAAATGGGCACATGGAGTTGATAAGAGTTTTCAAGCTTTAAAGCTGAAGCTTGCCGAATTACTTGTGTTAGCCTTACTTGATTTCAATAAGGTATTTCAAGTTGAATGTGATGCAAGTGGAAGTGCAATTGGAGCTATGTTGACTCAAGAAGGTAAACATGTTGCTTTCTTTAGTGAAAATTTGAATGATGCAAAAAGGAAATATTTTGTCTATGATCAAGAGTTCTATTCTATTGTGCAAGCTATGAAGAAGTGTAGACATTATTTGTTGCCAAATGAATTTGTGTTGTATACTGATCATAAGGCTTTAGAGTATTTGGGTAGTTAGAATAAGTTGAATCAGAGACATATGAAATGGGTAGAGTATTTGCAGAGCTTTACATTTTTGATTAAGCATAAGAGTGGAGTTTCTAACAGAGTTGCTAATGTATTGAGTAGAAGAAGATCTTTTTTAACTGAAATGAGAATTGAAGTTCTTGGTTTTGAGGACATGAAGAATTTGTATGAAAGTGATTCTAATTTTTCAGAGCAGTGGAGAGTGTGCAGAGCACATAATTCAAATCAATCAAGTAAGTATGAAGAATATTTCATTTAGGAAGATATGTTGTTCAAAGGTATTCAGTTGTGTATACCGAGAGGCTCAATGAGAACTAATTTGATTAAGGAGAAACATAGTAGTGGATTGGTTGGAAACTTTGGTATTGATAAAACATTGAGTTTGTTGAAGGAGAGGTATTTTTGGCCTCAGTTGTATAAGAATGTTCAGAAATTTGTAAGAAGCTATAGAGTTTGTCAAGTTGCAAAAGGAGTTAGTCAGAATACTAGTTTGTATACACCGATTACTGTTCCTAAGAAACCTTAGAGTGATATCCACATGGATTTTGTTCTTGGCTTACCTAGGACATCAAGAGGTAATGATTCCATATTTTTTGTTGTGGATAGATTTTCTAAGATGACGCATTTCATACCATGTAAGAAAACATCAGATGTAGTACACATAGCTGATCCTTTCTTTAAGGAAATTGTCAGATTGCATGGATTAATGAAGAGTATCATCTCAGACCGAGATAGTAAGTTTTTTAGGTATTTTTGGAGAACACTTTGGAAGAAGTTGGATACTAAGTTGAAGTTTAGTTCTACATTTCATCCACAGACTGATGGACAAACAGAGGTTGTAAACTGAAGTTTGGGTAATTTGTTGAGATGTTTAGTTGGAGACACACCAAGCAATTGGGATTTGATGTGGGCACAAGCAGAGTTTGCATACAACAGTTCAGTGGATAGAAGTACTGGAAAGACACCTTTTGAGATTGTTCATGGAACACAACTGAGAGGTATATCAGATTTGAGAGATATTGTTGGAGAAGAGAAAAGAAGTGTTGAAGCAAAAGAATTTGTAGAATTTTTGAAGACATTGTATGAAGATGTAAAACAGAAGCTGGAGAAAAGTAATCAGGAGTACAAAGACAATGCAGACAGATCAAGAAGACATAAAACATTTGAAGTTAGTGATGCATTGATGGTTCATCTGAAGAAAGGAATATTTCCTATTGGAACATATGGTAAACTGAAGATGAAGAAATTTGGTCCTTGCAAAATACTGAGAAGATTTGACAATAGAAATGCTTATGAAGTTGAATTACCTGATGGCATGGATATATCACCTATATTCAATATTTTAGATTTATATGAATATCATGAACCTGATGAAGAAATGACAATTGCAAGTGATTATCCTAAGAATTAGATAGAGGAAGTTAAAAAGATTCTGAAATAGAGAATTGGCAGAAGTACAAGAGGAAAGGAATACATGGAGTATCTGGTAAAGTGGAAGAACAGACCAATTGAGGACTCATCTTGGATTTCTCAATCTAAGTTGGATTCATTTCAGGTTGGACCTGACACATGATTCAGAGAATAATTTTTTTGTAACCCCAGGTGTCTGATGCAGGATCATCTTGGGTCATTAGCAATCCTACACAACCAAAAAGATGTTTAATTTAGTTCTTTAGTTTGTTCTCTATCGCTCGGGTTCTGCTGCTTGGGCATGCTTGTCTCTATCACTTAGGTTTTGTTGCTCAGGCATGCTTGTCTTATGTTTCTCGGTTATGCTTTACCGACGGTTGCTGATTTTCATTGTTCATCTGCCCGAGATGCTTATTTTGGAAGTTGGATCTTTGGTCGACTTCTTCAATTATTTACGATGGCTTAATTAATTTAGGATATCTCCTTGGGATTTTTGTGGACCTAAATTTGGGTCTCCCTTATGGATTTTGAGTGCCAAATTCCTTGTTGGACTCTTGTATATATTTGATTGTATGTTCTTAGTTTAGGCATCATTCTTAGAGAAAGAAAGAAAATGTTTAGATATTGAGATCGAAGGTTTGTGATCTCTATTGTATGAATATCTTATTGTAATTCATTGAATATATAGCCAAAACCAGGAAGGCCTTACAGCCCAGCATGTAATGATTTTGATCAAGTTAATATAAAGGATCTCTATGTTTTCTTCTCTCACTGTGTTGTTTGGCTTCTGCATTATGTCTGAAATCTGGTTTAGTAGTTGGGTGAGCCTTGGGCCCCTCTGATTGGCCCTCCTTGTGTCACATATGTGCTAAATTTTTCACCATAATACCCCTTGTGTTAGAATAAGTTTCAACCAGATTATGAATCTGAGGAGTTACAAAACATTAAATGCAAAGTATATGTTTATGCATTGTTTAACATAAAAAAGGGAAGGAGAGGTTCCATTTTTTAAATAATCAAAAGGATCATAAAATAATATGGGGAGATTCCAAAATATTGGATCCCTTAGGAGATTGAGTGTGTAAATTTCTTTATTGAATTATATGATCCAACTTTGAAGATCCTTCCTCAAGAATGAAAATTGAAGGATCTCTCACAAATCCCTTATTGGTTGTACAATGTAGAGATTGAAAAGAAGCTTATGGCAGAGGATGTAGATTTACAGGATGCTCATGATCATGTTATTGATGCCATGCCAAATAATGAACACATTAATCAGACGATAAATACATTTCCAAGTGAAGATCCTACAAAGGAGTGAACATTAGAAGATGATTTTCAAGTTTTCTCAAATCCATTATATGATGAGACAATGGAAGAAGATCATACCAACTATTGTAATCATGTGGTCAAAGGTGATTTCTATGTATTCTCAAATCCATTGTATGAGGAAGAAAAAATTATTTCATGTGATGCATCAATTTATCAAGATGACTTATATGAAGTTGAAATAAAATCATGTACACCATGTGATGATAAAATTGAATTAATTAGTGATTCTCCGAATCAAAGAACTCTAGATAATGATGTGGATATGGTTGATTCTAAGGATAAGATAAGAGGTGACAGACAACATCCCTTGGTCAGCATGAGGCATGGTAGTAAGGAAAAGGAAAGCCATGGTGCATGTACAAACATCAAACCAATTCAAGTTCAAGATAAATACCATTAAAGTTGAGAATAATGGTGTGACTCATAACTCAGAAGGTGCTCATAGTAACAAGGTTCCATCATATAAGTTCTCTTTTAAGAAGCCATTCATAAATGTGGAAAATAATTTAATGACTAAGCCATGCAGATGGGGGAATAATTAGTTTGTGATCTCTTATAAAAATCTGAAGGATCGTGGGATTATGATTATGATAGAAGACATGAAAGATCAAACACCTTCTTACGATAAATTTGTTACATTGTCACAAGATGAGAATAAAATATTTGATCAAGGGAAGAGGTGGTTTTCACTTTGGGGGCCCAAGGCTACCACATGAGATTCTAACCTAATTTCCTAAATAAGAAATGAATGGTTTTGAAGAACCCAATGGATAAGGCACTTGGTCTACTTATACCATAGATCTAGATTCTTGTTATGCCTACAAGGGGCATACATCCCCAAGAAAGAGCCACTACTGGAGCCTGAAATTTCTAAACAATTTCAAGCACCCTAATATATGAAATTAGTGGTCAATTTGTAGAGGTACATGAAATGAATTATGATTCTTCCTTGATACCAATAACAATGTCATGCGATGAATGAGGAGCGACTTGAAGATATAGAGAATAAATGGGAAAAGAAAGGATAAGAATGAATCAATTGACCTATGTTATAAATGTCTCCACAAAGAAAGGTTACCCATCTAACTTATGTTGCATGCTCTCTAGGCAAGCCTAGAATTTGACAGTCACCCCTACTTGTCATATGATTTTTATAATGTTTTGGTCATTTTAATGTCTTTCATTTTACGTTTTAAAAAAACGTTTTCGATTAAGGGTAAAATAATTTTTGAAGGGAACCGCAACCCTTTACACCAACAATGAGATAGGAAATAGAAGCTCAACCCAAAAAGAGACACCCAAGGGAAAAGGAGATAGGCATTTCAAGACCTCCCCAGCACAGACTACCAGCAAAGAAAGCCAGCTGCCCCAGACCAAAAAAACATCAGTAGCAAAAAGAAGATAGAGCACTAATACATCTGTTGCACATAGCCAAGAGAAGAAGGCTGTAGTCTTACATCAATCAACCTTTAGACCCCTTCTTAAGGGATCAGAGTGTCATATCAAAGGAAGGCAAAGATCTCTTGAAATATTTACCTTTAACTATAATCTAGCCTTCCTCCACTTTGGCAGCCACATCCTACCAATATAGGGGATCCATAACCGATTTCCCAGGATCCATAGAATTACCAGCACCCATCACAGGCTTGACCTGTAGATATTTAGATCCTGGATCCCTCCCAGCAGAAAAGGGAGAAACAAGCAGACCTGGAGAGCTAGCAACAGCTAGCAAACCAATAGGAAAACTGGAATCATCCAGCAAGGAAGAGATAGTTCCAGCAGAACCTATAGATCCAAGAACAGCTCGCGAATAAGATCCAACACGATCAAAAACCCGCACAATGCCAAAGGCAGCAAGAGGAGTCCCAGCACATTGGTTGACACCTTCCGCACAGGGAAAATCCTTACCCACACCAGGAAGAGGGGAAGCAATAGTAGAATTTAGAGCAACAACCTGAGAAAAGCTCTGCTGAGAGGTACTCTTCTCAACATGCACCTTTCCACCATAAATAAGGGTGCCTAGTTTTACCCAAACCACATTTGGCAGCATTATGACCAGTTTGGAAAATGAGATTCCTTCATAATCCAAAGACTGAATCCAGCTTCCCTTAGGAGAAACAAGCTTTATCTCCGCATGTAAGCCCTTAGAAGCATCAATATCCACCAAAATACGGGCATAGGTAGAGTGGAGAATGTCAGAAGATTCCACATCCACCATCATGAAGTCTCCCAAAGCCTCACCCACCTCGTCCAAAAGAGAATTCACCCAAAGATGAAGAGGGAGGTTTGGAAGCCTAACCCAGATAGGCATCTTGTTAAAAGTATCAGTAGAAGGATTGAAATCCTCATGCCAAGGTTTAACCATAAGCATAAAGTGATCATCCCAGCTAAAAATTGACTTCGAAGAATGTGATTCCTATCCTCCTTAACATCAAATTTAGCAATGAAAAACCCCTTAGTCAGAGGGAAGATATGAATCTCACTA
The DNA here is from genome assembly GCA_018584345.1 of Thuja plicata. Taxonomy (NCBI): domain Eukaryota; kingdom Viridiplantae; phylum Streptophyta; class Pinopsida; order Cupressales; family Cupressaceae; genus Thuja; species Thuja plicata. The sequence goes on along the minus strand of MU228281.1, from coordinate 1,065,545 downwards.
GTTATAATGGGTTCCCAGCATTTGGAAATCCATGCATGAAGCTCAGGGAGGCTTGGCCAAAAGCCCCTAAATCTGCAAATAATCGCCTGGTTGGAAAGGATAGAAGAAGAGTTTTCTATTTCCACAACCGTTTCCACCCCCAAGGAAAGAGTGATAGGAGAAGCCACAGAGACAGGAGAAAGACCCATAAGAGACTTCTGAGAAGCCCCTCTAGAAAGCTCCTTAGAAACCCCATCAGCGACAGCCAAAGAGGAAGTCCCATCAGTAGCAACCTTATCCGTAGGAACAGGAGCCTAAGTCGTAGAAACCCTAACAACAACAGCCGCAGGAGAAATACCTCCTCCTTCCACCCACGCCACGCCATGTTCAACAGCAGCTATGGTAGGAGCCTGAGCACCATCAGACAAGGCGTCCACGACGGCGGCATAAGCCCTAAACGCAGCAGCAGTGAGAGGAATATTTTCCATAAAGTTTGGAAGTTTTAAAAAAAAATGTTGATTGTCAATTTTTTTTAATTTACGAATCATTTAATAAATTATTTTAAATTTAAATATTTTATCAATATAATTAGTAATACATATATTAAACATAATAAATATAAATATAAAGAATGTAAAATTAGAAATTAAGTATAAATTCTGAATATATGTAAAGTTTCAAATTTACTGGGCAAGTTTTTTTTGTTTTTTTTTTTTATCGGTAAAAGGCCGAAGCCCTGAAAGTTTTTTATTAATATAAATAAATTTTACAGTGTGACCCCACTCGCTACAGGCGCTGGTAGGAAAGAGCGGGGTTGAGAAAACCTCCAGCCTTGCCCAAGACCAGTGGTCCTATACTTATACATAATTACGTGGGCATACCCACGACTCGACAGTAGCCAAGATTTGTTGGATACATAAATACCATGGGCATACCCATGTCTCGAAATTTGTCAAGATTTATGGAAATGATAGATACATAAATTTCGTGGGCAATCCCACTGCTTAATGATTTCCTATGAATTATTACAATTACACTCTTTTAGTGGGCATACCCACCTTTTTGTAGAATCTTACAAATGTTGCTTTTACTGAGCTGTCTCTACCCTTTATACAATGATTTCGTAAAATATCGTTCTCAAATCTGCAATGGCCGGATGCATCAGTTTCTCTATAGATATTAAGCCTCTTTGATTTCCTCACTCTGTTCTTTAAATCTTTAATTAGCTGGAATCCCTTTCTCCTTACAAATTTTAGTACCTGAACCATAAAATAAACACCACTTCCATCTACAATGATTATCTTACATCCACTAATATAGATATATCCTCCAATTGAGCATTTATATTTTGGATTTTTATGTTATGATAATGAGTATTTCTGAAAAGTAGTT
>MU228281.1:1004265-1057053 GCA_018584345.1 Thuja plicata | reverse complement strand
TTCCAGTCAAACAGAGAAAAATGAATGTTTCTAAATTTAATATCCTTCTTTTCCATAATGCTATTCTTCAGTTCCTTTTTTTTGCAATCTATATACATGAAATAATCCAAAAGGTGTGATATACTTAACTCCTTCGGTAATTGTAGTGATAGTTCTGCCATCAAATCATTAACATGTACTCCCGAGCCATTCCAGATATAGATCACACCCGTTTCTGCTAGGTGCTTCTGTTGCTGCAAAATGGTATTATTATCCAAAAAGATAGTTTCAAAGTACCGAACATGATTGATCTTACCTGTTTTCTGTTGAGTACTTCTTCTATGTGGAGGCAAATAAGCTACAGAATTTAAAGCTTTATGAAATAAATCATTGTTACAATCATTATTCATCATGTTATTGCTATCTAAAAATGAAGATTTCCTTTCCATCTTTCTAAGGTGAGGAGGGCAGTATTTTGTATTGCTAATCATTAAGTCATCAGTGCAGCAATCTCTGCCTATTTGTTTAGATTCCCCCCCACAAAAGGGTGGGGTTTTGGAGAGATAGGGGTAGGGCTTTACAGCTTTGGAGTGATTCACCTCCATCTTGTGCTGCCAGGCCCTATAGCCCTTATCCCCCAAAACCCCATTCCTTTTGTGTGGGGGTGAGTATATATACCTGCTATTTCCTTCCTTACTCAGCAATTCAAAAGAATTTTTCAAAGATAAACTGAAAGTGCTATGAACTAGCGAGGGCCTTAATACCTTATTCTTACCTTTAACCGTTTTCCATGTATGATCTTTCTTAAATGTGCTCACGGGAGGCGCTTGGGCAGATAAGGTCCTGCCTTCCCCCTTAGCAGATAGGGGATCATCGGTTCTGCATTGTAACAAATGCCCAGTATTATCTACCTTAGCGATCTCGTAGCCTAAGACCGGTTTAGCATACTTGGTCTTTGTAAAAATTCTTAGCTGCCTGTCCAAAGATTGGACTGAAAATATCTTTTACCTTGATTCCTTGCTCCATGAAGGGATAATGTGATTTTCCTTTGGTTCTGTTTCCAAATTCGAAACCCTAGCCAAAACCTTATGCGCTTCTTTCCATGATCCTTCCTCCATCTTCCTAGATAGTGGAGGATTATTAGGAGATTTATTAGAGGATTTGGTCTGGGCAGGGTCGCTGCATGAGGGCTTTGCATGAGTGAAAATGGCGAGCATATCTGCATCAACATTTTTCTCCACTTTTTCTTTTTGTTTTGCTATAAATTCATCCAAGTGTTCATAGGATGGATGTGTTTTCTCTTCTTTATGACAGTCTTTTCTTTTGTGGCCATAGAGCCAACAATTATGACAGTAACTCAAAAATTCCTGTTTCTTTCCTTGATCTTTATCCTTTTTTATGGAGATTTTTGCTCTAGTTTTTTCATTGTAATGCCTATCTCCGTTCTTCGACTGGCTCAATTTGGAATGAAAAAGACCTAGGTTTATCTGCCTGTTGTGGAGAGCAATTTTCCTTTGCCGATGGTAAGTTCGCATTATCATTGTTCTGATCGCATTACTCAATAGTTATTCATCAAATCGATATCTCTGATTTGCTGAAGATCGGAGATCACAGATCCTATCCAATGAAGTAGTATGTTCAACTCTAAATGGATCACTGTTCCAGATATCATTGCTATAATAACATGAATCTCTGCTCCAGATTCGTTGCTACATTAACATGAATCTCTACACCAAATTCGCTGCTATATGAACATGAATTGTTGCTCCAGATCCACAGCTATATTAGCATGAATTGTTGATCCAGGTTCGCAGCTATGTTAGCATGAATTGCTGTTGCAGGATGATGGTGTTTGCTGTTATCTTCCTTCAATATGAATCGATGCAAAGTAATGATCGCTGCTTTAGAGTGATGGTGTTCGCTGTACAATTCTCTCAATAGTCAGAGAGCAAATTTTATTGGGCAAGTTTTAAATTCATATGTTTTATTAGAAAAATATTCTAAGTTAATAATAATATACAATAAATTAGAAATTTTTATTTGTGATAGAAAGAATATAAAAATTAAAGAATAGTTATAAATTAGTAATATATGCAAAAAAAAATTAAAATTAACTAAACAAGTTTCTAAGTTCATATGCTCTATTTCTATTTCAAAAGAATTCTAATTTAATAAATATATAATAAATAATATTGAAACATATAATGCATACTAATATATATTTTTAAATTAGTAAAACAAGTTTCTAAAATTCATATATTCAGTTTTAAGAAGATTCTAAATAAATTAATATGATTATATATAATAATCAAAATAGAAACATATATAGGCAACAACCTACAACACAATGGTAAAGTTTTGAGCAGTCTCATGTTTGAATCTACAATAATCTTAACAAATAATAATAATTAAATCAACAAATGATAATTAAAATCTTAGCTTCGACCCATTACCCGTGAAAACATAGAAACATATACATTATAAAATAACATATATTTATATGATTAAATAAAATATTATATTACCTATTACAAATTTTGATAATTTATTAATACTTTTAACTGTCATATTTACGGTTTTATAAAAATTTAGCTTGTCTATCAATCTATACGGTCCAATAAATTTATAGCATGTCATATACGGTTCGAAAGTGAAAGAACAACCAAAATGACCATTAAATTCCAAAGTATAGTAGACATGCCATTCCTATCATACCTAATGTTAGATTGCCCATTTTCTTCCATATAATCTTATCCACAACCCCAAACATGTCATATGCCAGTTCTAAATTGTGTTGCCATTTTTGACATATGAGTACCCTCAATTATACCAAATAGACCACTATCTAGCCATGCCAAATCACCCTAAAACATATCCTAAACTATTTTAAAACCAGTCTAAACTATTCTAGCACTATCCTACGGTATTTTCCCATTTTAATATGCTCTTAACAAGTTCAAAAGGCCTATAGACATGAAGAGGCAGGATGTTGACCACAGTAAAATCATGATTTCGACCTGGTGAAAGTATGATATCGACAAAGCATGATAATGAGTGAAAATTGCAGATCTAACAAGGACCCATTTCAGAAAATGAAGCTTCCATGCTCTAGTAAAAAATCAGATCTGTACGAGGTGTTTTGGGCTGTCGACCAAGCAGGGTGGGTATTGACTAATTGGTCAATTAGTTTTTTTTTTAAGTTTTTCTTAATTTTAATAAAGAGTGGTATCTTTTGTGTCCCAAAGGGGTATGAGAACCATTCAATCACATATATATGCGGTGTAAAATGTAAAGTAAAGAGGAATCATCACATTGTAATATTTTCATAATCAATTAAGAAAAAACATTCAGTATTTTTCTCTTCAATGGCATTATGGAAAATAATTTTTTGAAACAATTCTCTGTGATTTTTGTTTCAAGTAAATGAATGCTTTCTTAAATCTTTATACAAAGGAATTATTTGTTGTCATGATAGTTTGATAAATAAGATACATTTGAGACTTCCATATCCTTATGTTTCTTATCCGATTGGTCTTTTCAAGAAAAAGTTAAATTCAATCAGACTAATTTTTCTGACAATCAATAATTAAATAGTATTGAAGATTAAATTAGCTGATAGATTCATCGAAGAGGTGAATTAAAAAATTTCTCATAGAGTTATACGTAGGGTCTAGAAAGGGGCGACTCTGTAGCCCAAAAGAGAAGAAGGCACTGGTCCATACATATAAATTTCATTCAGAACATAATCAGATCACAGTAGGAGAAGTAGTAGACAAATATTTAGATAGTTATTAAAGCAGTTAGCATTAGAAGGAAGATAGATAGACGAAGATAAAAAAATCAAGATAGTTGTAGATCAGAATTAAAGAAGTAGAAGAAAAAAAAGAACAATCAGAAAAGGAAATGAAGTAATCAGTAAAAAAATCAGACTATTTCAAATACATGTCATTTTGAAGTAGAAATTAGAAGTAAATAATAGAAGATAAATTCTTCTATAAAAATACATTAGCTTGAGGAATCATTTGGTGAATAGGTGCACCTGCCTAGGTCCCGCAGAGCCTGAAGTGTAAGGGAAGATAACCTCAATTTGGTTATTCTCGTTCATTTGCCAAGTCAACTGAGAGGTTTGAACATAGAGCTTGGCATAATCTTAGAACTTTCCAATCTGTTGATTTGGGAACAAACAAAATGCAAACACAAATCCTCCCCTCCCCATCGTTTTCTCTTCACAAAACACATAAATAAAAAATAAGTTAAATGAAATTCTTTTTCTTTCGTTTCATCTTTAATAACCCTAAACTTCTAACAATTATCTTCCTTTCTTCATATTCAAATATTTTTAACAAAATAAATATTTTTGGCAAAAATAGATATTTCTATTTCAAATATCTGATAAGAGATACTTAACTTTTGATTTAAACTATTTTCCAATTTAGTAACATATGTCAAAAAGTTACTTCTCAACTAAAATATTTATTTTCTCCAAATTGATTAATTTTCCTAATAAAAGACTTTCTCCTTTCGAGTACAATTAAGACTTTGACAAGCCTATTTAATCATTTGCACAAATTAAGAAAAATGAACAAATAAAGCTAATTAAGGATCACCTAAGAGAAAATGTCTTTACATATCTAATCCTTGAGGGAATCTAGTATCAGGACCGATATTAGTTTCATGGAGTCCAAAATTATGTGTCTTATTACTCTATACTAAGCATGATAGATTTACAAAATCAAACAAACCATATGCATTGCCTTTGATCAATCAGCATTAGGATTTTACTTACACCTAGACACTTCAATTAAATGTTACATTCATCTTCTCAATATATAACAATAGCCAAAGAAAATGGTAAAATTATCCAATTTCATAAGATTATATTTACTAATCACATTTCAGTTAAATCGTATATCTGAACAATATGATCAACATGTTATTTAATCATTTAATAAGATGAAATTGAAAACACACAATCTGCTCAACTATCGAATTAATTATAATGAAAATAGTGAAGATGAAACATCAATACATATTTAAAAATAAAATACTATAGATATATGTATCTATATAAATCCAAATATACATATCAAATATCCATGAATTAACATGTTGGTATATGTTGATGTTGGAACATTCATATAGGTTGTGACAAACCACAAGTTAGAATGACAAAAGTTCCACTACTTAGAAAGTGACTGACATCGTGATTCTTCGTTTGTACTTCTTTCATGAGGTTTACCATAATTCTTCAATTGAATAGCACTTTGGTTGGTTCCTTCAAGAGACTGCATAGAATATTCAAAATCAATCATTTGAAATGTTTTTACTTGGTCTAATCTGATCACTATCATCTGCATTAACTTTTGATTTCATTTGAGCTTGTTCAACATTCCAATATTGATTTTTGACTTTAAGTTACATAAAAAGAATTAAAATATTTGAAACAATAGTATATTGTTTCTAAAACAATAATTTGATAACATGGAATTCAAAGATTATGTATGAGATTTTGTTTTGTTTGGAAAGAACATAATTCTAAGTTGTTTTGAAACAGTGAAAAATAAGTTGAAATATTTGAAAAACATGGAATTCAAAGATTATGTATGAGATTTTGTTTTGTTTGGAAATAACATAATTCTAAGTTTTGAAACAGTGAAAAATAAGTTGAAATATGTGAGTTTTACCATATGGAAGTGATAAAGTCTTTAAAATTTTCTGGTCCTTCATTAATGCAATTTATTCTTAAACCCTAAGAGACAGATGACAAGTGGATGAAAAAGATTGAAGAGAAAAACTAATCTTTCTAAACCTCTGACCCACAATCCAAGCATGAGATGGTGTGATCTTCAAAGGAGCTACAACCATGTGTGTACTGAATGTCAAATTTCAACACACATGATTGTGATTGTGTTCATGTGACTATACAAAATGCTTTACCATAAACGAAGAATTAATGGTGCAAACACATATCAGATTCCATTTGCATTCAATAAACCAAATGCATAGAATTGTGCAAAGAGAATAGATCAGAAATTAGAAAATGTCATAACAGGAAAACTCAAAAAAATAGTAAAACTTGATATATTACATTTAAAGTGGAGTTTCCATAAATTCAAAGCCTTTTAAAATGCTTTCCAAATGAATATAAATAGACACAAAACAGTCATTCTCTCCAAAGTTACAAACCAACATTACACATTGGAATATCACTTTAACTTATTCCTCACATTCCATTCCTTCAGTGAACCATAGTCAAAATTTACTTGTAGACACGTAGTCATGCACATGCTTCCCAAATGTCTTGTACACTCTCTTGAGACAATCGCAAGAAAAGAGGTATAAAATTTTCATCAGCTGTTGCATCTTTTAAACTCTTCTTTCACTAAAGTATTTTCTTCACTTATATTCAATGTATACCGAATTATGCCTTTTAGAAATTCATATGTTTTGTTCATTGTCTTCGTCTCTTGTGAGCAACATTCCTTCATTATTCGACATAACTACATCACTTATATCAATACCCTGCAGCCAATAACAACAGAGCATAATATTCATAACTATTAAATATTAGTTTAATCAAATACTATTCATTAACATTAAACAGTCAATTTGATGAATTCTTTTGCATGACTTATTCATCATAGTCATGCATGATTTCAGATTTTTTTGCATAAGCAATGCCCTAGGTTGCATCTCAACTGTTACACCAATCTCTGTTTGTCTACCACTGTCAACGAAACACTGCATTTTGAACTCACACTAAGGGAAAGATCATGCCTCCAAACCTATAAGCTTCTTGATCTATACTCAGTTTCAATATAGGAGTAGATAAATTGTCAATTCCCTCTGATTGTTTTTTTTTTTTGCAAAAGGGTAACTATCTTTTGATTCACTCAGACCAATTGCTCTGTACTGACATGATCCACATTTATGAGATGGATATAGCTTGCCATCTTCCAACTCCTCTTAACCTTCAGCCTTCTATGTAACCAACTTTCCTTAGCAATTGTCAGTATGGGTATTTTGCATTACATCCTTAACTCTAATGTTATCAATTGATTTTGATTCAAGCTTTATCATTATTCATTTCATTCTTTATTTGTGCAACATTTGTACATTTCACTTTGATGGCTCAAAACTACCATTCATCAAATCCTCTTGCTTACCATCCAATGAACTTTCAAGAATGAATACTACTGTTTTTCTTATCAGTGATGAGAGATTTTGGTTGAAATGTTTTATAGCTGCATTCTAAGTTAAATGAGGATGGGACCATAGAACACCTTTCAACATTTATGACCTCATTCATTAAATTCACTGTTAACTTCATTTTGTTTGTGAATTGCTTGTCATCATTCTTAAATCTGAATTTTCTAGCATAATAGAAACCTCTTCCAGATAAGGACTACTTTAGGGAGGTTTGCTCCATCTATGCCTGTAAGATACCCAATTCCACAATGATAATTCTTGATGCGTTTAAAGAGCAGATTTAATAGGACCAAGCAGCAAAACAAAAGACAGACACTCAGAAGATGGATACAACACAGTAAATTAGTTGTGGTTCACCATTAAAGGCTACATCCAAGGAAAAGCAGTGCAATATCTTCTATTCACTGTTACAGCAGAATATATAGTCTACACTCATCATTTATGCAAATGTTTAACTCTCCAAATATGAAGAGACCGCAAGGAAATGAAGAGGCAGGGAGGAGAAAAATGGTTGGGCAATCGTTGGACTTCCCACATCCAATTATCCATTAGGAATCTTTAGCTAATATGAATTCTTGGGCAAGATATTCTAAATTTCATGTACCTGTGACAGTTTCACCATTGCAAGAGGGTCCCAGTGACACTTTGTTCATTTCATCCAATTGAACATTTTTAACGACAGCAAATTGTGGATCTTCTCTATATCTTGTAAAGGTGACCTTTATATCTCCAATTAAGCCACCAGTTTTTAGGTTTTTATGGTTATGAACAAAAACAAAGCCTCTATTTCCATGCTCAATAGATCCTTGTTTGCCCTTCTATGGTCCTACAGGAATTCTAATGGCATATTCTAGAGAGACTATATTCATGTCTTGAGCTTGTGCTTTAAAAAAATTGTCAAACGTTTCTATGGAATACCTTTCAATTTACCAATGAAAAGTTCCGATGACTCTATAACACCCTTCAAAACATTAAACCTATCACTCTTAACATTTAAAGTACACCAAAAATTGTGTGAACCAGTTGAACAAAATCATGTAGTTCATAGGATCCTAATTTAGTAACCCATAAGGTTATTTCACAATGTTACAGATACACGAATATCTTCTTCGATTTTATCAAAAACCATAATTCGAAGATGATTTTCCATTTTAACAACCATGCTAGTAGCACCGTAATGGTTGCTATTCACGAGCTTCACATGATCATCAACTTTGAAAAAATTGCAGACCTCATTCTTCTAGAAGGTCTACGTTCGCTTTACAATACCTCTTTTGATTTGATGTGGACATTATCATCCTTTATTTTCTCCATCCGTGTCATTAGGTTTTTAGATCTCCTTCAACATTTCACAGCTACATCACCCTTCAAGAAATGATTTTTTCTTTCGAAAGGCCAGTAATGTTAACATGCTAGCTGCATCACCACTTTCATCATCTCTAGGCTTTTGGAATTTTTAGTGTTATTTAAAGATGGTTCGATATTCCGGGAATTAATAAATTTCATGGATACAGTTTTGTAGACATATCCGCCTTTGCTCATCACACCTCAATTTATTCAAATACCTCTCCACCGACCTACCTCTTTTCGGATTTCATTGGTTTCACGCTTATTGATGAAGTGAGATGGAGGGACAGAGACTTCTCCTGAAAACTATCACCATGAGTACCCTTTTTTCCCCAGATTGATCCTGTCTTTATTTTCGATTCCAGCCTTCTTATTTTCTGTGACTCCAAACTATCAACAAAGTTGGAATTCATATGTTGCTCATATGAAGCATCAATGGAATTATCGATTTCTATTTTCCCTAATAATGCTTTGCCTGGACGTCTATGCCTTAACCAAATGAAGTTTTAGACACTATTTTTGTAGAATAGAAATTCGTCATGTCTTCTACCAATAGTTGTCTGGGACTAAGGCTTTGAATTTATCTGATGGATACACTTGATTTTGTTTAAAAATAGTAACTTGTTGAGACAATTTGGGTACCCGGCATGAAGGAGAAGCATTTGTACTCCTAACAAGCTTACTTGTCCCTCCATTTTCAAAAATTTGGCCCATTTTTCCTATGGAAGGGAGACTACTGTCGTTTGTATCCAGAGCCATAGCTTGAAGCAGCTTTGCCTTGTCAAATAACTTCTTCACATCTACGTTTCTGGAAACAATTGAGCAAATTTGGAGACAAGGTGTGGCATTTGCTGTTCCAAGCAATGTGGATCGCAAGTGCAAAAGCAATGGAAGTGCCATAGGTGAAATGAGTACACTGCGAAAAGAGTATGGAATACTGAATCGATGGATATCATCTGCATACATCAAACGCACATTTCTACCAGAGCCTTTTCAATTAAAAAATCTAGCGTAAATCCCCTTCTCACCACGCTTTAGTAAATGTCTATAACATGTTGAAGGCGCCATGTTTAAACGATTTTATTGGTATAATTCTGTCAAAAGTTCGCGTGCTTTACCTACAGATTTCTTTAAGGCATTGTATCAGACAGTTCGCGTGCTTTACCTATGGTTATAGATTTCTTTAAGGCATTGTATCAAACAGGTAGCGTGCTTTGTCTATGGTCACAAATTTCTATCAAGCATTGTGTCAAACAATTCGCGTGCTCCCCGTATATGGGTAAATTTCTTTGAGGAATTTTGTCAAACAGTTTACACAATCTGAATGCTAGTTGAGATGCCATTGAGTATTCTGTTAAATAATTCACATACCTTAAATGAATTCCATCCATAAATCTGACAAAAGCTCGCCTATGATGCATCGATCGATGTCCATACCCTATTTCAATGCACAATTTGGCAGAAGTGTGGAGATTACTGGCGGAGGGGTTACGGAATTTGGCTTCAAAATGCAGTTTGCATTTATTAAGAATGTGTAACGCCTTTCCAACATATCCATTTCATTCATATCCTGCAACTCTTCCATTTGCAAACCCTAACCCATGGCGTTTCAAATTCGGAGAGGATTCTGGTTCAGGAGGAAAATGCAGGAAGTGCAATTAAAGATTTGGGTTTGACCTACGTTTTGTAATCTTAGGGTTTCGGAAAGGATTGCAATTTGTAAGTTGTAGCGCAATTCTGGAGTTTGGAGATGTTTTTGCAGCTTGCAGTCTATCACAACGAAATACATTTTTACTCTCGGCAGAGTTCCAGATTACAATGGCCTACAATATGAAAACAAATGAACTGTTATAATTTTTTAATTATGAATTAAAAAATACTTAAATCAATTAAAATTTTAAAGTCTAAACATTGAATTTAAAACGTTAAATCACAATGTGAAATTTTAAATTTTTAATATTTAAACTTTAATGTAATTTGAACTATTTTAAGATTTGAATTTAAAATATCGAAATTAAACTTTTTAATGTTTAAAAATAAATGATTTTTTGTTATTATTGGATATAAAATAATATGTAGTTTGGAATTGAATGTATGCAAATGTAATAAACAAAATATGCACTAAACTTAATATATCCAAACGAACATATGTAAACTTCAAAATGATAAGTATGTTGATATTGTTAATAGAGGAGATGTTTTTGCTCATTGATCGAGTAGCATGATGATAACCAATAAAGAAGTTATGAAAATAGGAGAAGAGACCTCATTTTATAGATTTTTTATTAGGAAAATCAATGACAAAGATTAAATGTAAAGTGGATGGTGAAGATTGAATGAGAATGAGGTCCTAGATTGGAGGCTTAGCCAAGAAGAAGTGATGTGTAAGGGCGAAGTGTGCTCACATGAGGAAGCTTATGAAAGGGACATGTCTATGACATGTGGAAAAGATGAGTTAACTTGTGAGTCACATGTATAAAAGGTAGAGGACTTGTGAAAGTGACATGTCGATAACATGTGTAAGAGGTGATATGGCTTTTCATGCCCACACATATGTGAGCAAGAGGAGGGTAGCTTATTGTTATTTAACAGACTTGTCATTCTGAAATAACTCTAAAAATGGATCACTATGCCCAAGATGAGAGACAAATTAAAAACTAATAGTTGGAGAAATTGCTATTGAATTAGTAACTTTTCTCTAAATTTTGGAGGTACAACTCCCTCTTATGACTAAATTTGGGTTTTCAGGGGTATGCTTTTAACCAAAAAGTAGGAAAGACAAACTAACACCTGAGCATAGCCATGTTGCAGATGCAATTACAAATTTAGACTTAAAGAAAAAAAAAGATAGATGATACAAAGTTTACCACTCAACGCCCACAAAAGATGATTGGGAAAATAACAACAGTTCCCTTTAGATAATGTGGATATTCAGGACTCAAAGTTCATATAATAAACGCACCCACTATCTAATGTAACAAGCAAAGACACCTAGGAATTATCGCAATCACAAAGAAAAAGGACAATAAAAAAAGCTGCAAATAAACACAAAGTTTCAAAAAAATCTCATTTGTTTCCTGGACAAAATCAACAAGTTCAAAGACTACATTTTTGTATAAAAAGATCATGTTCCCCAAAAGAAATACACTACTACCTTCCTTTTACAAAATGAAAATGTCCATTTCTAATTGAGTCTCCCTTATATGACAAAGCATAAGGGGAATCCAAAATTCAGGGGCACTCCTTTGGAAAATCACCTATTAAATTACATAAGATGACCCTTCAATTTCTATGGTCTTTTAGTTTTTGTAACTAATTCTTTAAAATCCATTGTAGGATAAAATATACAATCTTTACACTTCCTGTGAATTTAGTGTTTAATTAAATAAACATTATAAAGACAAAAATTCATTGCAATCATGTAGGTTCTTGTATTCTTTTACTTTTTTCTCCTTGTACAACATCTCTCTGTCATTTTGACTTCCTTTTATTTCACTTTTCCTTCAAGCCCATCTCATGTCAGGGGCAAGATTAAATGCACTATCTACAAAGTATTGAGATTCAATGATAACGACCAAGCCATTAGGTCTTAACATCCTCTTCATTACCAGCAAAATGAATTTATCTCAGATCTATGATAATCAGTAGTGAATAATCCCATCAAGGTGCAAGAGGTCATAGGTTCTAAGATATGTTTAAAATGCCTCACACTAGTCATTGTATGTGCCAATTAAGCCATGGTCATATACCAAATGTAAGGAATTAATGTCGTAGGATGAGACAACATTAGTGACCCACACAAGATCATTTATTTAAAAAACAACAAGACTTCAATAAATAGTGTTCATATCCATGATGCCATTAAATGCATCAACCTATGGCTACTGAGAATGCCTTGAACCAGACATGACGTCAAAATAAGTAGTTGTTTATATGATCCAGTAAATAGAAAGCGTAAATACCCATCCTTGTTATCTAGTTTGTAATACTCTCCCATCATATTTTTAAGATCTTCACCAGAGGACACATACACTAGAGCATCAATGTCCTCACGTGGTAGCTCATACTTCAGAATAAGAACCTAACAATTTTTGCACAAGTTCCTCATAGACAACCATAGTTACTAGAAATGAGAAATGAGAGATGAAACGACAATGACAACGTGACGAGAAACATGATATCTAGAAGTTGCGCATAAGAAACGATTACACACACACAAATATTTTAAAAATTCAAAATAACTTTTAGAAACTTTTTAATTCTATTTTTATTTATTAAATAGTGAATATTAATATAACATATAATAAAAATTAACATTAGAAAAATATAATTAATAATTTAAAATTCTACTAAAGTGTTTAAATTTTGTTCTTTTATTTTAAAATTATTTACATAAAATATCAAATATGAGAACTTCATTACCAAATACTCTTATTAAAAAAATTAAGTTAATTTTAAAGTTAACTAAGTCTAAAAAAAAATATAAATTAAGTTAATTCATAGTTAAATTATTCTAAATTCGTAATAATCTATACATTTACTACTAAAAAATTCCATAGTAATATATAAATTATAAATTAATATCGTAGTTAACTACTTCTTGGAAAGTCCATACAATTATAGAATTAATGTTAAGTACAACTAGCATTTATAATAGCGCAGTTCTCAAAATTGGGGGAAAGCTGGAGAAATTTTATGATTCAAATTTAAATCCTAGCAATCACCGCAAAGAAGGCAATGACCATAAACAAAATATTAGCGTCGAAACACTTGTTGGCAACGGGAAACCCATTTCGGCCCTTGAAATGTGAAACGAAGGTCATCTGTTGAATTTCTGACAACATAGGGTCACAACATCCTTATTTACAATTATAATACATGTCTCTTTACCCACATATTTGTACTTCCCATCACTAGCCCTAATGATAAGATTGGTGCATACAATAAGATATGTGATGAAGTCCAGTTTGTTGATTGGATCAAAATGATCCTTCATCCAAGTGATACTCACCATCATTGTCAAACTCATAAGTTTGTATTTCTTGTAAGTGGTCATCTCTCATACGATTCATTAGCTATGGAATGCCATAGAATAGTTAATTGAATAAGGTACATCATAGAGACCATGATTACAGGTGCTCTAACATCTATTTTGTTTAAATGTGCTCTAGAAGGTTGTCAATAACACTTTTGTCTCTTCCCCTCTACAATCTATAGCGTTGGTAATGGGTTACCAAATCTTTGTCCCATGCTTACTAATCTCATCTCACCTGAGTTCCTTCTTGCCAAACATTCCTTAATTGATCTTCTTTGGTGAATATCCCAAGAAAATCTTGATTACTCAATGAATTGGCACAAGCACTATGAGATTTAGCATTGCTATTATTTATCGCTCTTAGATGCAAAGGTTTGACAATACTTGAAGCACTCATATATTTGATAGAAATTTTAAAGAAATTACAAATTAAATTATGGCCCTTCCCTTAATCACTTCATTTAATTTCATCCATTATAATTTCTTTCTTAGAGACCCATCTTGGCTTTAATACTCTATTTGAAAAACAATTGAGGCATAGAGACATTGACTCAATCAATAGTTCACCACCAGGGATGTCTAGATTTGTACAATGGCTAATAACACTTTCATTACTCAAAATAGTCATTAGAGGGATCTTGTATCTATGAAATGTTTCCAGTTTCTTTGGTAGTCCCCTCAACCATTGTGGGATCCAATTATGGTTCTAAATTATTATAGAGTGTCAATGATTGTTGATCAAATTTTCTTCTTTTTGATCATTGTCGAGCTTTCGTGTCGTTTCCATGACCATTGTAATTAAAAATTCAATTTCCCTTTGTTCTTTGAGTGAATGTGATGTTGGAGGTGGGGAGTGGTTCAAGAACTCTTTTTGGGCCTATAAATAGTTTCAAAACCAAGACAAAGTACCAATGACTTATTCAAAATGTTCATTTTTTTTAGAAGTTGACATATACGTGTCAAGTGCTTGGAGTGTTTCATGAACCACATTGGGTTTTGACATGGTTGATGAGCCATGTTGGGTTTTGAAGTGGCTCATGAACCACATTTAAACTCAACTTTAAAGTCTTTTCAACAACTTTATTATGCATTCAAATATGATTATGTGGTAAGATTTATAGATGGTTCTTGAACCATGTCGACACTTCACTTGATTTTTGAAATATTGAATCAAGTTGGAGATTTGGACAATTTGTGAACCATGTCAGGTTTTGACATGGTTCCGAAACCAATGAAAAATGACAACATCCTTACTTTTTTGAAATAGAACATGGATTTGATAAATCCATGATACTTTCTCAAAAAAATTCCTAACATCTGGAGGTCGACCTTACGAGAAAAAATATTTCCAAGTTGTAGTCATACACATTAATTGTCAATGTGATGACTATTATTATGAGAATTTGTATGTTATACGTGTCTAAGGGGCTAGTAATTTTAATATGAAGTTATGAATTTCAGACTTTTGAGAAGGGAATTTGAGCAACACTCATCAACATGCAGGTAGAATAACAAATACACCGCCTCCCCTGAAAGGAAACCAATCATAAGACATTGATAACCTCAAGATCCCTTTTTATCAAGTCATAAATATGATGGATAACTCAGTGGCATATGTAGCTATACCTGTACAAGGGGCTGCTAGTAATCAAGTAAACAAATAGTTAAATCCACAAGGAGATCAAAAAATAAGATAAAGATGATTGAGCATGTTGCTCCAATAAGGTATTGCATAAGATTGGACACTTTCAGAACTATATCGTCAATAAGACAACTTGGAACCATGAAAAACCTGATTTATAATGGCAAGTTGTTGAAAATCCATTCCTAAAATAATCAAATATAAAAAAAAACAAAAAAATACATGATGGTGGTTACAATATATTTCAAATAAATGAAAGCAATGTTGGAATTGTTTCTGGTTGAGGTGTTGACACTAATGTTTTTTCATTGATGTCAACATATGTTTCAGTTGGAAGTTTCAGAAAGACTGGTTATCACAGGTACAAGCAAGATTGACAGTGTATCGTGTTTTAGTAATGCAAGCATGAATTTGTGTAGAGGGAATTATGTAAAACTTATATCTAAGGTCATTAGATTTCATATTATTGTTTTCATGAGTTACAACTATTTTGGTGAAAACTGATTACAGAGCAGTGACAGAGGATTATGATAGAGATGGTCTCTGATTTTTTGGAATAACTTGGATGTGAGCATGAGTTGTGGTATGCGAGCTTAAGGCATGATAGAAGAAACATAAGAAAATATTCTTTGTGATTCTTAGGTTGCTAGATTCTTGGTGACGTTAGTTGAGGGGTGTAGACTTGCGAAGACCTATTTGGAGCCGACCACAAAGATATAACGTGCTTGGTGTATGACGAGCGTGAATTATGAATCTTGGCGTGTAACTGATGATTTTTATTTTTTATTTACTTGTTTAAGGTACCGTGTGTATCTTAGAAAGGGTCTATGTTATTATTTGTGCATTGGGGAAGTCTTAACAGGTCAACCTAATTGCTTGTTGTATCTTGTATAAAGGAAAGTAGTGTCTTGATGTGAAAAGGTATGATTGGATGCTACGAGCATGTGGATGTGAGTTTTTCTTGATGTAGAATAGTGACTATGTTAGTAATGCACTTCATTGGAATTGTATAAGAAAAGCAAGTTGCTATCAGTCAGTTCATTGTTATAAGTATACTTTCATACTTCTTTTTGGAAAATGAATCTAGAAGGTGGGTTTAACCTTCACATTTGAGTAGTGTACTTGGATAGTGAGCTCTTCATTTTATTCAACTCCTAACAGGGTTGAAAGGACTCCTAATAGATTCTGTCCTTTAATAGTTTCCTCGACAAAGAATACTTGTTTAATGGTGTTGTTCTTGAAGTGTTCAAATTTGCATTGAGTAATTGGTTTATGAGTTTAAAAGTTTAAGTATTTAGGCACACAAATGATTCACCTCCCCTCTCAGTTGTGTTGATAGACTATTATTCCTAACAATTGGTATCAGAGCCTATGGTCCTCTGAGAGAAAGCTTAATAGCTTGAGGTGATTCTGAGATGGCTTACTATAGGAAGGAGAGTGCAAAATTTGATGCTGAAAATTTTGATAGTTGGAAAAACAAGATGAGAACTCATTTGTTGTGTATGGGGATTGATTACTAGATGATTATGAAGAAGGATGAGTATTTTAAGACATACAATGAATCACCAAGTGCTATTGAAGATGAAAATAAGATGTTTCACTATAATATGGTTGCAAGAGAAGCATTGATCAACATGCTCTCTAAGGCTGAATTTACAGAAGTCAAAGACCTTGATTCTACACATAAGATTTGGACAAGGCTAGAAGCACTGTATGAAGGAGATCAATACACGAAGCATGCAAAGTTGCAAAATTGGAAGACTAAAATGGAGAGTCTAAGAATGCAAGATGATGAGAATGTCAAAGCATATGTATAGAGGGTTATAGATGTTTTTATAGGAATTAGAAACTCTAGAGGCACATATACTAGAGAAGAAGAAGTGATTGCAAAGATTCTCATATATTTGACACCTGCTTACAAAACTAAAGTACAAGAAATAGAAGAGTGTAGAGGATAAAAATGGAGATGGATCGTACAGAGATATATGTGTGATGATTTGAAAATGGTATTGAGGGAAGATAATATTATCCTCCTAGCCCCAATTTTCACAAAGGAAAGATCCACTTTGATCAACCATAAGAAAATGGTTAATGCACAAATGCATCAATCGATTGGAAATAAGAGAAAAAAAGAAAGCCTTACATTCCCTAATTATGGATGAAGAGGATATAATAGATTTTAATTGATTAAAATCTTAATTGAAATGAATTGAAGACAAGTACTAACCTCAAAATATAGCAAATCTAGAAAAGTCTATTTTCTGATGTCTGTGTTGAGTTTTGGGAAATTCTGCAACCAGATCTAGAATAGAAATGCAGAGATGAACAAAACCCATAAATATTTTTCTTCTATGAGTCAGGTCAACCTTGACCTCTTTACAAGGGTGCAATTGTACCCTAAAATCTCAACCTCGACCTGCACTACTCAAACAAAAATTCTATTTGCGGATCCTAAAAGTTGGCCGAAAAGGGTATCCAAATCTTCTCTTAAATTTGTTGTCATGTACCTGTACCTACAAGAAAAATGGTTTTGTTTGTTGGGGGGGAGGGGTTTGCCTTGGTCAAACCCCAGTTTTGGAATTAACCTTAAAATATATTTGAAATTGCATAAATAAACAAAGTAAATAAATGAATTCACCTTGCTTGTATAGAAACCCTTGTGGAGGATTCGAATCCTTGGATCCACAAGTATGTATACTCCAAATGAATGTAGAATGTAGGATGTAGGATGTCTCAAATCAATTGCTTGTATATCTTCAACACCAATCTAGAATGGATCTTGGAATAGGAAGAGGCTTGCATGGATGTGGATGGAGAAATCTTCAACAAGAGGGCTCTAGAGATCTTGAATCATTCAATGGCTACCAATGGATCTCCTTGATGAATTGAATGCTTGAAGATGCTTGAATGCTTGAAATTGTCTTTTACCTTTGTTCTTCAAGTCTTAGAATCTTACATTGCTAGAGAAAATGAGAGGAGAAGGGTTTCTTATATACCAATCTAGGGCACAATCTTCTAGATAGGCATACATAGAAGAATTAAATTCCAATTAGACCTATACCCATAGAAGTGGATCTATATTAAATATAATTTCTAGAGTCATTGCCTCGAAGACTGAAACAACTAAACCAGAAGTGGGAATTAAATCTTTCTGAAGCCCGACATCTGGAAACCCTGGAAACTTGAAAATTGGACCCTGGGTCAGGGTCAAGGTCAAATCTGACCTAGGTTAGGGTCGAGGTTGACCTTAACCTAGAAGGTCAATATTTACCTTGAGGTCAAGAAATTCAAATCTGCTGATCATGGTGCCAGAAATAGGCCGAAGATAAGTGGAAAAGGGGGCAGAACAGGGGGAAAATCCATATCCAAGTCAAAGACCCATTCAAGGTGCTTGACATGACCCAAAACCACTTACTCGTAGGGCTAAACCAGTCTAAAATGGAAGTGCTGAACCATTTTTTGACAATACATTTAGCCCCCACTTTAGTAAGAGTATGGATTCAATGCAAACTCTTGGTAAAGGAGATAATAAAGAAAAGATAATATTATTGAAATAAAAATGGACAAAGGAATCCTTAAGCCCCCAAGGACTTAAGTCTTTATCAACCCTAATATCATGATAAGAAAGACATTTACCAGTCAAAGAGAAAAAGAGAGAGGGTGTGATTACCTCGCCCAATGAGAATTGATGTCCTATTGTGAATCACACAAGAAAAAAAAAGTGTAACTGGAAAGATGGAGTTGAACCGCCTAGTAAATGTGGCTACTCACTAGTCAACCCATCAAGGATTTACTCAGGAATATTCTACTCCAAAAGAGCAAAGTCAAAACATAGAGAGATCCAGTCTTAAGGACACCTTCTGACCTTAAGGGATCAAAACATTGTAAATTAAGACTGGAGGGATCAAGATATCCTATAAGGTAAAAATCCATTCTTTAAGGATTAGTCTCTAATCCATAAAGGGAGAAAAATTTTAAGTTTTCAAAATATTTTGAAAGTGTGAGTGTGCAAAAAGGTGAGTAGAGTGTATGCCCCCACATTAAAGTCATTGCTAACACTTTAACAGGAGAAATGGATTTAATGGAAACATAAACAACTCCACTAATTAAGTTTCCACTATGAGATGCCCCCAAGAAAAGATAAATCAAGGGAAATACCACATAAACATACATAGAACACAGAAGGGAACTACCTACCATGGGGTCAGTATGATCATAAGATAATATGTATATATAGAAATGATATTATATTATTGTAAATGAATTGACATCATTCCCCAAAGAAAGTATAACTATAATTACAATGGAGGAAAGAAAAATCAATAGTTATGAAGAAGAGTCTTTTTAGACCACAACATGGAGACCAAAAAGAATCAGTGCTACGATGTTGCAAATCCAAGTGGACTAAACAAGGAAAACATTTACGAACAATAGCACAGGTAAAACATAACATGAAAACAATATATAGAAGAATAGAGATACATATAGAAGAATAGTACAACAAGTTCGATTCCTTTATCACCTTGCACCAACAAAGTAACAAGGGTCATATAAAAGTATCTAACAAAAATTTAGCAAATACAACATGAGAGAAGCACAATACCACATGCAAACACATAAAATGCTACCATGGAGGACAAGCTAATCAAGCACATTGCCTACTCTCCCCATCTTGGTTTATATCATTTAGGGAAGGTGGGCAACTCGGAAGAGGGACTATATCTAACAGAGTAGGAATAATAGCTAGTTCAAAACAAGGGTCCTCTTGAGAATTGCGATGTTCGATACTAGGTGTAATTATCAGTTGTGTGGAAAGCATATGAGGTAAATCAGTATCAAGATCAATAGTCTCATATTCATCATTAGCATCAATACGATCATCAAGAGTATCTTCTTCATCAAGATTAATCGAAATAGAATCTAAGATGCGAATAGAATCATCATAATTATTCAACTTAACATAATTATGAACATTAATTTCCTCCAACACATCAGGCATAGGCTAGTCAAAAGAAGGTAAAGAATTTTGAAGAATAGAGGCACGAACCCTAGCTTTAGCCCGATGCTTCTTAAAATGTTTATTGGCAGATTTGTTAAGTTTTGTCTTGTTTGAAATATGTTGAGAACTAGGAGGAACAAAAATTGGTTCCTTCACATGTTATATGGGAGGATTAGTAGGACTCTCAGTAGGCTGAAAAGTGATACTAGGATCTTGATTAACAGGACTAGAATAAATGGATAAAGGAGGTATGGAAGGCGTAGGCAAAAGACCATGATTAAGATCCATCTAAGGCATGCTTAACTCAAGAATCTTGCGATGTTTATAGGCTTGATATGAGAAAAAAAGGCTATCAGGTTGAGAAGGACATGAATTAGGTAATGAAGGCCAAAAGAAGTCAAGGGTAGCACAATCCCTAGACCTAGAAGGTTGATATAAACTATGATTAATAGTTTTCACCTCTTCATCATGAATGAACTTAATACACTTGTGGATAGGAGAAACAATGACACACATGAAAGTCAACCAAGGAAAACCAAGCTTAACTTGAAATTGATCAGAAGTAGGGACAAAAATAAAGGTAGTTTCCATAACTTTACCGCAAAGTTCAATAGGTAAGTTAATAGAACCAAATGATGGATAGAGAAAACCATTACAAGTTTGGATCCACACATAAGATGTATCATAATAATCACGTTGTAAGTTCTTCATAAAAAGGTTTTATTTAGTGATGACATTGACTAAGGAAGTAGGATAAAAAAGACAAGCATGTGTAGGTATCTTAGCAATCCTATCATAAATGTAAAGGGGACCATCAGGAGCCTTAATGGTCTCAGAATCATCAAAGATGATCCAGAGTTCCCTAGATCTTTTATCCTTAGGTTGTCTTGAAGGTTTAGATTGAGGTTTTGGTTTAGGTTGAGGTGGAACTTGAAGTTGAGATTGAGATGGAGGAACTTGAATAGGAGGTTGATATTGAGGCTGGGGTGGAGAGACATGTTGAGGAAAAAAAATCATTCTCCACATGGTTAACAATATGATTGAGATCATCCATCTTTGAATCATAAACAATATCCACAGAAGATGACTGAACAATGGTATTAGTATCATGTGTAGGCAAAGGGTTCATATAGATTTGAAGGTTTTTATTAGGAGGAGAGACATATTTGTTCCTACTACCATCACAATTATCAGTAGATAAAGCATTAGAATCAATTAAGTCTTAAACCTTATGTTTTAGAGAATAACACTTCTCAGTATCATGGCCATTCTAACGATGGTATTGACAAAAGGCTTTGGGATCAAAGGATTTTGATGCCATCGTAGTAGGAAGAAGAGGTCGAATAGGAGGAAAAGTAATCATATTAGCAGTCAACAATTTACTCATAATATAATGTAAAGATTTAGAAAGAGGAGTAAATGTACCATTTAAATGAAAAGTAGTCGATGTAAAAGTGGCATTGTGGGATGCAACAACAACTTGATTAGCAACTGCATTTTCTTGTTTATTGATTTTGACATAGTTGTTAGGCTTCTAAAACTTGTTGGGCTTAGGAGCACCATCACTCTTATCAACTGGAACAGGAACCATTGGAGTGTTGCTCTAAAATTGACTCACTTGTAATTGATAATAATGAAGCACTGCACAAAGTTGTTGAAAAGAGGTAAATTCAGTAAGCAGAATCTTATCTCTAATATCCTTTTGAAAATTTTAAATAAACATATGTTGAATATCAATATCAAGAACTGGATAAGAAATCTGAGCATACAAATGCTTAAATCTACTAATAAATTCAGTCAATTTCTCTTTAGTATTCTATTTACAATGCATCAAATCAGTTAAGGACACTTGTGGACCAATGTTATTTTGGAACTTTTGAATAAAGGTATTAGCAAGTTTTGGAAAATAATCAATAGAATAAGGAGGAAAGGAACAATACCATTGCAAGGACTTATCACGAAAGGTTCTAGAAAACAACTTGGATAAAATCCTATGGTCATGAGCATAGCCACTACAAAGGATTTGAAATGTTCTAACATGAGTGAAAGGATCTCCCTTACCATTGTAATTCTCAAGATGAGGCATATCGACTTGCTAAGGGAAAGGAGTGTGAATAATGTCTAGGGATAAAGGACTACCCATGTCACATGTAGGAATAATAAACTTGGATTGAGGTAAGGATGCAAGTTGTTGTTGTAATGAGGACACTGTTTGAGCCAGACTAATGATTGTGGAATCATTAGAAGAAATAGGAGGCATAGAAATATTAGGACCACTAGGAAAAGTGTAGGAAGCGACGGGAATGGAAGACACAATCGGTGGAACACTTGGAATCGTAGTTGGAAGAGGATTGGAATAGGTAAAAGGAACACTATGGTAAGAAGGTTGTGAGGGAGGTAGAGAAATTAGTGAAACACTCATAGGAAGAGATGGAAGTGGAAGAGTTGAAGCTAGGCGATTGGATAATGTAAGAGATGTAGTCACTAAAGGAGGAGTATAAGTAGGATTACTAGGTAAAGGAACAAAAGAAGGTTCCACACTAGTGATAGGAGGAGTAAATCCTAAATCTTGAGCTTCTTGAGCTAAATGTTTAAAATTTAAATGCACAAGATGAGTAATACCACGCAAGAGATTAACACCTTGTTCACTATCACGAAGGAATTTCTTAAGAGTCTCTATAGCTTGGAAAGAATCTTGATTATGGTTTTCTTGAATAAGCCGATTCCCCATTTTATCAAGTTCAGTTGATAGTTTTTGGACTTTTTCAGGAGGAACTCTTAAAGAATAATCCTCATCATGAGATGAGTGAGAAGAGTTATGCTCCGTAGAAGGATTGGAATCATGAGTGGTCAAATTGTCATTCAGGATCCTAAGGAAAGGAGAAGAAGACTCAGGATCAAAGGAACCCATAATTATGCGACTTCTTCTAACTGGGATATTATAGGTAGGACTAGAGGTAGTAAATCTCACACACAAAAACAATGTAAATTTACTAAACTAAGAAAATGTAATTGAAAGAACATAAAAGATGGCTAATCTAAGATGCATGCAAGATATAACACCAAAATAGAAAGAGTTTTCTATCCTGGGTTCACCAAAATATAGAGGATAAAAATGGAGATGGATCGTAAAGAGAGATATGTGTGATGATTTGGGAATGGTATTGAGGGAAGATAATATTCTCCTCCTAGCCCCAAATTTCACAAAGGAAAGATCCACTTTGATCAACAATAAGAAAATAGTTAATGCACAAATGCATCAATCGATCAAAAATAAGAGAAAAGAAGAAAACCTTACATTCCCAAATTATGGATGAAGAGGATATAATAGGTTTGAATTGATTAAAACCTTAATTGAAATGAATTGAAGACAAGTACTAACCTCAAAATATAGAAGGTCTAGAAAATTCTATTTTCTGATGTCTGTGTTGAGTTTCAGGAAATTCTGTAACTGAATCTGGAATAGAAACATAGAGACGGACAAAAACCAAAAATATTTTTCTTTTCTGAGTCAGGTCAACCTTGACCTCTTTACGTGGTCGTAATTGTACCCCAAAATGTCGACCTTGACCTGCACTGCTCTGATAGAAATTTTGTTCATGGATCCCGAAAGTTGGCCAAAAAGGGTATCCAAATCTTCTCTTAAATTTTTTGTCTTGTACCTGTACCTACAAGAAAAATGATTTTGTCTACTGGGGGAGGGGTTTTCCTTGGTCAAACCCCAGTTTTTAAATTAACCTTAAAATATAATTGAAATTGCATAAATAAATGAATTCACCTTTCTTGTATAGAAACCCTTGTGGAGGATTCAAATCCTTGGATTGAAAAGTATGTATGCTCCAAATGAATGTAGAATGTAGAATGTAGGATGTCTCAAATCAATTTCTTGTAGATCTTCAACACCAATCTTGAATGGATCTTGGAATAGGAAGAGGCTTGCATGGATGTGGATGGAGAAATCTTCAACAAGAGGGCTCCATAGAGCTTGAATCCTTCAATGGTTACCAATGGATCTTCTTGATGAATTGAATGCTTGAAGATGCTTGAATTCTTGAACTTGTCTTTCACCTTTGTTCTTCAAGTCTTAGAGTTTTAGATTGTTAGAGAAAATGAGAGGAGAAGGCTTCCTTATATACCAATCTAGGGCACAATCTTCTAGAGAGGCCTACATAGGAGAATTAAATTCCAAGTAGACCTATAACCCTAGAAGTGGACCTATATTAAATATAATTTTAAGATTCATTTCCTTGAACACCAAAATAGCTGACCCAGAAGCGAGAATTAAATCTTTCCAAAGCCTGACATCCGAAAACCCCAAAAACTTGAAAATTTGACCCTAGGTCAGGGTCAAGGTCGACTCTGACCTAGCTAGGTCAGGGTTGAGGTTGACCTTGACCCAAAAGGTTGACCTTGACCCTGAGGTCAATAAACTCAAATCTGTAGATCAGGGTGCCAGAAACAAGCTGGAGAGAAGTGGAAAAGGGGGTAGAACAGGGTGAAAATCCAGATCCAAGTCAAAGAACCATTCAAGGTGCTTGACATGAACCTAAACCACTTACTTAGAGGGCTAAACTAGTCCAAAATGGAAGTGCTTCCATTTTATGACTATACAAAGAGATCCATTAACCAAGAACTTCAGCAGAGAAATGTTGATTGCTAAACTGACCACCTTTGAAGCCGTGGAGTTGGAAGTTACATTACCCAAGGTTGAGTCTACATGAAAAGATACTATACATAATGAAAAAAAAGACCCTATCAAGTCTTGCGAGCACCAATAGAAGGAATAGACATGCAGATCTTGGAGAATATGCTGATGAGTAGGAAGAGATAGAAGAAGAAGAAAGGAAACTGGATGAACTAGTGGTCCTAATAGAAAGAAGGTAAAAGAGAGGTAAGGGTAAGTTTGAAGGAAAGTTACCACTGAATTTTTTTTTTTAAATAAGATTGGTCATTTTGCATCTAGATGTCCTACAAGGGTTCCTAAGCATAATCCTAAGTTTTATAAGCCTAATTTCTCCAAGGATAAGGATGCTACTATGCTAGTGAAGGTGTGTATGATGATGATGAATTTGGATTTATTGCTATTAAAGATGATGAGCCTGTTCATGAAGAAAAAAACTAGTTTTGCATGTTGAAAATAAATTGGAATGGATCACTGATAGTGTTTTTTCACATCATATGACTAGCAATAAAGATAAATTTACTCATCTAAGAAGATATGATGGTGGCGTGGTAAGATTTGGTGTTAGACTCCTAAGTTGATCATTAGAGTAGGTTCAATCTTTCTTGATGGTAAAACTAACATTGATGTGATGAAATTAATTCTCCATTAGTATGCAAACAACACTTTTGGTAAGCATACACCGAAAGATAGGACAAAGAGAAAACTCAAAATTAGATATAAAGAGATCACCAAAAATGACTAAGTACAGAGAGAACCGACAACACAACTTTGTATGTACACCGAAAATGCAAAGTCAAAAGGATAAAGAGGAACCCAAAAGAGGAACCCAATGTGCAAGACATAGTGAAAACCAAAGAGACAGTTAAAGAGAAAACCGAGAGAACAAAAATGAAAGACACTCAACTAATTTCATAGCATAACCGACCATTAGAAACCGAGAGTCAGTTGAAGTCCGCAAAAAGTGGATCTGACTTCCACGTTAGATAAAGCAGTCTTATTCTATTTATAGAATTTTATTTGTTTTTAAATCCATTTATTTAGGGACAAGAAACATGAATGTAAGTGCTTTAATTAGTCTAACTGATTTAAAACACATAGACTAGGAGATCAAGGTAAAGTTGTAAACCTGATCTTAGAGTTAACATTGTTTTTTGTGAGACTTGATAATGTCAATCCATCTTATAAATAGATGATGTAATCATTAATTATCCATGTGTGAATATAGAAGAGAGGATGAATGAATCTTACAAGCACATCTATGGATCAGATTGAAAGTTTCAAGAACCAGAACAACAAAAGGTGAATTTGGTTATGAGAACCAAGAACAGAGGCTACCAAGAATCAAAGGTATTATTAAATCACATTAAGTGATAATCTTATTCATGTAAACTTAAATGGATCTATATGAGCAATAGGAGATTGCATTTACTAGGTTAAATTGTAATTTCTATCATTCTAACAAGTGGAGCAAAGTGTAAAAATCCTTTCAAGGAAGGTGGATTTAACAGTCCAACTATAAATCTCTTAACCGAGTGCACACTCAACAGTGTTACTAAAGATCTTAACCGAGTAGAATTTAACAGGTCTCCACAGATACTCTTAACCGGGTAGATCATCAAAAGTGATCAAATTGTAAGCCTTAACTGACCCCTTCCAATCTACAGATAGTGAATATTTTGTGGGTGCCATCCCCACCGCAGTTTTTATTTCATAATAGGAGTTTTCTGCGATATCATATCATGTGTTATGTGTCAATTAATTTCATGAATATTTCTATGAATGTTCACATGTATGTTAAGTTTATAAATTGATATAACTCACATCAAGATAATATAGATTAGATGAATGGATATACAATTGATTACACAAAGGTTAATTGAATAAATGATACAAAAATTTTAGAGGTACTGATTCACCCTCCCCTCTCAGTACACACTTCCCATTAATTCCAACAATTGGTATCAGAGCTAAGTCTCTTCTTTAGAAAAGCTTAAAGGCTTAAGAGAAAAGATCATATAGTGGACATGTACAAACTCGACAAGAATATTGAAAATAAGAAGCTAGAAATTCAGATGTTTTATGAACAGTATAAAGAAGCTAGAATCAACATGAGACAATTGTTAGATGAAAGAAAGATTATGCCATCTCTCTATAATGAGATAGATTATCATGAGGAAGAGATACCATATTTCTTTGAGTCTTTAGGATCAACTACAAGTAAAGCATTAGATACATCAAAAGAAAGTATCACAAGCCTAACTGAAATCAATAAACATCTGGCTGGACAAGTTAAATCTCTGCAAATCGGTCAAGAGACACAGATGGTAAGGATGATTGATGTCATGAACAATGCTAGACAAGCTGAGCAAGAAAGAACATTATCTATTGATGATAGAAGAAAGATTACAGAAAAGCTACAAGAAAAAGTGTCTGAAATACAAGACTTATAGAGCATCACCATGAGATTACAAATCAGATTATTCTTACGAGTCAAGAGGCAAACATAATAAATGTTGAACTCATTGAAAGAATAGAAGCTATCAGTGAGCTAAGGGATGAGAATGAAAATTTGAAACATGAAATAAGAATTCAGCAGCATCATAATGAAATTATCAAGAAAGCTGAAGAAAGCAATAAAAGAATGGATGATTTTCTTGAAGGACAATGAAGAGTCAACAACAACACCGGTCTAGGTTTTATCGAGAATGGAGAATCATGAAATAAAAGTGGTCCAAAGAATGTCTTTACAAATTCAAGACCAAGAAAGCTTACATGCAATCACTTTGGAAAGAAAGGCCATACATCAAATGTATGCAGAGGCAAAATGAAAGGTATTCCTAAATCTAAATCTTCATTCATAGGATTTTTTTATAAATGTAACAAGAAAGGACATAAAGCATATAAATGTAAGTATGAGATGAAACAACCAAAGAAGGAAACCTACATGGAAAAATATTGTCCTGCTTGCAAAATGAATGGGCACACAACTCTTAAATGCTGGAAAAAGAAAAGACAAGCATGGAATCCTAAAGGTTAAAAGAAACTCCCTATCAACTGAAAAGAGTCAGTAACCAGTATATATGGGATTACAAAACTTGGACAAATTGTATAGAATGTGGAAGATTTGGTCACATTGCTGCAAACTGTATGAGACAGTGGAATAGAAATTCTAGAGTTTGGACTAACCCCAAAATGGCATGCTTACACTGTCATAAAGTTGGTCATCTCAAGAAAGACTGCAGAGACCGAATGACAAAATCCAACGTATATCCCAATGGAAACACCATTGAAGATATCCAGAGAGAAAGAGACAAAATGTGGAGAAAAGCTTTAGACAATGATGAAGCTAGACCGAGCAATGCAAATGGTGACACCCCATCCAATGGATCTGGTGAATTCACCACCCCCACCTTAGTAGAACAAGCAAGTATGGAACTGCATTACACTACGTATTATTTTACATCAGTTCCATAATATGTTGATAAAATACCATATTAGCATAAGTAAAGATGCATCATGGTATTAATTGTTAAAATCTATGATAACTATGTTATTAGGCATACATACTGAAATCCTTTGGTACACACTCAAAGCTGAGATTTCCTATACTTACCGAGAAGCGTTGGTTAAAAGAAAATTTTCTAGTGTAAATCGAGCCTCATTGGTAACCAAGCAAAGTGAACAAGTTGTTTGCAACACTGAAACCTGTCAGTAAAAGCAAGAGGTATAACGACCACCCTGAAATGTCAGGTTGTCACCGAAGGGAAGTTGAAGTCTTAACTGATGAACTCTATCCTCACACACCGAGGAGTTGGTAAACATTAATGACATGCCTTTTAGGGAAAATAGCTATAAAAAAGGTGAGTGATCGGTCTCATTGTTCACCACGACCAGAGCAGAGCGACAAGAGCGATTTTTGTGCAAACAATGATAAGATCACAAAGTGACATCATATCAACCACAGAGCACTCCTAGAAGATCAGAAATCATTCCAGGTGTAAACAGAAAGCCCTAAATCTAAAAAATGGCTACAACTTCAAGAACTGTGAAATTGAAGAACACCAAGAAGGATGAGTTTAAGCTCATCAAGAATTTGACATGTGAGGAACCACATTACAAGATTCACCCTAAGGTTGCCTTACAACCCGACAATGTTGGAGCATTCTCGTGAATACCAGCTAGGGTTTTTCTTGTCAAGGATGTTCGAGCATTTATACACTGCAAGATTGTAGAAATAGGTGATTCAGAGGTTGAACAAGCTTATAAGAAGCTATGCAATGAAGATGGAACTTTTAAAGCTAAGCATAATGATGACATGTAACTAATTGAATGTTTGAAGATGTTAAGTTGATGATCATGCAAGGAATTAAATCACTTAATGTATTATTTTTTCCATTGATGTCAACTTAATATAATCTATATGGTCATGGAAATACTGCCAAAGACTTCAAAGAACCAATGAATCAAAGTCTATGCTATCAGTAATGCATATAAGTCAAGTATTCACTAAGTGACTATATACACCGACGGAGTGCACGTTGACAGTCAGAGTAAAAGAGAAAAAGTCACAATGTTACCTGATGAGCTAATGCACAACATTACCTACGAGAAAAGTCATAGTGTTGCCCAATGAGCAAAGCACAGAGTAACCTGATGGAAAGAATTACAGTGTTGCCCGACGAAAAAGACAAGGACAAAGATCTTGATGACAACTAAAGTCACACCAATGGAACTGTCAGTTATCACTGATGACGAACTAAAGTGTTGACCGACAGAACAGAGAGTTTAGAAATGAGAAATGCTTAGCTATTAGGAGCTATAAATAGACTTAACATATACTTATCATTGTTTTAATCATCCAGATAAAGCCGGAGATAAGTAATTGATTTAAAGCTGGTTTTTCCAGTTGGCAAGAAGATCAATTTGATATAAAACTAGAGTTTTCTTTAAATCTATTGGTGAGAATTGTGGATCATGCCAAGAATCAAGAAAGCCAAGAAAAGGTAAATCATGTCTATATAGAGATAAATACAATTCATTATGAATGGGTGTGTGTGGGGTGAAGAGAGAAGAGGAAAGATGCAAAATAAAATCTAAAGGAGAAGAAGCCTTCATTCAGTCCTGATCAACAAGCTAAGGAAAGAGCAAGATTCTGCAGACACCAATGAACAGTGAGACAACATCACAGAGTAGAACAATGTGGAGAAAAGGTATAGAATTGATTATATTGATCAGAGAGGTAATGCACTTATGATAGATCTGAAAATCTATAATTGAGTTGTATGTATGAAAAGATCATTAGTATTTCAGTTTAACCATTGAAGCATCAAGTCTCTTAACCGAGCAGAACTTAAAAGTCTTTTACAATTGAGATACATCCCAAGGAGTATCAAAAAGTTTGATCATGAAAGTAGCATTGGATATGCTCGAAACCTATTCACAGGCCAAGTGAGTGTTTGATCAAGGATGGTAACATTAGATTGCAGATACTAGGTGACATACTATCTTTTAAATCCTCTAACAAGGTCACACCTAACAGTGTGTTTGTAACCTTTAACAGGGTTGGATCCTAACATAGCTCACTTCAGAAGAGTGAAAATTTAGGGTACTGGTCCCAGTGGTTTTTACCCTAACAGGGTTTCCACATTAAAAATCCATGTGTTATGTGTTTATGTTTCATTACTTTACTATTTTACATTTCACATATGCAATTCTGGGTTTATCGGTATACTCTGCATATTTACTATGTTTCGGTAAATAGTTAACTGCTTATCGGTAATCATACAAAAGAGAGATTTACAAAGCAATCTGACAAGTAGAAAATTGATATAAGTATTTCAAGGCATTCATCTTGTAGGATAGAAGATAACTAGAGACATAATTTGTGGTTATAAGTTTTAAGGGTTGATTTAAGGATTAATTTTTGAGGCCATTGATTCACCCCCCTCTCAGTTATTATTAACACATAACCATATAGAAGTGAAAGGGCTCACTAATGCCCTGTTATTCCCAAAGGTCTTCAAAACTAAGTGGATTTGGTTAGTACTGAGCTGAATGCACAATCATAAACTTTGGGTGGATGAAACAAAGATGATAACCCAAGATGTTAT
Organism: Thuja plicata; assembly: GCA_018584345.1. Classification (NCBI taxonomy): domain Eukaryota; kingdom Viridiplantae; phylum Streptophyta; class Pinopsida; order Cupressales; family Cupressaceae; genus Thuja; species Thuja plicata. The sequence continues at coordinate 1,026,048 of MU228281.1, read as the reverse complement.
CCATGCAGTCACCAGTTACCCTATAACCGAGAAGGTAAAAGCATTAAAGCACCCATTAAAGGCTAAGAATGAAAAGATCATAGGATTCAAATGGGATGGAAGAGGATTGAAGGTTTCCACCATTACCGATGATGAGATGAAATTTGGTGCATGCGTTGTAGGCTACAAATTATTTCAAGCCAGTAGGATGAAAAACATAGCATCCGGTGCAGTAGAAACAACTTACAAAATTGTCAAGAAGGGAACTGAATTGGACTTATCAGAACTTCTATTGAACCCGTTAGAAGAAAATTTAAAGACTATAAGGAATGAAAAGTCAAACACATGTAAGTTTGGCTCACTCATAATGTGAATTTTCTTCTACTTTCAAGAAACATTCCCATCGATAGGAAATGTGAAATGGGATAGCACAAAATCAGTCACCATGCAGATTAGTAAACACATATCCTCACTGTGAGATAATTTTGAGATAGTCATGGATGAATACTTTAATGTATTCAAAGACCAAATGTAGAAGAGGGTAAGGATCCACGAGCAACTCATTGAGAAGTATAAAGATGAAATATGTTTCATGGTTAATACAGACCACACCTATATCAAACCTGCTATACCGAGGATAGTGTGGCTTCAACCATTAAAATATGAGATAAATATAGATCTAGCATCTAAAGCAATTGATGCCTTGTTAAATGAACTTTTAGATAAGAAAAAACCTAAGTTTGGAACTTATGAGGAGGCCAAAATAAGATTAAAATTTGGCTTGGTTGTTAAGAAAATTGTTAGGAAAAAGGACAAGATGGTCAAGAACCTTAAGAAGATACTGTCAGCAACAGAGGAAGAAACCGAACAAGAGGAAGAAGCTGAAAAGGAGGAAGAAACTGAAGGACAGCTACCTATCGGTGAATCTAAAGAAAAGAATGACTCTGATGCCACAGAGTCAGATTCACCACCTCCTCCACCAATCAAGAAGCAAAGGAAAATAGCTACTTCTAGAACAAGAAGTCAAACATCTAAGGATTCAAGCCCTTCACCTTTGAAGAAAGGAAAAGTAAGAACATACAAGAGGAAAGCAGTCACACCGAAGAGAGGGACAAAAAAAAGAGTAAGAAAGCTCATCAGAACCCGAGAAGATATTGAAGACATCGAGAAAGATGAAGCTATAGAGACAAAAAATGTCAAGGTAAAAGCTCCAGAAAGAATTGATGACATTTTTTAATCTATTACAAATTCAGGATCTATTACAGATTCTAAGATTAGAAGATGGTTGAAACTAGATCCAGAAGATATGAACAAAGTTGAAGATGCCATCATAGCAAAGATGTACAAGTTCAAATATGTACCGATTTAGTTTGAAAGAAATAATGTACCAAGGGAACTCTTGGATAGACTATACTCTAGATGGACATTTTCTTTGAAGAGTGAGAAGGAGATAAGAGAAAGAGTACTTGTTACTCTCATTCCTTCTGAATCTAAGAAGGAAGAAATTGATGAGATGATGGAGAACCACAAAAAGGAATTCTCACCAAAGTTGAGAGCCAAGAAATTTCTTGAAGGTAATCTTATAGAGCTTGAAAAAGAAAGCCACAAGAAATGGTGTAAAATTCTAAACAGACCTACTAAGGAAGAAAGCCCCAAGAAAGACCTACAACATAAAGATGTTGATAAGGCAACTCAAGAACAAATATTAATAAAAGATACAAAAGATGATACATCTATTGAGTTAGACAAGGAAGAATAAGACACAACTGAAAACAAAAATATGGATGTTGGAGATGAAACATGGCCTGACACAACAAAGGACAACATTGTGGATAATACTATCATTGACATAACCGATGACCCAGTAGAAGAAGTAAAGAAATATGAACATGTCAATGCTATAAAGGACACAAATGATGAACAAGACATTGGAATTGATAATGTACAGGTGAATATACCTATCAACATGCCAATATTGATACAAGCTATCAATATTATACAAGAGAAAGAAATATCTAAAAAAGACACTCCCGAGGATGTAGGGGAAGAGGAAAAGAAAGAAAACATAGATGATCAGAAAGACATCAGAGACACTCACATAGTAACTGATACTGAAAAGGTTATAGGAGGAGATTCAAAGCAGGAAGATGGAGACACAACAGAGAAGGAGGCACAAGCAAAGACAGATGAAGTACATAAGGACAGCAATGAAGGAGATAAACCTAAAGATGGCACTCCTAAGGAAACCAAAAAAGTTGCTACCAATAATATGAAGGTTAATGTAGAGAAGTCTACACAAAACTGAGAAGCTGAAACTGAATCAAAGCAGCAAAATGAAGCACAAGAAGTAACTTCATCAAGCACAATGGATAAAGCTTAAAAACTAGCAATGGTAATGTACTCAAGTGCAACTCAAAATAAGAAGAAGAAATCTAAGAAGAATAAGTTGGAGGTCACTTTGGATGAAATCATTGAGATACCAAAATGTGACCAAACTACAATTGATTATGAATAATTACAAGAATACAATAAAATATGCCAAAGGAAGGCATTGTATGTGATAAAAAACTACTTGTCAAACACAATCACTCAAACATGCAAACAATAAGGATTAGACATTAGAAACCATAAACAAGTTAGCATATTCAAATGAAGGGTTGAAACAAGGGGGTTTACACCACAACCTCTGATGAGCCAAACAAGTGCACCCAAGCCTTGTTGATTTTCTCTTAGAGATATTTGTGGGTGTGCTCTTCCAACACAATATTAACAATCCTACTAGATTACTTGTATGCTATGAATTGAAACTAAATGCAGCTAAATGAAGAGCTCAAGGACAAGTACGAGGAACTTGTCTCAAGCCTTCATTAAATATGATGAAAATGAAAAGCTAGACAAGAATGATATGCATGAGATTCAAAGAAACTAGATTCATTCTATGATTACCTAAGATCTGATTTCTAAATGAACTAAAAACATGAACATGAAAATGAGCTATAAAATTCAAAATCTAAACTAGCATGATAACAATTCATAAATGAGAGATGATTTTCTCTTGACAATGGCCTCTATTTATAGATTTTTTGGAGGAGAGAGAGGGCTTGGATGAGGTGGAGCTCATGTGGCATCCACATAGGTGCCACATCAGGGACACATCAGCCATGCAAGAGGCCCACTTTGCTCACACATATGTGAGCAACTTTTGATGTGATAGGTCAAGATGTACTTAAAGTACACATGTGAAGGATCTTGTAAGAGGTGTAAGAGTTTTAGTCCAATGAAACACTTTTAGAAAGTGTAAGAAGGTGTCATCATGGGTGTAAGAAACCTTGTTGGCACCAAATTAGGATTATTTGGAAAAGTAAATTTTTGGAAATTTGCTCACACATGTGTGAGCAAATAATTAGGACTAATATGTGTAGGAATCAAGAAATTAGCCTAATTAACCTTAGTTAATTAGTAAGTAGGTCTATTTGGTGAGAGTGATGTGAGGTAGGGTGGGATCTAGGTTCAAATTAGCTTAATCCAAATTAAATTTAGATTAATTATAGTTTAGTAGAATTAAGTCATGTGGAGGAATAAATAAATAAAAAATAATTTAAAAGTGATTAATGGGGGTAATGTATATAAATAAGATTTAATACATTAAAGGGGATGGTATTTAAATTAAATTTAAATACTAAGGAAAATGAATCATATTCAATTAAATAAATAGAAGAATATAACAAATATAATTAATTAATTAAAATTAATTATAATGCTATGGGAATATTAATTAAATTAATATAAGGATGATTTTAGACGTCTACATTTTGCCCCTCTTTGATGTGGTGTCGGAAGTGGCATCGCGTCAACGAAAAGAAAATAAGATGCCCCAGAAAGGTCAGGAAAACCTAAGGTAGTGAGAGTGGAGGAGTGTGCCCCCTTGAAAAAATAAAAGGAAAAAATAATTTTTTTAGTAAAATTTTCTCGAAAAAGGAAGGAAAAGAGGGAAAGATGACCAATTGCATGGTGTGTCCAAAAGAAATAGAGGAAAAATAGGGATCAAAGTGAGGAATGGGGAGACGGATGGAAGAAACGGGCCCCAAGGGACTATAAATAGTCCACTGGGGCCTAAAGAGAAGTCATTTTTACTCACAAAGAGAAAAATGATAGAAGACGAGAAGAGTGATGGTAGCAGTTCGAGAGTGTGTGCAGCTTGGGGAGCAGGTTAGGATTCATTAGCGACCTGTGGACGCTAGAAAACTGGTGAGTAGTCAAAGGCCCCCTTGTCCATTACGCTTTTAAGATTTTTTCATGCATTGTTGGCCCATTAAATGTGCTCCAAACTGGCTCGTAGCGCAGACGGTGGTCGCATGACCATTGTCTGCGCAGACGGTGATCAATAGGTCACCGTCCTCGTAGATGACCGATCAGCATCTGCATAAACGGAGATCACTCAATCTCCATTTGCAAGGGCAGAGGGGGGTGAAAAAGGACAGTGGAGATGATAGAGTTAGAACTCTATCATCTGTGCAGAAAAGAGGTGGCGACCTAAACTGCCATCTCCGTAGATTGGCATCTGTGAAGATCCACCGTCTATGAGGGTTAATCGGCATCTCCACTGATTGATCCAAAAATAGAAGAAAAAGAAGAAAAGAAGAGAGAGGGAAGGGTCCAGGAGCATTTTTTGATGCCCCGGATCAGGCTAGGGCCATTTTTTGATACCCCAGAATGCTGTCTAATATCTGACATAAGCTTGGTGGATGTAGGAGGATATTATTACCTTTTGGGCAAGGGAGTTCTTTCCAGTGACCATGGTGCTAGAGCATGAGCTAATTGCTGTGGAGTGGGGGATTGTGACACTTTGTGGGTTGGAGCATGTACACCTCTGGCTCCATTTGAGAGTGCATAATGTGCTTATGTCAGCACTGATCGAGAAGTGGCATAGCACCACCTTGAGCTTTCACTTCCCTACAGGGGAAGCTACGATCACCCTTCACAATGTATGGAGGATCTATAGAGTGCTGATTCAGGGGCTGATACCTGAGTACTACTTTGAGGGGTCAGAGCTGTATATGGAGATGGCTTTTGGGAGGAGATATGTAGACCTACCAACTTCATGACAGTGGATGTCATGGGCAGGAGTGATGGTGCTACAGCCACGGTTATGGTGAGTGGCCCTATATCTGGCCAGACTAATTGGGGGATGCGTGATGCCTGATCATGCAGGCAAGGGATTCCCGATTGGCTAGGCTCAAGCATTAAGCATCATGGTAGAGGATAGGAACCAGTACTACTAGGGGTATACAATCCTCAGGCAACTGCATTATGATTTGCACATGTGCGCCTACCATAAGGGTAGGGCACTAAGATTAGGATGCACCCTACTACTTGTATGGATGTGGGAGCATATTGTGGTCATACGACCGATCTGGACTCGTGAGACCAGAGAGGCTTATGAGCTATTTGCATACAGATACATGCCACCCATTAGCTACGAGTCTACAAACTTGGTGGGATACTGGCGCCAGAATATAGATGAGATGAGAGATATTCAGTGGGCACCCTATGTAGGGTGCGAGGCATGGAGATACCAGGTCCCACAATAGGATGGATACACAAAGGATGAGTTTTATGACTCATATTATCTTAGGTTTGTTCAAACAAATTACTGGCTAATTGGGTAGACCTCATATATGATTTCCAGGTACATGCCATCTAGAGTATGAAGGCACATGGGCCAGCTTTAGGAGGTTGTGCCAGATGGATTCCCACATCCCTTGGTTACACGAGAGGTCAGGAGCATTTGGGTGATGGGAGGAGCATTTGGGGGATGGAAGTGGATCTTTAGATAGCACAAGTATCATGGATGGGGATGACCAAGGTGTCATGGATTAAGGCACGAGAGTCACTACAGGATGCTGGAGTTGTCCCAACATATGCACAGTGGTGGGCGGTGCACATGCTAGTGAGATTGATAGTGCTAGGGGTAGTGCAGGCGGATGAGTAGCTAGGAGAGGGAGGAGATGGAGGAGGGCAGGACGAGGATGATGATGATGAGGATGGAGGGGATGGAGGAGGGGTCAGGGGGAGGAGTGTCCGGCCTAGGGTTGCAACATAGAGGAGATGAGGACAGTAGAGATACCTGCAAGGAGGCAGCCACCAGTGGTCCCAGGAACACATGGATAGGATTAGGGATAGGGACAAGATCAGGGATAGGGGCCTCAGGGGCCACTAGTACAGGGGCCACTAGTCAGACACATAGCCAAGGACATACATGACATGGTGGCAGTGGAGCGGGGTAGTCTACGAATTGAGCTTGGAAGGGTACAAGGCTTATTAGCGACATCTTAGGCGACTAAGGTGAGTACACAAGCAAAGATCCGGTGGCTACAGGGGTTATTGGACACCACCCAAGCTACAACTAGTAGCTTGCAGACAAAGCTGACTAGAGTACAGGGGGAGCTAGCAACAGAGATAGCTCAGGGGACAATGCTCAAAGGGCACTAGACATTTTACAGGCCCATGTGGATAGCGGGGAGTTTTCTATGGGGGGACATGAGGAGGGGGGTGGAGAGGAGCTGGCACCCATGTCAGCACAGATAGAAGCTCTAACAGTAAGTGAGACTCTATGTGGATCTGAGCAGAGACTTATAGAGCAGAGCAAGATATAGCGCATGATACAGGTACACCAACAGGATTAGGTCAGGTGCTAGCAGATGCATTTGTAGCACACAGGGAGGCTGACAAGAGAGGGAGGGAGGCCTTGTACTATATGGAATTTTATCACAGAGCCATGCCAAAGGTAGAGTGGGATCCCCCTTATACAAAGAGATCGATATCCCGTAGTACAGGTTAGGATTCACAAGGATCAGTGGGGTTACCACCGTGTTTGAGCAGGGGTGTAGGGCCATCACAGCCACCACCATGATTCTTCTCAGGACATTTTGATACTCATTTTGTATGATCTATGAGACACTTGATGCATGACAGACATTTTGATATATATACATGGAATTTATGGACTTTATTTTATGATGCTATATGATGTGATGTTTATGCAAGATGGATGTGTGATGATTATATATGTTTTACATGATGTTTATGACTGACATGCAGGATGAGATGAATGTCTATGATTATACTGACCTATTTGTGATGCAGGGATGGGATGTATATATGTGTAAATGCTTATAGATGGATGTATATTACATGTAATGATGCAATGTGATAGTAAATAAATGAATAATGTGTAAATGGGCAATGAATGAACCTAAATGAATGAACTAAAATGAATGATTTTAACAATGTGACTATAATAATGAATGTCATGGATAATGAATGAAATGAAACTATATGTAACTATTATGATTAATGAGTAATGATTGAAGTAATAATGCAACTTTAATGAATAATGATTAATGAATGGACTTAAAAAGTAACCTAATGAATGAATGCAATATGGGACATATAAGGACACTGTTTTTGTGTGTATCAAATAGGTCTAATAAAATCACTTAGGTGACTAGATAGGGGAAATAAACATAAGCCTTTCCAAGAGAAAAAATCAAAGTGCAATATGACCTAGCTAAAATGCAATCCTAACTATGATGATAGTGGGATTTATATCATGTTAATGTTTGAGAGCGCACCCTAGTTTGATATTGCAAAAGGAGTTATGTGCCATGTGCTAGAAAACACAAGTGACATGGTTCCTTTGCGTGGAATAGACTCTTAGACAAATAGGTTGTTAGGAACAAGAATGCAAGATATCAGGTATGATGAGACCTATGAAATGTTACTCATAAGGAGACACAATACATCCAGATCTATTGAGGGATTTGAGATGCACGAATCCTGCCCCTAGTGAGGCATACATAGTCATAACTAAATATCAAAACATAAATGCACTAAAAATCTTTGACAAGCAAATCATACCTCAAATGACACATATTCCACTATGTCCTCATCATAACAGACCAAGATATAAAAGATCGAGGCTGTCGCGATAAGGCCATATTGAAACACAAGATAAAATCAACAAAAGGCATCTTGACCAAGTGGTCATTTAGTCCAAAAGTTCTTTCCATGAATAGTTTTGATGTGAGGATTGATAGAACAACTGACACTGGAAGGATGTCTCCTGATGGGCCAAAGATTGATTGAGTGCAACGGGAATTCATTGGAAATTGCTTGTGAATAGAATGGTCATTAGAAAAGTCAATCTATCTGCTAATTTGTTAGAAAGGTTTGTGGTCACTGTGTCTAGAATAAAGCTCTGTATTGATATGGTAAGCTCAGTCGTGTGGGAATGCGATTTTATTGCGAAAGAGGAAAATAGTCAAAGAACTAATTGCATAGATATGGTTAGTGAATTTATTATGGAAATTGGTGGAGGCTGTATGGAAAATAGTGGAAATAGATGGTGGATCTGACTACACATGGCGCCTAAAATAGGTTTTCACCATGGTACTTATCCATTGCGCCACTGAAGTGGTTTTCACAGATGGACATATTTATTTCTCTTTCTCTTTTTTTTGATACTTTTTTCAAGATTTTTTATTTTTTATGCTTTTTTGAATTTTTTGAATTTTTGTTTGTTTTTGCTTGCTTTTTGATGTTTTTGGATTTTTTGGATTTTTATAGTTTTCGGCTATACAATGGATTGCTGAAGGATCAAGCGTAGAAGCACTTGAGATGTACAATATTTATAGGATTAGGGATCGGATCTCCCTTTGGTGATTAAATCTGATAAGCATCAGACCCATACTTTGCTGTGATGATGAAGGGCCCCAAGAAATTAGGTTCAAACTTTCCTTTCTTTTCACGGTTCTAGAGGTTCTTCATATTGTGCTGTAGGAAACGATCACCAACCTCAAACTGATGAGGTTTAATCCTTTTGTTGAACTAGAGGTGGAGGCAATTTTGATACATGTGGAGGTGGTTTAGGGCACTGAGGCATCTCTCATCAAGGATTTCTATCTCTTGCAAGCGGGCAACTCTATATTCTTCTTCAGACAACATATTCTTGAGAGAAATTCTAAGGGAAGGGAGCTCAATTTTGATGTGTAGAATAGCCTTGGTGCCGTAAACAAAGGAAAAGGGGGTAGCTCTTGTGGGGGTTCAGATGGAGGTGAGGTAGGCCCAAAGGGCATAATTGAGGTGAAGGTGCCAATCATAGCCAGCTTCATAGACTATTTTCTTGAGGATTTTAAGGATGGTTTTATTCCTAGCCTCTGCTTGACCGTTGCCTTGTGGAAAGTATTTGGAAGAGGTATGGTGGGTAATGCTAAATTTCCTACATAGCTTTGTGTCATCCTTATTTTTGAAAGGTCCTCCATTATCAATAACAATGTCCCGAGGAATGCCATAGCGAGAGATAAGATAGTTCAAAATGAACTTTGAAATCTATTTTTGAGTGGTGTAGGTGAGAGGAACAAATTCAACCCACTTGGTAAAGTACTCAGTAGCAGCAAGGATGTATTTATGGCCATTGGAAGAATTAGGGAAAATTTGGCCAACAAGATCGAGACCCCATTGGGAAAAGGGCCAAGGGTGTTAGTAATAACTAAGAGAGGGTGTAGAGTGAATCAGTGGCCTCAAATTTTCATCCTTTAATCATTAACCACCAATCAAATAAATCTCAAATTATTAAGTCCCTACAAGATGCATGCCTTGAAATATTTATAATAATTAACTGTCTGTCGGTTTTCCTTTTCTAACCTTATTCTCCTTGATAACCGATAAGCAATAAAACTATTTACCGATACTCGGTAAATATGCAGAGTATACCAATCAATCCAGAGATGCATATGTGAAATGTAAAATAGTAAAGTAATGAACCATACACACATAACACATGGATTTTAATGTGGAAACCCTGTTAAGGGAAAAACCACTGGGACCGGTAGCCCAAATTTTCACTCTTCTAAAGTGAGCCCTATTAGGAGCCAACCCTGTTAAAGGTTACAAACACACTGTTAGGTGTGACCTTGTTAGAGGATTTTATACATATAATGTCACTTGATATCTAGCATGTATATTCTGTTGATGGGGTTTTGCTGACCGGGTCTGCCAACAGTCATAAGTTGTCACTGGGTATCGGGGGTACCGGCCAACTCTGCCTGCAAAGGCTATCCGGTGAAGTTAGACTCCCTGGGCCTTCAAGCACCTGGGTGTCAGGTCATGACGGTGTGGGGCTCGGTTGGGAGAAGTGACTATTTTGAGGGGAATAGCTGGTTTCTTCAACTCGTTCTCTCCGGAGATTTAGTAAGGTGAGGTTCCTCCAAGCATTCTACACTTAGAAAATAAAATGGAAAAGATTGTGCAGGGTTAGAAGTACTTCATCTAACTATAGTTATGCTTGAACATTCAAAATATTGATAATGCTCTGATATACTACACTAAAGACCGAAGAAATACGCAACCATCAGTTAGTATTTTATCAGTAGTAAGGGAAAAGAGGTCATTAATCTACTTGACATATCAGAGCAGAAGACATAAAGAACATGAAACATAAAATACCATTAACTCAGAAGTTTGAATGCCAACAACATCATTGCAAAGAATTCTCCCTTTTTCATTAATGTTTCTTCCAGCATGCACTGGTGTGTGATACAATGGTGGCTCCAAGGGAGCATCTAAATATTGGAAAGTGAAAACAATGGAGCATTGAGCTCTGCAACTAAAATGAAAAATTGCTTTTCTATTACTGTGGATAGAAAATCATCAATTTCACCAACCCTTGGAAATGGGCCGGTCTTACTATTTATACACATTTTCTTCTAACCCTAACCCTAACCCTATTTTACATCATGTTTTAATAAAATGCAATACTAGGGGGCCGGTACTACCTGCGCCACCCTACAAAAGACCTTGAGACAGAATAGGCCTGACATGTTAGAAGAATGAGACAAGAATATATAGTGGAAGAATCAGCCTCGAGAAGAGATCCAGGAAAGAGAAGGAAGAAATCAGATCCCTGGGGATTGAGGCTACATGCCTCATAAATGGAAAATGTGGCGCCCTGTCTCTAATGTGCCAGGTGTACCTCTAAAATGGTGCCTTGAGAAGATCATCTGTCAGAAAGCCAATTGTTGATCCACTGCCCCCTTAATGTAGCCAACTACCTTCTGACAGTCTTTATTAACCACTTCTAAAAGTGACTGGTCAGCCTCGAGGACCGGGACACAAATCACTTGAAAGAATATAAAATTTGGGATCCGGGACTCTGGGATCCAGGAACTTATGTTCCGAAAGAATAAAGAATACAAAATGTTTGGGTTTTCTCCAGCCTTCGAAGAATCTTTATGATTGCTTGTTTTCATTGAATGTTTGGAGAAGGCAGAAGATTCCATCCTCATAAATCTCTTTAAGGCAGGACCGCCAGTACTTAGCCGCCTCAATCTGTTCTCCAAGCTCCAGAACATTATCTTTGAACTCATCGGCCATTTTTGCCGCATCATGACCACTAAGAATCATGTGAGTTAGCCCCATCATTTGGGTCCTGTCCAGTCCCTCTGGGGATTGGTATTTAGATTCCATTAATTCATCAAATTTTCCCAGGATGTATTCCTCTGGGGTGCATGTATCAGTGCTGAATGGGTCTGCTCTGGAGACCTTTGTCACAAATGCCTTGTACATATTTGTAGAATATTGCACTGTGTTGACTTTTTCATGTAGAGACCCTACCAATTGCTTGAGTACCTCCAATGTGAGGTCAAGTCTGGAGTGTTGGGTTCTCACGAAGTCAAATTATTCTTCTCCCAGAATCCCAGATTCTAAGATCATCTCTTCCCTGAGGTTGAGGAGCTCTTCTAGCTCTACCTTCCAAGCCTCATAATTTTCCATGTCACCCTCCCATATATTAAGAATAGTCTCTGCCTGATGCAGAACATGTCGTGCCGCATACAAATCTGGGAGGGTGGACACTAGGAAGCACCGGGTGTTTCCTTGTGATCTCTGGTCATTGCATCTCTGGAGCCTCAGAGGTGATCTCCAGCTCTGTTTCCTTTTCTTCTTCCATTTGGTCCTGCTCCTATGTAGTTATTTATTCCCCAGCCTCTTTTTCTGCTGGGACTTCAACCTCATGGTCGATGCCCCCTGTAAATTACCGAATTCATTGGTTGCAAAAACATTGTCAAACTCATCCTATGGAGGAGGGTTATCTGGGGCATTGGCGGGTTTTGCTTCTTTCTCTGGCTCTGGAGAGTCAAAAGAGAGGATTTCAACTTGTGGGGCCTAGGACATCCCTAAGTCTGGCTCCTTTTTAGGCTTAGGGTCAAGCCTCCTTCTTCTCTGGGTAATCAAGGGTGGGCTCACATCCCTTCCTGCCGCTTGCTCCATTGGATCCACCCCTATTGCCTTAACCATTAAGGCCACCAGTGAAGGGGAGGATGGAGGGTGAACAGGTTTGGCCATGAGCACTAGGGTAGCCAGCCGCGTGATTAGATTCTCCTTCATTTGCTGGGAGGCTGCTACCGACTACCCTATCTATTCTTTAATGGGAACTTCTTACACAGGAGGAGTTATATCTATTCCTTTTCCTTTATCCACTCTCTGTGAAGAAGTCCTGGCCCCTGGAGTTTCTTTTGGTACTAGCTGGGCTGCTCTTCGGACACTCCCGGGGCACATCTTTTTGAAGTAAGCGTGGCTGTGCTCAACCACCTCACGGGTGAATTCCTCAATAGTGGACCCCTACTGGGAATCCCAATTTACTGGTGGGAGAGCCATTATATCGATCCCCTTTGCTTTGTATTGGGGATCGATCGTGGGGCTGACGTCTGAGAAGTCCTCTGGGAATCTCCAGAGCTTCAATCTTTCCATCATGCCCGCCATCATCCTGACATAGTGCCAGCTCCGAACCTCCACATCATCTTGGTAATCTTTCCAAAAGTCCTCCATGTGGTATTGATGTGGCTCTGAAGCCCGAGGAAGTGCCGCCACAATCTTGCCGTGCGGATCAAATTTTTTTCGTGCCAAGTAGAATTCTGCCAAATTGTAGCTTTTCAGCTCATTGTCTGCTTCTTTGGTGGTGGCTAGGCTACATGAATAATTCCCATAAGTGATTGGGAATAGAATATTGGTCACCTTCTTTAGGGAAAATAAGGCATGCAGCTCCATTATCTGCCTACAGAATTCCAGCAGGACTATCTTGTCCCCACAGTGCTTGGGTAACAAGTAGGGTTTCCGAGAGAAGCCGGTCACCCTTATATATGTATGTTGTTGGTACTGAATATAGTAGTGTCCGTAACCTTGGACCAAATTCATCACCTTTGTGGATAGGCAGTATCCTGCATCCTGGGTGGGTGTGAGCAGGTGATAGTAAACGAATGCGTCGTTTACTTTGCAGAAACTGGGGAAGCTGGCCTCCCATTGAATCTGTGGGAAGTAATCCCATGGGGCTTTTTGATCTGAGCCAAGCCTGAAGATGCCATCTGTGAGTAGCCCATGGGCGTGGGGCCTCTACTATGCCAGGGCCTAGAAAACATAAGAAGTCATGTAAAACTTCTTCTTCTTGGCTAGTTGGAGGAACTGGGAGTCGACGTGGTTTAAAATTATAGCCCCACAGTCGAAAAAATCCCTAGCGGTACTTATGCTGAGCAAGAAGTAGTACATCCACCCAGAGAATTCTTAGGCATGCTGTTTCCCGAAGACCTGGCACAGTGCTATTATCCCCATTTGGATTCTTTCCTTGAATTCAGACATGGGGCTCTCTAGCTTCATTCTTTTGGGGTCCCTCTTTGCGACTTTGAGCCAATTGTTGTTCATATAGATACGGGCTGCCTCCTCTAATTTATTGAATTGGGTTAAGGCATCAGACCGGGTGACCACGGTCAGCTTGGAAAATTGAGGGATGCCCAAACCCTTCTGGAAGGTGTCAGGGTTGAGAGACACTAGAGGAGTGGGGTACCCTGTTGGCTCTGGAGGTGCGAGCATAACAACCCAAATATATGGGTTGTAAAGAGCTGAGAGTGTGAGAATAAGCTCTGGTGACTACATCGAGCATGGGAAGAAAGCTTCCTTTAGAATCCTGGAGTTTCCAATTTTGATGGCCAACGGGTCTCTGGCCTGCCATTGGATATACATCACTTTGACCAAGGCCTGTATTTCTGGCCATGTTCTGACGCTAGTGTCGTTGAAAATCTGCACCTTAGACTCAATCTTTGAGCCTGCGATGACTCCATCCTTAACATATTTCAGGCTCAAGGGCATATTTTCAAGAGCCTTCTCCAATTTAGATTTTACTGATGCCCTGGTGCTTGTTGTAGATGGAAGTTTCAGACATCCGAGCGGTGAGGATGCAGATGCTTCAAACATGTTTGAAAGTGTATCCCAGAAACCTGCAAGGCAAAGCAACCATTAGAATACATTAATAAATAAATACTCTGGGGTCCGGAGATCTTACCACCATGGTGCCTCCTTCTCATGAAAAGTTAGTTTCATTCAAAAACTATGGTCCAAAGCATATATATTATGAACTTAGGAATTTGATTGACCATCCAGGTCTGGGAATTTTATCACATTTGGTAAGAAGGACATGGGATGGATGATGGTAGGAGACCCAAAGTCCAGAGAAGTAACCATTGGTAAAGGTGTGCAAGAAGGCAAACTGTCAGGCCCACGTGGGCGCCCCATGGGCAGGTAATAAATAGGAGTTATGACAATGACGGCGGAGCCAACTGTTTGAATGCGTGAAAAGTGAAGGCCACTTGGACAGATTTAAATGCACACATGGGACATAAATGAGGGCTAGGCTAGTTTTATAGAGGAGAGAGAAAACCACCTATTTGAAACTGGCCGAGAGCCGAGTTTCAAACAGGTGGTATTCTGCTCAAAATGAGCTTACGGGCAGAAAACCAGCGACACTATTTACAAACTACACTATTTACAACTTCCTACACTATTTACAAACTACACTACACCTGCATAGAGGGAAGACAACTCTCTGGCAAAGCTGACCCACCAACAGGAAGAAAAACCAGAAAGAAACAAAAACAACCAAAACAGAAGAAAGAGGCAAAGACAACCAAAAATAGAAAGGAAACAACACCAGACAGAAGGAAAACCGAAGGGAAAAGGGGCACCAACCTAAGAACGCTGAAAGGAGAAGGAAAGAAGCCTCCATGGAAGCTCTGCAATAGCTACAACTACCAAATGATCACAACCCGCCACTACAAAGCACTCATAATCACTCAGAAATGATGAAAGTATTTAGCATTGGATTAACGTTAAATTTCTGCAAATCGCTCTGATTGCTTGAGTGTTTAAATCATAGTAAATTTGAAAATGACAGGTAACTTCTATTTATACCCGCGGTAAAAATCAATCCACCTTTCCATCAGCAAACTCCAGACAGGAAGACCTCCAGACTCTGGGCCCAGGGATTCCCCGCGATGATATTACCTTAAGGAAAGAGAACATCGTGGCGAAGAATCCCAGTGTTTGGAATCTGGCTTTGACAAAGGATGACAGACTCTGGGACCGGGGTCCCGGAGGCACCAGAAACTGACAAAAAAAAACACAACCACGGGGAAGAAAACCCCAGAGAAAGAAAAAAAAAAGAAGATAGGGCAAGGAAAGAACAAAAAGCAAAAATAGAAAAGGGGGGACCCAACATTTTGCACACAAAATGTAGGGACAAGGATGCAGGGCATAACATATTCTACTAATATTGATCAACCTCTCTATGAACAATAGGTATCTGGCATATCTGGTGCTACCTAACTGCATCAGCCTCCTTCTTAGACTGTGTATCAGTATCGGGCACTCAATGCTATCTTCATGACAATCTTTTTGGGAATCTGTTAGGATATACCTCAATTATAGAAGAATGTTAAGTTCTGCTCTGTTAACAGACTTGATGCTTCAATGGTTACACTGAAACAAAATGACCTATTTCTAATGCAACTTGAATTGCATATTTTCAGATCTATTTAAGTACAATACCTCTCTAATCAATGTATCAATTCAATTCTTTGTGCTCCACACTTTCTTCTCTGTGATATTGTGCTTCACTGTTCGTTGGTGTCCACAGAATTCTTTAGCTCTTCTTCAGCTTGATTGATCAGGACTATATGAAGTTATCCTTCATTAGTTTCTCTTCAGCATCCTCTTTCTATTCACTCCCCTTCCCATGTATGTGAATGTGATTGTGATTATGAAAATGAATTAAGCTTGTCTCTTATATAGACATGATATTCCTTAATTCTTGATTCTTGATTCTTGGCGTGAAAAACAATCCAGCCAATCTGAGTTAAAGCATAACTCCTAATTTATCTCATAGTTATCTTCTTGCCAAATGTACAAATATTCTTTAAATCAGTTACTTAACTCTGGTTGAATAAAATAAATAAAATAACCAGTTAAGTCTATCCTTAAGCTCTACCAACTAGATATTTTGTCATTTTCTGAACTCTCTATTTTGTCGGTCAACTTTGCAGTTAGTCATTGGTGATAACTGCCAGTTCTATCAGTGTGACTCCAGTCAGCTTCAGGATCTCCATCTGTCGGGCATCATTGGATTTTTCTCATTGGACATCCTGTGATGTTTCTTCATCGGGAAAAACTATCTTCTACTTGTTGGATATCACTATGAATTTTGTTCTTTTCCTTTACCCATGGTGTGCACTCCGTCAGTGTTGTCTGTCACTTAGTGAATACTTGACTTTTATGCATTGCTGAAAGCATAACCTTTGTTCCATTTATTCTCTAAAGTCTTTGGAATGATGTACATGACCATACAGATTAGATCAAGTTGACATCAATTCCAATACAAACCATTAACTGATTTAATGCCTTGCATTATCTTCAACTTAACATTATCAAACATTCAATCAGTTATATGTCATCAATCTCTCCCTTTGGCATTGATGGCAACATACTATATTATCACACCATACTATTTCTAATACAATATGAAATAGAATTGTTGAGATTCATCAAATTACCAAACAGTTTGTTTTGATAACCGATAAAAATGTCTGGCCACCGGTAAGCTCTGTGTTAGCTTAGATCTGATTCTTGCAGATTTTTGTGTTTCTTATTTTGATGTGTTGTGTCCTTCCCTTGTGTCAATGTCTCTCTTTTGACTATTCTTGTTCTTTGATGTCTCTATCTTTTGTCAGCAACTCTCCCTATGGATATGATCTCTCCCTGTTGGAGTAATCTGATAATGGATAATCTTTCTTATTTTTCTGAAGACTGTGATAATATGGAAACTTTCCCTCCCTTTGAAAACAATGCCAAACAAATCTCATAGATATCTGACATTAATATCAAGTGATCTTTTCTCTTGATCCATAATATATTCCTTGAATTTCCCTTATCCATCAGCAATACATCAATATTATCTGGTGCTCGGTTATGATATATACCTTTCTATATATAGATGTAGCTATGAAGTTCATCTTTTTGCTTGCATCAACATGAATGATATTCTGATAATATATAGGTTGATGCATCTTTCAGTCTTTTATTGACTGGTAGATAAGGGTTTGACCCCTAGTCTCTTTCTGAGGTACTCAAATGTATCCTTGGGCAGTGGCTTGGTGAATATATTGGCCAATTGTTATTTAGATTGCACATACTCAAGTATCACCTATTTTTCTTGAACTTGTTCTCTTAAATAATGATACTTGATTGCAATGTGTTTAGTCTTGGATGCATGACTGGATTCTTGGAAATGTTTATTGCACTAGTGTTATCACAATAGATAATCACTGGTTCTGAGATCTTCATATGCATACCTTCCAGCAACTGTTTGATCCATGCAATATTTGATCAGAAGCAACATATTCTACTTCTGTAGTAGACTGAGAGATGCATCCTTGCTTCTTGCTAATCCATGTGACAAGTCTGTCACCCATAAAGAATGCTCCTCCAGTTGTTCTCTTCTGATCATCAAGATTTCCAGCCCAATCAGCGTCAGTAAACACCTTAAGTTCAAATTTTCCTTCTCTTCTATATGATAAGCCAAATTCCTCAGTATTCTTCAGATATCTTAGAATTCTTTTCATAGCAGTCATATGTGATTCCCTGGGGTTAGCAAAAAATCTAGCAACAATTCCTACTGCATGTGCAATATTTGGTCTAGTGTGTACAACATACGTGAGTTTTCTAGTCATTGATCTATACAAAGTCTAATTTACCTCTATTTTCTTGTCTTCCTTGGTTAATTTTCTTCCAGTAGCCATCGATGTTCCAACTGGTTTGGAATCTTCCATCTTGAATATTTTCAGGACCTCTTTGATGTGTTTGGACTGTGTAATGAAAATACCTTTACTTTGTTGAATGATCTGTAGACCAAGAAATAAATTGATCTCACCAAACATAGACATCTCAAATTATTTTCTCATCTATCAGCAAATTACTTACATAGTATATCATTGCCTCCAAATATGATGTCATCAACAAATATTTCAGCAATCAAAGTGGTTGCATCAATATCTTTTTTCAAATAAAGATTACTATTTTCAGTAGTCCTTATGAATCCAATACTTATTAGATATGAATGAGGTCATTCATACCAAGCTTTGGAAGCTTGTTTTAATCCATACAAGGCTTTGTGAAGTCTACATACCATGTTCCTCTTGTCTAGATCTACAAACCCTTCTGGTTTCTCAATGTATACCTCTTCTTCAAGTATTCTATTTAGGAATGCTGACTTGACATCCATTTGATATACTTTGAATCCTTTGTATGCAGCATAAGAAAGTAGTATTCTTACTCCTTCTAGCATAGCAATGGGTGCAAAGGTTTCTCCATATTCTATACCTTCCTCTTGTGCATACCCCTTGCATACTAGTCTTTCTTTGTTCCTTGTGACTTCTCCATTCTCATTTAGCTTATTCCTGAATATCCATTTTGTATCGATGACATTTTTGTCATCTGGTCTTGGCACAAGTGACCACGTTTTGTTCTTCTCAATCCGCTCAATCTCATCATTCATAGCACTTATCCATTCTTCATTATCTAGTACAACATTGACAGATTTTGGCTCAAACTCACAAATTAAGCAATTTGAGTTTGAAGACTTACTTCTTGTTCTTGTACCAGCCTTCTTATTTCCTATGATCTGGTCCTCTAAATGGTTCCTTCTTACATATATTGCAAGTACAGGTACAACTCTTTATGTATCAGCTTGATCTTCATTACCTTGCACATTATCTTGATCATTATCCTGACCATCGGTAACAACATTCTGACCGTCAGTTGTAACATTTTGTTGTTCTGGAATTAAGTATTGTTGTTTGGGTAGAGTTATGGGTTCTTCACAATATACAAACTTGTTGTATTCCTCTAGTTCTTTTATTCTTTCTAGCTCATTCTTTTCTACAAATTCATCAATCTTTACATTTGCACTTTCAACTATTTTGTTAGAGGCCTTGATAAGACATTTAAAAGCTTTTATCTTGGTAGAATACCCTAGAAAACAACCTTCATCACTTTTGGCATCAAGCTTTCCATTTCTATCATCCTTTAAGACATAACATTGACTACCAAATATCTTGAAGTAACTTACATTGGGTGTTTTACCATATGATAGCTCATAAGGTGTCTTCTTTGTGTCCTTCAATTGTACTCTGTTAACTATATAAATAGCAGTGCTGACAGCTTCTCTCTAGAAGATTTGGGCAATGTCCTTTTCTATCATCAGTGTTCTTGCACAATCAACTATTGACTTGTTCCTTCTCTCAGCAATCCCATTTTGCTGTGGTGTTCTTGGTGCAAAAACCTATCTTTTTATACCATGCTCATTACAAAAATTAGTGAATTCATATGATATAAATTCTCCTCCTCTATCTGATCTTAAACATTTTAGATCCTTACCACTTTGTTTTTCTACGATAGCCTTATACTATTTAAACATCTTGACTGCTTCAAATTTTTATTTTAGAAACATGACTAACATCATTCTAGAGTAATCATCAACAAAGAGAATAAAATATCTATCTCCATAATAGCTCTTTGTCCTCATAGGTCCACATAAATCAGTATGGACTAATTATAGAATATCATCAGATGTATAGGTTTTACTTTTGAAACTAGACTTTGTCAATTTACCTTTTTGACAATTTTTGCACATGATGTTGTTTGGCTTTGTCATCATTGGTAAGCCTCTTACACTTCTTCTTCTGCTTATTTTCATCATGTTGTCAAAATTCACATGACACAATCTTTTGTGCCACAACCATATGTCTTCATTTCTAGTCATTAAGCAAGTGGTGTTAGTGTCATTCATATAGAATAAGTTACCTTTAGTCTGTTCACCGGTACCAATCAGTTTTCCTAATTCATTGAAGATCTTTGCCTTCTTGTTTTCAAATTCTACTCTATGACCTGAATTATTCAGCTGAGAAACAGTCAACAAATTATAATTCAATCCTTTTACCCAATAAGCATTTTCAAATTTAATCAAGTTATTCAACATTATAGTTCCTTTACCTTCAACCAGACAAGGTGTATCATTACCCATTCTTACTGTACCACCATTATAATACTCAAAAGTGTTAAAATTTTCTTTGTCACTGGTCATATGGTGAGTGCAGCCACTATCTATAATCCAGATATCATTCTTACTAACCTTAGATATGAGTGTAGTTTCTTCATACCTTTCATCTTCATTTGAATCATCTTTCACAGCTACAAATACCATCTCGATGTCATCATCAAGTTCGGTGTCAGTATCTTCATCTTTTCAATCAACTAGGTAGCTAGCCTTCTTTCCTTTATCCTTGTAGTCTCGAGTATCCTTTCTTTCTGATTGTCGGTAACCTCTGTAATATTTATTATCATCTCTGTTAGATTTCTTCTCAAAATATTTGTCATTACTTCTGTCATCTTTTCTTCTGTTAGGACATCTTGCAGCAAAGTGTCCAATCTCTTTATAATTAAAGCATACAAGTGGTAACTTTCCTTTGTATTTATCTTTTCCTATTTGCATTCTCCTTGCCATGAGTGCTTCTATTTAATCTAGATCTTCTTCTTCACTTTCACTTTCACTATCTCTTCTAGATGTGTGTCTCTGACTAGATTTTCTTATTCTCATAAAAGACTTAAATGCAGACTCTAAGTTTGGTAAGATGCTATTATCAAATTTATTCATCTCAAATGAAATCAGTCTACCAATCAAACTATCAAGAGTAACTATATTGTTTGCTACTGCTGTCATTTCTTAAATAGAAAAAACTCTAATAACATATACATGCAATAAGGTTCTTAATATTTTACTTACCACTGTCCCCTCTTCAAGTGTACCTCCAACACCTCGTATAGCATTGACTACTTCTTTTATTCTTGTGCTATACTGTGTAATGTTTTCTCCTTCTTTCATTCTGAGGTCATCAAATTTTCTTCTAAGGCTTTCTGTCTTGGCTCTCAGAACATTTGCATCACCGCCATGTACAAGCTTCAGTTTGTCCCACATTTTCTTTGTAGTTGTGGAATCTTTGACATCTTCAAATTCAGCATCGGAGAGAGAGGAAGAAAGCTCTATGACCATGCAGTTGTGCTCATGCTTCACTCTCAATTGATCTACTATTAATGGTCCTATGGGAAACACATATTCAGTATCTAAGTATTGAGTAACATCATTACCAATACCTAATAAGTGGAGTCTTATCCTGCTTTTCCATGAAGCAAAGTTGTCTTTGTTCAACTTGGGCACATCTCATCTATTCATCTTGTGATCTTTGACTTAGGTCTTGAAACCTTCCTTCTAAGAACACAAGCTCTGATACCAATTGTTAGTAATAACTGAGAGGGGGGGTGAATCAGTGGCCTCAAAAATTTATCCTTTAATCACTAACCACCAATCAAATA
>MU228281.1:957419-1004215 GCA_018584345.1 Thuja plicata | reverse complement strand
TAAATCTCAGATTATTAAGTCCCTACAAGATGCATGCCTTGAAATACTTATAATAATTAACTGTCTGTCGGTTTTCCTTTTCTGACCTTATTCTCCTTGATAACTGATAAGTAGTAAAACTATTTACTGATACTTAGTAAATATGCAAAGTATACCAATCGATCCAGAAATGCATATGTGAAATGTAAAATAGTAAAGTAATAAACCATACATACATAACACATGGATTTTAACGTGGAAACCCTGTTAAGGGAAAAACCACTGGGACCGGTACCCCAAATTTTCACTCTTCTAAAGTAAGCCCTATAAGGAGCCAACCTTGTTAAAGGTTACAAACACATTGTTAGGTGTGACCTTGTTAGAGGATTTTATACATAGAATGTCACTTGATATCTAGCATGTATATGCTACCAATATTGATCAACCTCTCTAGGAACAATAGGTATCTGGCATATTTGATGCTACCTAACTGCATCAGTCTCCTTCTTAGATCGTGTTTCAGTATTGGGAACTCAATTCTATATTCATGACAATATTTTTGGCAATCTGTTAGGATATACCTCAATTATAGAAGACTGTTAAGTCCTGCTCTATTAAGAGACTTGATGCTTCAATGGTTAAATTGAAACAAAATGACCTATTTCTAATGCAATTTGAATTGTAGATTTTTAGATCTATTTAAGTACAATACCTCTCTGATCAATGTATCAATTCAATTCTTTGTGCTCCACACTTTCTGCTCTGTGATGCTATGCTTCACTGTTCGTCGGTGTCCGCAGAATTGTTTAGCTCTTCTTTAGCTTGATTGATCAGGACTGTATGAAGTTATCCTTCATAAGTTTCTCTTCAGCATTCTCTTTCTATTCACTCCCCTTCCCATGTATGTGAATGTGATTGTGATTACAGAAATTAATTATGCTTGTCTCTTATATAGACATGATATTCCTTAATTCTTGATTCTTGATTCTTGATTCTTGGCATGAAAAACAATCTAGCCAATCTGATTTAAAGCATAACTCCTAATTTATTTCATAGTTATCTTCTTGCCAACTGTACAAATATTCTTTAAATCAGTTACTTAACTCTGGTTGAATAAAATAAATAAAACAACAAGTTAAGTCTATCCTTAAGCTCTGCCAGTTAGATATTTTGTCATTTTCTGAACTCTCTGTTCTATTGGCAACTCTGCAGTTAGTCATCGGTGATAACTGCCAGTTTAGTTGGTGTGACTCCAGTCAACTTCAGGGTCTCTGTCCATTGGGAATCATTGGATTTTTCTCATCGGGTAACTCTATTTTCAGCTCGTCGGGCATCCTGTGATTTTGCTTCGTTGGGAAACACTGTCTTCTGCTCGTCGGGTATCACTATGACTTTTATTCTTTGCCTTTACCAATGGTGTGCACTCCATCGATGTTGTCTATCACTTAGTGAATAATTGACTTTTATGCATTGCTAAAAGCATAACCTTTGTTCCATTGATTCTCTGAAGTCTTTGGCATTATGTACATGACCGTACAGATTAGATCAAGTTGACATCAATGAAAATACAAACCATTAACTGATTTAATGCCTTGCATTATCTTCAACTTGACATTATCAAACATTCAATCAGTTATATGTCATCACAAGGGGTGATGGTGGGCTGAAGGGACTAGGGTGGGGCATGTATCAAATCACCGTGTTGTTGACAAGGCACACATTTCTTTACATATTTGTAAGCATCTTATTCCATAGTAGGTCAATAATATCCAGTGCGTAACAAATTTTTGGCCAAAGTGAGTCCACTAGAGTGAGCCCCATAGATTCCTTGATGTACCTCCTCCAAGGACATTTGTGCTTTATCAAAATTTAGACACCTTAAAAGAGTTATATCAAAATTCTTTCAGAAAAGGGTACCACCAAGGATTGCGTATCTGGAAGTACGATGAATGAAGTTTTTACATTGATTAGGGGTTAAGGTAAGTGGGGTATGTCCATTGCTAAGGTAGGAATATACTTCTTGATACCATGGGAAGTTTAGATCAGCAATTTCACACACCATTTCAAAATTTGGTTTGTCATAGGCAGGGACCGTAAGATTCTCAACAAGAAACTCACACCGTGTACTATATTCAGGCATCGTGATCAGGGACTCAATAGTAGCCATGGCGTCAGCTACTTTGTTGTTTGTGCGGGGGATTTTTTGGAAAACTAATTCAGTGAAATGTAGTTTGAGATCTTTGACTGTACGGTGATAGGGAAGCAACTTATCATGCTTTGTTTCATATTCATCCATAACTTGTTTGATAACCAACTGTGAATCACCTAGTACCAGTAAATTGAGAATCTTCTATTGTATCGCCTGACAGAGTCCAAGTACAAGGGCTTCATATTCTACAATATTATTCATACAAGGAAATTGTAATTTATAAGATTTAGGGATGAGATCCCCTTTTGGTGTAACAAACAAGATTCCTGCCCCTGATCCTTTCTGAGTGAAGGATCCATCAAAATAAAATTTCCATGGGGTACTCAGGGCAAGATTAAGGACTGATTCATCTGGAAAATCTATTATGAGTGGATGTTTACCATCAATAGGTGCTTCAGCTAGCTAATATGCAATAACTTGTCCTTTGATAGCTTTGCGATCCACATAAACATTGTCAAATTCACTAAGGATCATAACCCATTTCACTATACAACTAGCGAGAGCAGCACGTGCCAGGAGATATTTGAGTGGATCAATTTTGGCAACAAGATGAATCTTATGATTAAGCATATAATGTCGTAGTTTCTATGTATAGAAAACAAAAACCAAACATGCCTTCTATATTAGGGAATAATTCAACTCATAACCAATAAGAGTTCTGCTAAGATAATAAATTGCTCGTTCTTTGTCAGTATCATCTAATTGTGCCAGAAGGGATCCCAACGTGACCTCTGTAGCAAATATATACAAAATTAGAGGACAAAAAACAACAAGTGGTACCAATACAGGTGGGTTAGATAGGCAAACCTTTTAGTTTGTCAAATGCATTTTGACATAAGCAATCCCATTGAAATTTGATATTCTTGCACAAGAGATGAGAGAACATATGCACCTTATCTGCCAGTTGTGACATGAATCTTTTGATTGATTTTAGTTTTCCTTGTAAGTTGCACAATTGTTTCAATATTTTTGGAGTTGGCATCTTGAAGATAGTTTTTAATTTCTTTGGGTCCACTTCTATTCCACGCTGTGACACAATGTATCGCAGCAACTTACCAGATTGTACTCCAAAGACACACTTTTGGGGATTTAGCCATAGATTATACTTCTCCAATTGCTCAAAAATGGCAGTGAGGATAGGAATGTGTGATTCTCATGTATTGGATTTTTCTAAAAGATCATCTACATAGTCTTCCATGATGACATGCAAAAGGTCATGAAAGATAGTAGTCATTGCTCTCTGATATGTGGTGCTGGTATTCTTAAGGCCAAAGGGAATCACCTGATAATAGAAGGTACCCCAAGGTGTTGTAAATGTAGTTTTGTGCTGATCTTCTAGTGCTATCCTGATTTGACTATAACTAGAGAAGCCATCCATGAGGAACAACATCTCGTGTCCAATAGTCAAATCCACTATAATATCAATATTTGGGAGTGGAAAATCATCCTTAGGACATGCAAGGTTTAGGTCTCTGAAGTTAGTGCAGATGTGAATGCCCCAGAAGGCTTTCCTAATGGTACAATATTGGAAACCCATTCAGGATATTCTATCAGTCTGATTACTTCAGCATCCAACATTTTTTGAAGCTTTTCTTTGACTACTAGTGCAACTTGTGGATGCATCTTGCAGAGTTTTTGTTTAACAGGTTTCACACTAGTATCCACAAAAAAATGGTGCATGACAAGATCTATATCGAGCCCGGGCATGTCCTTGTAAGTCCAGGAAAAATTGATTTTATGTTTATGAAGGAATGTTGTCATGTCTTTCTTTTCTTGATCACTGAGAGAAACTGCAATGTAAGTGATGTGTGGATCTACTTATGTGCCCAGATTGATTGGGATAGTGTCTTTGATAATCAAAGAGGACACTTCTTGTTCTGATGATATAAAGGGCAGGTCAGCTTCTCCCTCCTCTAGCGCCTCATAAAGGTTTTCACTAGAGGATGTGTCCCTTATTTTGTCTTTTTCTTCATCCAAAGGTGCTCGCGAGAGGTTTTCACCAGGGGATGTTTTTGTATTTTCATTTTTTTCATTTTTATCTTTATTGTCATTTTTGCAACTTAGAGAATTGACCTAGATACCGAAGTAGGCTTTCTCATTGTAGTGAATCTAATGTTCATATTCTTGGATATTCTTATGTCCAAAGAGGCTAAAAATGCCTCATCCAAATCACAAATGTCCAAAGCTAGTGGTGAATCTTACTGAACCCAGTCAATTAGTTTAGGGTTTTTTCAGGGGAAGATGAGGGGAGGAAAGGTCATCTTGGGTGATAGTGAAGACATGGTTAAGGTCATCAAGGTAATCTTCAACATAGTGGAAAGAAATTTCAAAGAAATCTTCTTCAGTGTCTAAATATGAGGCAACTAAACAATAATCCTTAGCAAAGTTAGTCTTATTCTCTATGGAACCCAATCCATGTCCTTTAGGATATCCATTGGTTGTTATAATTTTCTTCTTACCAGTTTCATTAGCTCCAAGACCAGTACCATGATATCCCATGCTTTCAACAATGGGACTAACTTTGATATAGTTTCATTTGGGGAAAGTCATAGGTTTTTCTTCTTCATCTCTATAGAGCCAATCAAGGACATTATATTCCATGTGTTCATCTGATAAGGACCCCCAATGTTCAAAAGTGGTCATTTTTCAATGCATGAGAAATTTTTCTTTAGAGGGGGGTAATGGTGATGGTCTTCCATAGGACTTTGGAGATAAAGGGAGTTTCCCAATGCATAGAGCACTTTCAAATTTATATTCCCCCATGCCTTGATCTATAAAGGTGGTCTTTGCTTCAGATGCAGAGGTTTTGTCTTCAACAAGCTTTTCCTTTCCTTTGGATTGATCATCTGGTATTTCTGATGTCTTTTCTAGAACTAAGGGAGTGTTTGAAATAGGGGTATATTGGTTGAAGTGTCGGCCAAACTCATTCAATGGAAAGTAGTTAGATTGTTTTACTTCCAGTCTCTTGCAGTATTGAAAGGGCTCATGATCTCCAAGAATTGTGATTTCTCTACCATGATGTGGGAACTTGAGACATTGATGATAAGTAGAGGGTACACCTTTGATAACGTGTATCCAGGGTCATCCCAACAAGATATTGTAAGGTAGATCTAGATCTATCACATGGCAAACAGTTTTAATCAAGGTCGGGCCCACTTGTAAGGGTAGTGTGATCAAACCCTTACTTTATTGTTCTCTATCATCATAGGAATTTATTGTGATTCGCTTGTCTATATCCAGGAGGTCCTCAGAAAGATTGATGTTACGAATCATCTTCAATGTGCACAAATTCAAACCAGATCCACCATCTATAAGGATTCATTTGATTTTTGTGGATTGGATTTTGGCTTCGATATGAAGGGACTTATTATGATGAAGATCAGGACCACAAAAGTCCTTATTAGTGAAGACAAGATGCTCTTGTGCAGCTAAGTTCCTGATCATAGCTTGGAATTGTGCAACATTGATATTCTCAAGGACACGGGATTCATTTAGAGCATCTTCAAGGATTTCTTTGTGAATTGATGAGGTTTTTAAGAGCTCTAAAATGGATATCTATGTAGGCATCTTTCCTAACTGAGCCAATAGGTCATAGCGCAAGGTAGGCCAAGCAGCAGTAGATGGCACAACTAGTGAATTTGCAGATGTAGAAGGTTTATCAACAGCTTGGACAGTGACTTTGGGTCTACGTGTAGTAGAATTACAATCAGTATCTTTGAGGATTATGGTGTTAACATGTGTGTCAGATTCTTCAATGCGGCCACAAAGAGCATCAAACCCAAAGATATCATTTTCTTCTAGACTTTCACATGTTTGATCATCACCTGAAATAGTATTGATAGAGTAATCATATGGGATTGCATTGGATGCATTTTTTTGATTGTGTGGTGGGAAGGGCTGATTGTAGACTTTAAGTTTCACATTAGATGAGGATGCATTCTGACCTTCAACTTCAATTTTTCCATCCTCAATGATATCTTACACAAAGTTTCTAAGCTTCATGCATTTCTTGGTATCATGTCCTTTGATGCGATGATAATCACAATATTCATTATCTCTATATTAAAGTAGCTTAGGTTGATTCTCATCGAAAGATCAAGTATTTGGATAGATTATCATTCCTTGATTCACAAGTTGTTTAAAGATCATGTCTAGGGGTTCTACAAATGCTGTGAATTGTCGCTATTGCTGATTGTTGTTGTTGTTGTTGTTGTTGTTGTTTTTGTTGTTGTTGTTGCGAGGAAAGAAGTATGATTGATTGTGCGGTTGTTGTTGATTGTTTTTCTGATTGTTGTTTTGATATTGATTTTGATTGTTCTGATTCTGATTTTGATTGTTGTTGCGATTATAATTTTGATTCTGATTGGTGTTGTGATTTTTTTGATTATTATTGTTGGATGCTTGAACAATTTGAACATGCTTGGCATCAGTCACCCCATCATTGACAACTCCTTTTTTTTTACTCCATAATTTTGGTTTATCATTGTTGGAAGGAGAATAATGTTTGATGCTACCTCTTTGCAAAAGGCCATCTTCAATATCTTTTCCCTTCTGGACAAGGGATTCAAAGGTGTCAGGTGAAGCCATTATCATTTGGAAAGACATCCCAGAGATCAAATTATTTGTGAAGATGTAAATTAAGTGACTATTAGGTATTTTCCATGGCATGTGATTTGCAATCTGTCTCCATCGTTGTAAGAAACTAGAAAAGGTTTCTCCATTCTTTTGTTTAGTATGGCACAAATCATTGAATGTTGCTTGATGCTCAATGTTATATGAATATTGTCCAAAAAAATTCTCTGCAAGATTAGAGAAAGTAGAGATTGATCCATAAGGAGGGGCCATGAACCATTCCAAAGCTGTGCTTCCAAGACTCCTAGTGAAGAGTCTTTTTAGGTAATTCTCATTATAAGAAACTTCTTGAAATGCAATGTAAAATTCTTTGAGATGTTGTAAAGGACATGTTTGACCTTTGTACTTCTCAAATTTAGTCATCTCAAAGTTTGGTGGGAATGGTTGCATTGTGATGGACTTTTCAAATGGATAGGGACAAATATATTCAAAAGAAAACTCCTTTTTGCCCCCATTTTTTAAACCATGCACAAGGTTTTTGAGTTCATTAAATTGTTGGGCTAAGTTTAGAGCGTTCTGCGGGGAAAATGGTGGCACATAAGCTTTGCCTCCTCCAAATTGTGTAGCTAAAAACCCCGTGGAGGTCTACCAATAGTAGGAGGAGGTATAATTGATAAGCTCTAGATGTGTTGGTTGTGGATCCCTTCATACTTATTTTTTGAAATAGAGATGATGTAGGAAAAGGAATGGGAATCTTCCCTATGTTGTTGACATTAGCACTTTCTCCTTGAGTATTATTTGTCATTATGTGAGTGCTATTGTGTGCAATAATTTTTAGCAAGAAACTTAGGATCTGTTGAATTTGTTCTTGTGTCAATTGGGGTGTTGATGTAGTTGTTGATATAGGTGTTGATGTGGGTATTGACATGGAAGGTTCACCAACAACTTATTTACCAATATCACATGATGATGTAGCATTTGAATTAGAATCCATGACTGCAGTAGTGGCAGTGGTGGCTTTGGTGATGTTTCAGGTAAGGAGTGTTTCATCAAAGTCAGCAGGCACTGTAATGCCATTTCAAATAAGATTCAAGAGTATTTCATGGCCGTTTTGAGTAATGGCCTTTTCAACAATTTCTAAGTTGTATGGATCGCTAAGGAAGTCGATCAATTGGGTAGGTCTTTCTTCTTGTTCCACTATCTTAGTTTCTTTGGGAAATTCCTCAGCTTGTACTTTAGTGCCTTGAAAGTATTGACGGGCAAAAGGATTCTCCTCATAGGTAGTGGTGTTGAGTGTTGCACGCCTCATGTTTCTAGCTTGGGATTGAGTGACTACCATACAATGGAGGACTTAGAAGAATGAAAGACAAGAGAGATGAAATGGAATGGATCAAAGATCTGATTCTTGATTTGATTGGATTGGATAAGGATTGATGATTGATTAAGGATTGATTGATTGATTGATGATTGATTTTGATTTAAAGGTTTTTGAAAAAAAACCTAAGTATGACAAGACCTTGCGATGATACAAACACAAAAGGATTAAGTGATATCTATTCCACTTGAAGATGGACTTGTGATCTCAAGCAAAATGGGGCATCACTAAGGGATTTAAATTAATTGAGACAGACTGATGGTCTACAAGCAATGTTGTGTTTGTTTGAGGAGGAATGATGCTTGACGATGATGGAAGAATTGAAGAATTGATCTTTAGAAACAAGAGATTTGTCTAATCGTACTACTCAAGGGTGATAAAGGCATGGTTGATAGGATACTTGGCCATGAAATTGCAGATTTTGTTGTTGTGCATGATTTTGTCACTTTTCTCACAATACTCAATTTCTTGCTTGATTGATGTGGAAATGTGTTGCTACTCTTTGGATTTGTGAGTGGTTTCTTTCTGTTCTCGATAAACCAGAGGTGTTGGAAGCTTAACCTTATGTTTTTTGGAACAGATTATGTCATATGAAAAATCTAGTTTTGATTGAATGACTGAATGATTTAGAAAAAATGGTTTCAGGGTCCCACAGAAGACCAAATTTCAAATATTTCAACAAATTATGGAGCTCACTAGTTTTCAAGCGGAGACAACAGTCTCAAATGTAGACGGAGATATGCACAGATGGTGATCTGCATAGACAGAGAATCTAGAGTGGAGACGGAAGACTGTAGCTAAAGTAGTGTTTTGATGTTTTGACAGATTTTTGATTTCAACTTGGTCTTCAGCAGATTTGTTTGATGTAAAGAATCAATTTAAGCATACTCAAACCAAAAAATAACCAGCAGGTGTCTTAAAAAAAATCCAACAAGGGACAAAGCAACCTTGAGGGATACAAGAAAGTGTGACTTTGGGGAACTTTGATAAAATTGTGATATTTCATTTCTGTATGTTCAAGTGACTCTTTCAAGCCACTTATGTTTTTACGTGGTTTAACACAACAAAGATAGCACAAACAGTAGCTACCTTAGAGAATTGGCTTCACATGAAATATTATATGCCCATTGCTTGGTAGTCCTTTAGCTCACACAATAGTGTCACCCCTGGAAGGGCGCCTATGTTTTTGCCTTTTGCCAGGTATTTTTGCCATGCTACGAAGATCTCTTTTGCAACACAATACCCTGGGAAACGTATGATGGGAATCTTGGGGGAGAATCTTCCATCCCCTTGCACTATAATAAGTCACCATTCAGAGGTGAATCGGGTAGCCTAATAATTTATAATTGCTAATAAGATTCATGGCGTCCCTGCAATCAGTTTGTACGACATGAGACACTTAAGTCTCTAGTTCTACCATGCTAGTATGTTGAGGATATTAACTCAGTATGGACTACCATTGAACATGACCCGCTTGAGTTTTAAGGGATAAAGAAAACCTTTAGGTCACACCTTATTTCTATACTGACCGAAAAAATTTATTGGTTTGAGGTCATCCTCTAAAGGGGAAGTGCACCCTCTAGACAGGCCTCTCTAAAAGCTAGATTAAGCTAAGATTTCTCTTCACCCAAGTTCCATGAAGGCAAGGGGAGAGGATATGGCTATATTTTAATTATAGTGTCATGTAAATTAAGGGATCTATCTAATGACAAATAGCTCGAAAGAAGTGTTGAAAAAATACTTCTTCAAACACACCAATAAGAGTTCATTTCCAAATTGAACCTAATTAAAGAAACTAAGTGTTTTCTACCTAAGCAAAAGACACAATAGTGTGATTAAGCATGCAAGTTCAATTCATTTCCCACACATCAATAAGGAAAGCATGTAAAAAAAAGTGTGTTTGTTTGCCTTAATTCATTCAAGGTTTGTGAGGTTCATTCCCTTATGCATTCAAGATTGGATGTGGTTGATATCTCTTTAAACAACATTCATTCAAAGACTAATGTTTAAACATAAAAGTTCATTCCCAAAATCTGTTAAAACTCAAGGAAACCTGCATGAAAAATTGTTAGTAGTTTTTGGAGCCTTCAACTATGAAATGTTGCAAAAAATAATAGGTCACAGGAAAATCGTGTAGCCGACAATTTGCGCAGACGGTGATCTGCACAGGTGGTGATTTACCTACATAGATGGCCAAATAAAACAATAGTTAGATTTTGTTACCAAAAAGACTTAGCATACTTAAATATTAATTTTTTTTTATCAATTTCAACAACATCTAACTCTTAAAAAGCATATTTTTGTCAGAAACTGGAGAGTTAGAAAGCTTAAAATTTGATAAAAAGCAGTTTAAAATAATGTTACTCTAATTCTACTTTTAGACAGGCAGAGATGGTTGTTTGTATGCACAGATGACGAATAAGCGCAGACGGTGATCTGCGTAGATGGAGTTCTGGAAACGTGGATGGCGGAATCAGAGTGTAGACACCTCTACGTAAAAAATTTCCAGAACTATGCGAAAAACATAAAACTTGTTAGAAAAAAGGGACATGGGTCCCACAAGATGTGCCAAAATATATGTGATAAAAACCTACCTGTCAAACACAATCACTCAAACATGCAAATAAAAAGGATTATCCATTAGAAACCATAAACAAGTTAGCATATTCAAATGAAGGATTGAAATAAAGGGGTTTACACCACAACCTCCGATGAGCCAAACAAGTGCACCTAAGCCTTGTTGATTTTCTCTTAGAGATATTTGTGGTGTGCTCTCTCAACACAATATTGACAATCCCACTAGATTACTTGTATATTATGAATTGAACTAAATTCAACTAAATGAAGAGCTCAAGAACAAGTATGAAGAACTTGTCTCAAGCCTTCATTAAATATGATGAAAATGCAAAGCTAGACTAGAATTGTTAGAGTTGTCATATTACAGCTAATAATTAATTAATTTAAATATTATTCTATTATACTCTACACTTAAGTTAAAATTAGGCATCTTATTATTTTTTAGGGTTTTCACCTTTAGGGTTTCGGTATCCTTTTATAAGGATTCACCTCTTTGTTTTTCATAAGGGAGTTTTCACATCTCATTGTAATAGCTTGAAACATATTGTTAATATATTGTTTTCTTGTGCATATGATGTCTCCTGTATTTTGGCCTCCATAGATTCTTCCTGTCTTCTATTCTTTACTTCTTCCATGTGACAGGGTTATGCATGCAGGTGTTCTTAGGAGAATAGGGTTTTACCTATTTTAACATGGTATCAGAGCCATCTTTTTGCTTGTTGTTTGTGTTTTGTCAAAACATATTAGAAGCTAGAGGTTTTCTAGATTTTCAGAAGTTTTTGTGTGGATTTAGGGGGGCCTTTGTTTCTGGTCACTTTGGGCTCAAACATACATTACCGTTATGCTTAGAGCACCCAAAAACCCTAGAATCCATATAAAGTTTTCCATTTTGGACAACTTTCCTCCGAGGAAAAAAAAATTTGGTTTCCAGTGTCGTACGGGCATAGAAACTGAGAAAAAAAAAAAACACATTTTTAAAAATGTTTTAAAGCATTTTTAAAATGATGCCAATGCAAATTTAAACTCTCTGCCACTGTGCCGCCCACGCACTGCCCCTGGCCCTTGCCGCCACCACTCCACCGGTCCCTCGCTCCACTGGCCACTAGCCCCACCGGCCCCTCGCTCCGCTGGTCTGCTCAGCTCAGCTGCCTCCCGACCCCCGTCGCCTCCCGATCCCCACCGACCATAGCTCTGCTACCCAGCTTGGCCGCTGCTGCACCACCCGGCCGCCGCCCACCAGCCTCCTCTATGGCCCACGACCCCTTTTATCCCAGCGGGCAGTCACATGGGTGACCAGGGGCTCTGCCCCAGCCCCCTGCGGTGGTCATATGGCATCCAGGGGCTAGCCTTTTTTCAGCCCCAGGGGCTTAAATTGTTTTTTGGGACCCTTTTTGACCCTCCCGCACTATTTTCGCTCTATCTTGAGCATACGGGGGTGTTTTTCCAACTTCTTTATATCGTTGGAAAGCTCTTTCCAAGAAATTTCCGATGATGGAGGTTGGGGTTTTGGTTTTTTCCATTTTGATAGTGTTTTTTGTTATCAAAGTCTGATGTCTATTGTTTTTCTTCTGGGAGTCATATCTTGCTCATCTAGACTTTGTTTTTGGCAAACCAGATATCGTCAGGATGCTGGTTTAGTAAACTTTTCAGTTGCAGGGGTCTTTTTTCCAGATTCTTCTCTAGGTTCTTTCTCCTTCAAGTTTTGCTTTGGCAGATTACTTGGGTTCTACAGGTCCTAGGATTTCTTCTTCTATTCTTCTGGCTTGCTCTTCTTTCTAACTTCTGAGCATTGTATGCTTCTCTTCTGTAGCATTCTCTTTTCTGTAAATGCACTGAGATAAAGTGCCTACTTTTGCATAACTGGGATTTTGAACACCTTGTGTCTATTTTTACTTGCACTCAGTTATAAAGTGCCATGGGGGGTTATGATGTTTTTCCTTTTGTGCTCATCCACCTCTATCAAGTGAGTGTACCTTCCATGACATTAGCCCATGCTGTGTGTCGATGACACCACCCTTTATCCTGTGCTTGTACTTTTATTGCACTATTGGTGTTCTTGATTCTTCTTTCTGCAAATATTTTTGGCATTGCATTTCAGTTTTCCTGTCACCCCTCTCCCTGTTCAGCATTATGGGGGGGTTCACCTGTTGGTTCTATTGCTTCCTTGGTTCGGTTGAGTGATCTACGTATTCTATTTTTTTTCCTATGTACTAGGCGGATGCAGTGGCTAGGCACCTATGCATTCCGGTGAGATGGATCATCTACTATATAGACACTCATTCAATCCTACTTTTGGAGGTCACCTCTTTGATTGATCAGCTCTTCAGACTTTGTCTTCTCTACCTATTCATGCACTATTTCGATGGGGGTTCCAGCAGTTACTTCTGACAGTATTTGCAGCTTCATGCTTTGGAGATGCTTCTTTCTCTTTCTTGTTTCTTTCTTTGAGACATTCCCTAGATTGGAGGCTTATTTTCCTTCATCTAATTTATTTCTTGTACTTGGGTACCTGATCAGGCCTAGTTGTCGGGACCCATAGTTCCTATCATGCATTTTGTTTACATGCTTCTTTTAGTCCTTAGCTGTTTAGCTTCTCCCTAAGTTACACTTAAGGGGGGGTGTTAGAGTTGTCATATTATAGCTAATAATTAATTAATTTATTTATTAGTCTATTATACTCTACGCTTAAGTTAAACTTAGGCATCTTATTATTCTTTAGGGTTTCGGTATCCTTTTATAAGGATTTACCTCTTTGTTTTTCATAAGGGAGTTTTCACATCTCATTGTAACAGCTTGAAACATATTGTTAATATATTATTTTCTTGTGCATATGATATCTGATGTATTTTGGCCTCCATAGATTCTTCCTGTCTTCTGTTCTTTACTTCTTCCATGTGACAGGGTTATGCATGCAGGTGTTCTTGGGAGAATAGGGTTTTACCTATTTTAACAAGAATGATATGAATGAGATTCAAAGAAACTAGATTCATTCCATGATTACCTAAGATGTGATTTCTAAATGAACTAAAAATATGAACATGAAAATGAGCTATAGAATTCAAAATCTAAACTAGCATGATACCAATGCATAAATGAGAGATGATTTTCTCTTGACAATGGCCTCTATTTATAGATTTTTTGGAGGAGAGAGAGGGATTGGATGAGGTGGAGCTCATGTGGCATCCACATACGTGTGACATGAGGGAAACATAATCCATGCAAGAGGCCCACTTTTCTCACACATGTGTGAGAAACTTTTGATGTGATGGGTCAAGGTGTACTTAAAGTACACATGTGAAAGATCTTGTATGAGGTGTAAGAGTTTTAGTCCAATGAAACACTTTTAGAAAGTGTAAGAAGGTGTCATCATGGGTGTAAGAAACCTTGTTGGCACCAAATTAGGATTATTTGGAAAAGTGAATTTTGAAAATTTTCTCACACATGTGAGAAAATAATTAGGACTAATATGTGTAGGAATCAAGAAATTAGCCTAATTAACCTTAGTTAATTAGTAAGTAGATTTATTTGGTGAGAGTGATGTGAGGTAGGGTACGATCTAGGTTCAAATTAGCTTAATCCAAATTAAATTTAGATTAATTATAGCTTAGTAGAATTAAGTCATGTGGAGGAATAAATAAATTAAAAAATTTATTTCAAAGGGATTAATGGGGGTAATGTATATAAATAAGATTTAATATATTAAAGGGGATGGTATTTAAATTAAATTTAAATACTAAGGAAAGTGAATCATATTTAATTTAATAAATTTAATTCAATAAATAGAAGAATATAAAAAATATAATTAATTAATTAAAATTAATTATAATGCTATGAGAATATTAATTAAATTAATATAAGGACAATTTTAGATGTCTACATGCATTACATGAGAAGCCGAGGAAACAACACTGAGACTCAATGGTACTGGAAACAACTAGAGACATCTTGCACTAGATTGTACCCAATGTTGATATTGATCAAAACAAGCCAATTCTTGATTAATTAGCCACTCTCACCAAAGAAATTACCACTCAAAACATTGATGTACATAAGGCAATAAAAGAGAGAGAAGAGAAGAAGTATGAGCAAAAACTCATTGACAACATCAACCTAGAAGTGGCAGTTAACAAGGTAAAGCTATCATAATTCATTAGTGAATTAGATCCAATTATAACTAAAGATATTTTCTTGATTCAACAGCTAAGCACATTGGAAAAGTTCACTAAAGGGAATAGTGACAACATAGAAAAGTTAGATTCAGATCTAGCTAACAGTGCTAATAGCTTGACCACCGATGGAGACAATGCAATTAAGTTGCATTATGAGAAGATCATTGAGATAAGAAGGTTAAGGAAGGAAGTATGGGAAGAAAAGACACACTTTAGGGAAGAAGTTACTGAGCTCCAAGCTCAACTTCTACTGAATCTAACACCGCTTCAACAACACATCAATTCAGCAAGGCAACTGATAGCAACCCCGAGATGTTTGTAGAAGACATCTATGATATGCACTCCAAGATCACACTCGAGCACATGGATCTAGAGAAATTAAAGGAACAATGGGAGAAAATGATGGAAGACATGAAGTCTTCACACTCCCACATTTTTGAAAAGCTCTAAGGTATAGACCTTTGCCCTTAATATAAAAAAATGGAGAAAATGATATATATTCATATGGGAAAATGATATATGAAAAAAAGATATGTATATGTATATTCATATGGGAAAAATGATATGTAAATATAGGCAATAACTATATAGTACTACCAAAAAATAATGATATACTGGCATATACATAGGGGGAGTCATTAAATGACTAAAGATTTTATATGTTGTATATACTTAACATTTTGTTAGTATTTTGCATATATCAGTTTTTGATACTAATGTCAAAGGGGGAGATTGATGAGATTAATTTTCCATTAGTGTGCAAACAACACTTTCGGTAAGCATACACCAAAAGATAGGACAAAGAGAAAACCAAAAATCAGATATAAAGAGATCAATAATAATTACTAAGTATAAAGAGAACCGACAACACAACTTTGTGTGTACACCGAAAATGCAAAGTCAAAAGGATAAAGAGGAACCCGATAGAGGAACCAAATGTGTAGGACATAGTGAAAAATGAAGACATAGTTAAAGACCAAACCAAGAGAATAAAACTGAAAGATAGTCAACTGATTTTAGAGCATAATCGACTGTCAGAAACTGAGAGTCAATTGCAGCCCACAAAAAGTGGATCTGACTTCCACGTCAAATAAAGAAGTCTTATTATATTTATAGAATTTGATTTGTTTTTAAATCAATTTATTTAGGGAAAATAAACATGAATGTAAGTTCTTTAGTCAGTCTAACTAATTTAAAACACATAGACTAGGAGATCAAGGTAAAGTTGTAAACCTAATCTTAGAGTTAACATTGTTTTTTGTGAAGCTTGATGATGTCAATATATCTTATAAATAGATGATGGAATCATTCATTATACATGTGTAAATATAGAAGAGAGGATGAATGAATCCTATGAGAACATCTATGGATCAGATTGAAAGTTTCAAGAACCAGAACAACAAAAGGTGAATTTGGTTATCAGAACCAAGAACAAAGGCTACCGAGAATCAGAGGTATTATTCAATCACATTAGGTGATAATCTTATTCATGTAAACTTAAATGGATTTGTATCAAAAATAGGAGATTTCATTTACCAAGTCAAATTGTAATTTTCTATCATTCTAACAAGTGGAGCAAAGTGTAAAAATCCTTTCAAGGAAGGTGGATTTAATAGTCCAACTATAAATCTCTTAACTGAGTGCACACTCAATAGTGTTGCTAAAGCTCTTAATCGAGTAGACTTTAACAGGTCTCCACAAATACTCTTAACCATCTAGATCATCATAAGTGATCAAATTGTAAGCCTTAACTAGCCCCTTCCAATCTGCAGATAGTGAAAAATTTGTTGGTGCCATCCCCACCACAATTTTTACTTCCTAACAAGAGTTTTCTGTGATATCATATCATGTGTTATGTGTAAATTACTTTCATGAATGTTTCTATGAATTTTCACATGTATGTTAAGTTTATAAATTGATATAAATCAAATCAAGATAGTATAGACCAGATGAATGGATATACAATTGATTACACAAAGGCTAATTGAATAAAGGATAAAAAAGTTTTAGAGGTACTGATTCACCCCTCCCCTCTCAGTACACACTACCCATTAATTCCAACATGATGATGTCTTACTTGTTTATGGACTTAAGCACAACTTGTATACAAGGGTTATCACTTATAGTTAATGAATGGAAAATGTACTATCAGAGGTCAATTTGGAAACTTGATCGCATCAGATACTAAGTTAAGAGGCAATGTCTTGGAACTGAATACTACAAAGGAAAATTATTTTTTTGTGAAGGTAGATGATAGTTGGTTATGGCATAGGAGGTTTTTTCATATAAATTTTGATAATATTGTAAAAGCGAGTAACACTAATGCCGTCAGAGATTTTCCAAAAAATGTGAATCCTACTAACACTATGTGTAGAGAGTGTGTGATGGGAAAACAAACCAAGAGCAGCTTTCAGAGAAAATCCTTTTCAACAAAAGAGGATTTGGATCTGGTACATACAAATATTTGTGGTCCTAGAATAACAAGATCTTACTATGGTGAAAGGTACTTTATACTCTTTGTTGATGACTATTCTAGCATGATGTGGGTTGCATTTCTTAAAGAAAAGTCTGAAGCATTTGATAAGTTCAAGATTTAGAAATAAAAAGTTGAGAATGAATTTGGTCTG
This sequence comes from Thuja plicata, assembly GCA_018584345.1. Lineage (NCBI taxonomy): Eukaryota > Viridiplantae > Streptophyta > Pinopsida > Cupressales > Cupressaceae > Thuja > Thuja plicata. The sequence goes on along the minus strand of MU228281.1, from coordinate 986,707 downwards.
AAGATAAAATGTTTGAGGTCAGATAGAGGTGGTGAGCTTACATTAGATTTTTTCATTTCTTACTGCAAAGAGCATGGGATATACAAACATACATCTTCTCCTAGGACACTGATTGCTAAGAGAAGAAATAGAACTATATTGGATGCAGTCAGGACAATGTTGCTTGAAGGTAATGTGTCGCATATGCATTGGAGAGAAGCAGTGAGTACTGCAGTCTACACTTTTAACAAAGTATAGATCAAAGAAGGTACAAATAAGACACCCTATGAACTTTGGTTTGGTTATGCTCCTACTATAAAATATTTTAGAATACTTGGTAGCAAGTGTTGTATCAAAAGGGATGATGAAATAGGAAATTTTGATGCCAAAAGTGATGAAAGAATTTCCTTTGGATATTATACAAAAAGTAAAGCTGGCAGATGTTTCAATTTGAAATTGAGGAAAATAGTTGAGAGTGCTAATGTGAAAATTGATGAGAAGTTTCAGATTCAAGAAAGAATGTATGAATGTGATCAGATTCCAAAGAATTAGGAGATTACTGCAAGACAAGAGGAAGAGAAAACTTTTGAGATTGACAATGGAATTGAGGTATGCTTGAATGAACCTAATGAGACTCAAAAGACACCAAGGTATGTTTAGATAAATCATTCTAAAAAATATATTAGTGGTGATGAAAATAAGGGCATGGTGACAAGATCAAGATTAGGAATGAAGTTTGTTTGATCTCAAAAGTAGAACCTAAGACTACTGATGAGGCATGTAAATATGAATCTTGGATTAAGGCAATGCATGAATAATTAGATGAGATAGAGAAAAACAACAGTTGAGAATTGGTTCCTAGACCTAAGGGAAATAATGTAATAGGTACCAAATGGGTTTTCATAAATAAAATGAATGAAGAAGGCATAGTTATGAAGAATAAAGCTAGACTATTCTGCAAGGGCTATTCACATTAGGAAGGTATAGAATTTGAAGAAAAATTTGCACCTGTTGCAACGTTAGAAGTTGTAAGATTGTTACTTGATTATGAAACACATAAATACTCTAAGGTATATAAGATGGATGTGAAGTCTGCATTTCTGAATGGTGATCTAGAGGAAGAGGTCTATATTGAGGAACCTGATGGTTTTCCTTTAAAAGATGATAAAGACATGATTTGAAAGTTGAAAAAGGCATTGCATGGACTAAAAAAATCACCTAAAGCATGGTATGCTTGAATAGACAAGTATGTATTGCATCTTGGTTTTAGAAAAGGTAGTGCATATAGTAACTTGTATTTGAGAACTAGTGAAGATGGAATCTTGATTATTGAAGTCTTCGTGGATGACATTATTTTTGGAGGCAATGATGAAATGAGAAACAAATTTTATGAAGAAATGAAAATTGAATTTGAAATGCCCATGATTGGTGAAATGAATCTCTTTCTTTGATTGAAAATTACTCAAAGTAAACATGGTATTTTTATTACTCAAACCAAGTATATTAAAGAGTTGCTAAAGAATTTTGGGATGGAAGAATGTACATCTGTTGGAACACCCTTGGTTACTGGATGCAAGCTTACTACTACTAATGAGTTTGAAAGTGTTTTTCAGACAAAATACAAGTTCGTGATTGGAGGTTTGTAGTATTTAACTCACACTAGACTATATATAGCTAGTGCCGTTGGAATTGTTGCAAGGTTTCAAGTTGATCCTAAGGAGACTTACCTTGATGGAATTAAAAGGATGTTCAGATATTTGAAAGGGACACTAGAGTATGGTTTATGGTATGAAAAGTATGATGATTTTAAATTGTATACTTATATTGATGTTGATTGGGAAGGAAGTGTTAATGATAGAAAAATAACCAGTGGCGGAGCATTTTTTGTTAGAAAAAGGTTGGTCTCATGGTTAATTAAGAAGCAGGATTATATAGCTCAATTTACTGTAGAATGAGAACATGTAGCTGCTGCTACAAACTGTTTGGATGAATCAGATGTTGAATGATATTGGAATGTTTTTAAAATCCATTTTTTTCACTGTGATAATACAAGTACAGTAAACATATAAAATAATATTGTTATGCATTCAAAAACCAAACACATTTAAATAAAATATCATTGTTTGAGAGACAAGGTTTGTAGAGAAGGAAGTCAGATTAGAGTACATTAGTACAAAGGAGAAAATAGAATACATATTCACAAAGCTTTCTCCAAAATATTCCTTTGAGTATCTTAGAGGTATGCTTGGGGTGAGGACCCCTCCTTGTGAGAACTAGATGATGTAGGAATGCATCAGTCCATTGTTAGGATTAAGTAATACTGAGAGGGGGGGGTTTGAATCTGTAATACAACACTTTAAACATGAACTTAATAAATTTCAACTTAACCATATAATTATTGAAATGAAAAGAACATAAGCACACAACACATAACTCATAACACCATGAATTGTTGTTGAGGAAACCCTGGCCAAGGGAAAACCCCGGTGGGGATGATACCCACAAATATGAACTAATAGTATAATGTCCCTGTTAGGAGACCTAGCCCTGCTAGGAGAAGAATATTACATTAGTACATTCCCCTGTTAGGGGAATACAAAACACTATTAAAGGTATATTGAGAACACTACTCTTACAATCAGAAATAGGTATGTTATAATAAATTCTCAAGAGTGAACATTAAAAACATCCACTATGCTTAGATGGTTCTAGTTGTAGCTCACATCTATCTTACATCACAATGCATCCATGCATTCCATCTACTTCATATCATCTCATTTCTCCTCTTCTTTTCTTTACAAAAATCTCTTCATCACGACTGTTCACGACATACTCCCTCAATCATCATGACTGTTCACTTGCCATGTATCCCTGTTATTCTGTCTTTGCATGAATTGAAGATACTGTAACTCTTTGTGATCATCACAAAAAATCAAGTGACCTTACCAGAAGCTCATACATACTCCAAAATGTCTTCCACTAAGCTTGCATGTCCCTATGCATCATACACTATCTTCGTTGTCCAAAACTGTACTACTATACTCTATATTTATGTTTACTATACTTAGTTATTTTTCTGTGTATATATCCAAAACTATAAAAAAAATTCAAGCGACCATCATTTCAGATGTGTTTCCATAAATGGCAACCCTCAAGTGTATCATATCACTCTAGAAATGTACCACTTTCCAACAATATCTCCCTTTGGCATTGATGGAAACACTTAGTGAAAAATGACTAAGTTTTAATACCAAAAAGATATATGTACATTTTCATCTCTTCTGCATTTATTCTCTTTACATATATCCATTTTTATTCTCTTCTCTCCATTTGACATCAATGGAAAAGGTATAAAAAAATGTAGAGTGCATCAAAATTGAACTACTTCTTACTAGAGAATTAGACCATCTTTAATACATGGTGCATGAGCACCCATAGGTTGTCTAGGGAAATATAGTTTGTTTCAATTATGTGTGTACCTTATGTAATTTTTTGTGTTTTTATCTTAAGGTCATGTTGACCACAGAGTAGGTGCAATAGGGTTTAGTTCATTTGAGTCTTAGAACTTTTGCAAAGTGCAATTAGGGGCTAAGAAGTTGTAAAGCCTTCTGATATGCACATGTATGGTGATGATGTCATCATGAGGTTAGTAGGGTCTAGGGTAGGTTGGAATCATGTTTCAACCATATTTAAGGTCTTTGGTGAAGTTTAATTAAGGATTAGAACTCATTTCGCAAGTTTTGCAAGAATTGTCAAAAAGTTGTAAAGTAGCATTTTGCAACTTTGCAACTTTGAAATGTTGCTTAGACAACATTGTCAAGATTGGAAAACTCGATGACAAAGAGCCCTAAATGGAAAATAAATACCTCACCACCCTACTTAGTACATTTTTGGACCCCAAGACCCCAAAAATCCTTGAGGGGTAGGAATTTGAACCAAGAATCCAAAGAAAATATCTAGGGTTATTTTGGATGAATTAGGAGAAAATCCCCAATTTATCAGAATAGGAGACCTAATTGGGCTAGTAGCCTTTTAGACATGATTTTGAAGATTTGACAAAATTGAATTATTAGTTGAGCTAGGTGGGAATCCTAAAACCCCTAGTTTGTTGAATTGAATTATTTATGGACACCTCAACACCTTTGTAAGAATAATTCAAGAATTTGGAGGTTAGAAGCCTTTAAGGTTGTTTAAGGGCTATAGATAGTGGTGCAAGAATGCATCAAATTTTGGCTTGATTTGGTGAATCTTTCTTGATAGTTGGGGTGGCTAGAGAAACCAAGGGATCCTTAGAAAGTAAATATCCTATAGGTAACAAGTGGTGTGGTAAAGACACCCTATAAGTCTTTGAATAAGACTAGTAGCATGAACTAGTGTTTGGTTCATCCATCCTCCCTATCAGATAGGTATTAGAGCCCCAAAAGATTTGGGATTTCTTAGTGCATGTAAGACTGTGTGTCTAGTGGGTCCATAATAATGGTGAATAATGTGGAATTTGCCAAGAAGGTCGATGACCATGAAGTAGACAATAAGCCTTTAAGAGAAAGAATAGCTCTACTTTAACAAGCATTGAGTGAAGTGCAGACCAAGGCTGATGAGTCAGTGATAAATTGGAAGGGAAAGAAACTAAGGGTGAAGGAGTTGCAGAGACAAGACCCCTGAATCTGACCCTGTATTGCAAGAAGAGCCTTTCTTGAAGACATTGAAGGCTATGAGTGGGAAGGCACTTGAAGGAATACTACTATTCAGTGGGAAAATGGAGGCAGATCTAGTCATGGACTAGATTGAAGGCATGGAAAATTACTTTGAATGTGATGGAGTCATTGAAGCTCAGAAGGTCAAGGTGGAAAAGTCAAGGATTAGAGGCTTTGCATTGACATGGTGGAAGTTCATTCAGACAGAGAGAGAAAAAGAAGGAAAGAAACCAATTTCAACTTGGAAGGAATGGTTGTCAAAGTGAAAGAAGCATACATGCCAGATGATTACGAGATCCAATTTTAATATATATATATATATATATATCTATCTATCTATCTATATATATGAGTGTATGTGTGTGTTGATGGAAATGTGTGGCCTCCTAATCCAAGACAAGGAGATCCCAATTGATTAATCAAAAGGAGACGATCAATGTAATAAGGAATCAACTAGTTATGGATAAAGGGGGAAAGGGAGGATTTAATTTCTTAATTATAAAGTAAATCAATAGATCTGAATTTATTAAAATCTTAATTGAAATGAAACATTTACCTTGGAAGGTAGAAGATCTGGAAATACCTATTTTCTGATGTTTGTACTGAGTTTTGGGGAATTCTGCAACCGGATCTCGAACAAAAATAGAGAGATAGAGAAAACCCAGAAATATTTTTCTTTTTTGAGTCAGGTTGACCCTGACCCAAATGTGGGGGTGCAATTGTACCCTTTTATGTCGACCTCAATCCGCATTGCTCTGATGAAAATTCTGTTCGCAGATCCTAAAAGTTTTCTGAAAAGGGTAACCGAATCTGCTCTATAATTTGTTGGCCTATACCTGTACCTATACCTACAAGAAAAATTGTTTTGTTTGTTGGGGGGAGGGGTTTGCCTTAGTCAAAACCTGATTTAGGAATTAACCTTGAAATCAATAATTGAAATAGATAATGCTAGAAAGTAGTAGAAGTAGATCTAACAACGAAGCTATGATACTCAAATAGATATGCAATTGTATTTTGAATGTAAACAAGTATGTTAATATGAAAGATTAGAATCAACATTAGAAATCATAAATGTAAATAAAAACCTCCATGATTGTATGCTTGGAATCCACCTTGAAGGAATAATGAATGAATCTTGAGGATGCACAAAGGATCTTGAAGGAAGATCACACCACCGTGATGGATAGATCTAGGGTTGAAATGATGAATCTCGAATGCTTGAACCAAATCCCTCCAAAGGCTTGAATTATTGAATCCTTGATCTTCAATGGGGAACTTGAAATGCTTGAGAAGAATGTAGAAAAATGGATACTTGAAAGTAGAAGATAATTTATTTCTCTCCAAGTAGATGATATTGCTTCTTTTCCATCTTAGCTATTGTGAGTTTCCTTCTTAGCCTTAGAGAAAATGAAAGGAGAAAGCTTCCTTATATATAAATATAGGGCACAATCTTGTAGAGAGACATACATAGGAGAATTAAATTCCAATTAGACCTATACCCCTAGAAGGGGACCTATATTAAATATAATTTTAAGAGTTGTTACTTTGGAGACCGAAACAGTTGACCTAGAAGTCAGAAAATGAACTTTTTAGTGTCCCCCGACAACCGACAAAATTTCAAATTGAAAAGGGGGCCTTGGGTCAAGGTTAAATTTGACCCTGACCTAGGTTAGGGTTGATTTCAACCTTGACCTAGGTCAAGGTCAAGGTCAACCTTGACCCAGGGGGTCAGGACCCCTGGAAAATGTGCTAGGTGGGATAAATAGTGCTTGGAGAGGCCCAATTAGGGTCCTAAACAAGAATAGAAGATGTGAAAGGGGAAGAAATGAGAAGAAAACATGATGATGGCCTAAAACACCCCCTAAGGAGGGATAAACTATCTTAACATGGAATTGCTTCCATTTTAAGATGATACATTACGCCCCCACTTTAGCGGGAGTATGAAAATTGAACATACACGTGGTAAAGTTAGAAGAAAGACTCCATTGGATTGCAACTAGGTAGAAAATCACTTAGTCAAGGAAATGAGCCCCAAGGACAAGGATTCTAACTCAACATACATGTACAAGGGCATGAAAAAAATGAGAAAATAAACACAAAGCTAAAAGACACAAAAGAGGGGTTAGTACAAAAACAAACCCAAATCAACTAGCAAAGGAAACCTTACTAAGAAATGCTTCCTATACTAATATAATATTTGGAAAGCTATCATAAAAGCATAAATGAATATATAAGAAAGACAAGAGAAACAATATAAATAACATAATTTCATGATCTAATCCTACTATCATGAAAGTGAAAGAGAGAAAAGAGAGGGTGATTACCTCACCTAGTAAGATGCCCACCTTACTATGAATCACCAAGGAGGGAGAGCCCAATAGGTTCACCCATCAACTATACTTTGTAATTGTAATGCATCTTCTGACAGCCTTTGGAATACCCATAGATCCACATTCTTGTATCACTATGGAATATAAAATGCATGTCTCTTCAGGATTTAGAAACTTATTTGTGTTACCTTCCAAGAATTTAGCATATTTGAATTTGAAAAATGCATATCTCTTCAGGATTTAGCAACTTATGTGTGTTACCCTCCGAGGATTTAGCAAAAAAATATAAATGAAAATGCACGTCTCTTCAGGATTTAGCAACTTATGTGCATTACCTTCCGAGGATTTAGCATGTTGTAAAATGTAAACTATATTATAAGGGAGACCCTATATATGACCCCCTCCTTATCGTGGCTACCTAGTAGATAGGATAAGGAAGAGAAAGGAGGATACCTTCTTCAAAAAGTAAGGAGATATCATGTTAGAAACAATGTATACGATAGTCTTAGCAAAGAGTATTGTCCCTTACATCTAAGAGCATAGATAATCATGAAAAGGATATGTCACTTATGGAAAAAGGATCCTCAAAGAGGAAGATATCTTATCAAAAAGACCCCCACCATAGAGGAGCACTTAGGATAAAATATCATCTTTCAAAGAAAAAGAAAAGAGGGATCACATATTCAATCATCAAGCCCCCTACGATTAAGAGGAAGAGGAATCTTGAAATGAAAGTCAAGAGTTTATAAAGAACATAATTTGCAAAATAAAGAAGAAGTGATGACCCAGGACAACCACCTCTCATATAAGAGGGTATCCATAGCCACAACATATGTCTTAATAAGGAAATAATGTTGCAGAATAAACAAATGCCACTAAGCTAAGGAAAGTAGATCCTTAGACAAAGAGAAAACAAGGAAAACCTTGCCCCCCATGGATGAAAGAAAGGGATACCTTAATTAGATCAAGATATTCTGTAACAAAGAGATATCTTTGCAAAAAAACTATCTTAGAAAAGATATCATGAATACTAGAAGAGAGCTGAGCAAAGGTAGGATGTACCATATCATAATACAAAACTATAGAGATAGGATATAGAAATAATAAAAAATTAATCTCAAAACAAAATACATGCTAAGAGCATAATGGATCCTAGAAAAAATCAAAGAAATACCTCTTCCCCCAAGTGAAGAGACAAGAGAGAGAAAGGTCTATATTATTAAAGAATGAGGGGTATTCCCCGAATGAAAAATATGAATAAATTGTAATACCACAAGAGAGTGAGATATAATTCCTAAAGCATCTCTTTCTCTAACATACATATTGAAATGCACACAATCAACAAGTAAATGTGTATTACTATAATGGAAAGGAAATTTGTACTTGGAGAGAGCATCTTTCGACATAGTTTTAAAGATTTCTTTCTTATGATTCATTAACTAAACATATACCTTCTTAGCCACATCTTGAGGGGTATCAAGGTAATCTAAGGAAGGTGTTGGAAGAAGAAAATGAAGAGGAGGATGATGATAAAAATCAACCACCTTAAATTGAGATAGTGGAAAGCCTAGACACTGCTTATCTTGTTTACGGGATGGATGAACCGAATATTTAATATAATGTTAATTAACACCAAGCCCTAAACCCTTATAACCTTATTTAGCCACCATATTGTATCCTGTAGTGTACATATCTTGTAAATCCTCTATAGGTAGTGATTGTTTACGCTAATCATGATAAAATGTTGTGTAAGGAGGAATGATAGGTTTAGAAGAAGTTTATTTTCTCTTCCCTTTAATATCATCATGGATCAGATAAGAAGGGAAGGTAAATCAAAGAATCCTTGCACATCTGCATCATGAACCATAGTTTGAGCCCCATCATAAGTGTGGGAAGAACTAGGGATAGAAGATGGAGAAATGGGAGTGGGAATATTAGGAATTAGATTAGGAAGGATAGGATTAGGATTAGGAAGATTAGGAACTAGATTAGGAAGGATAGGATTAGGATTAGGAAGATTAGGAAATGGGGTATCATCTACCAAATTCTTCACAGAATCCAAAATAGCAATAAGCCCGCTACACAAATTCTTAATGAAATTTTTGAAAGTAGGAAGGCTAGTGTTAGTTAATCTCAAAATAGCATAAGAAAGTGAAACATGAAGAGTAAAAAATATGATGAAATGGATGTTACTCTCATAAAATTCATAAGTTCTAGAAAGAGATGCTAAGAGAAGAATAATGAGGAAAATAACCATACCCAAAGCATCTTAAAGATCTTCATAGTGAATGAAATGTAAGAAATGATTTTGTATTTTTATGAGTATGTAGAATTTTTTGTATTTTAAAATGCAAGAGCATCAAAGAAAACTAATCTAATATGTATGCAATATCTAGTCTCTAAGGAAAAGAGGAAAAACATCTAAAACCAAAAAGAAAGATTTGTCTATAGCGGGTTCACCAAAATATATATATATATATATATATATATATATATATATATAAGAGTGTATGTCTGTGTTGATGGAAATGTGTGGCCTCCTAATCCAAGACAAGGAGATCCCAATTGATTAATCGAAAGGAGACGATCAATGCAAAAAGGAATCAACTAGTTATGGATAAAGAGGGAAAGTGGGGATTTAATTTATTAATTATAAAGTAAATCAATAGATCTAAATTGAAAAACCTTAATTAAAATGACAAATTTATCTTGGAAGGTAGCAGATCTGGAAATACCCATTTTATGGTGTCTGTACTAAGTTTTGGGGAATTTTGCAACCGGATCTGGAATAGAAACACAGAGAAGGAGAAAACCCAGAAATATTTTTCTTTTTTGATTCAGGTCGACCTTGACCCAAATGAGGGGGCACAATTGTACCCTTTTATGTTGACCTCGACCTGCACTTCTCTGATGGAAATTCTGTTCGTGAATCCTGAAAGTTGGCCGAAAAGGGTATCCAAATCTACTATGTAATTTGTTGTCCTGTACCTATACCTACAAGAAAAATGGTTTTGTTTGTTTATTTGGGGGGGGGGGGGGTTTCCTTAGTCAAACCCTGATTTATGAATTAACCTTGAAATCAATAATTGAAATAGAGAATGCTAACAAGTAGTAGAAGTAGATCCAAAAATAAAGCTATGATACTCAAATAGATATGCAATTGTATTTTGAATGTAAACAAGTATGTTAATATGAAAGCTTATACTCAACATTAGAAATCATAAATGTAAACCAAAAGCTCTATGATTGTATGCTTGGAATCCACCTTGAAGGAATAATGAATGAATCTTGAGGATGTACAAAGGATCTTGGAGGAAAATCATACCACCATGATGGATAGATCTAGGGTTTGAATGATGAATCTTGAATGCTTGAACCAAATCCCTCCAAAGGCTTGAATGTTTGAATCCTTGATCTTCAATGGGGAACATGAAATTCTTGAGAAGAATGTAGAAAAATGGATTCTTGAAAGTAGAAGATAATCTATTTTTCTCCAAGTAGATGATATTGCTTATTTTCCATCTTAGCTTTTGTGTGCTTCCTTCTTAGCCTTAGAGAAAATGAAAGGAGAAAGCTTCCTTATATACAAATCTAGGGCACAATCTTCTAGAGAGGCTTAAATAGGAGAATTAAATTCCAATTAGACCTATACCCCTAGAAGTGGACCTATATTAAATATAATTTCAAGAGTCATTACTTTGGAGACCAAAACACCTGACCTGTAAGTGGGAAAATGAACTTTTTAGTGTCCCCCGGCAGCCGAAAAACCTTCCAATTGAAAAGGGGGACCTAGGTAAAGGCCAAGGTCAACCATGACCTAGGTTAGGGTTGAGGTTGACCTTAACCTAGGTCAAGGTCAAGGTTGACCTTGACCCAAGGGTCAGGACCCTTGGAAAATGTGCCAGGTGGGATAAACATTGCCTAGAGAGGCCCAATCAGGGTCCTAAATAGGCACAAAAGATGCACAAGGGGAAGAAATGAGAGGAAAACATGATAATGGCCCAAAAAAACCCCTAAGGAGGGATAAACTATCTTAACATGGAAGGGCTTCCATTTTAAGATGATACACCAATTATGCAAGAAGAGACAGAGCTTAAGACATCAGGATCTTGATGTCAATTCCTACACTAAGGAATTTCAAAATCTTTGCATGAGATTCAATGTGTCTAAGGATGAAAGCCTTAAGGTGTCTAGATACCTAAATGGGCTCAAATGGAGAATTTCAGAAGAGATGACTCTTCTAAGTCCCAAAACAGTGCACCAATGTTATCAGTTGGCTATAAATATTGGAGAGAAGAATAGGAGGAAACAAGATCAAACTTCCAGAGGTAGAGGAATAGGAAGAGATCAAAGAGGACATAGAGGAGGACACCAAGGTAGAGGGACTGATCAAAGAAGCCAAGGAGAGTTTAAACTTACAGAGCATGAAAATGAAACCACTCCTAGAGGAGGTCATGGAAGAGGTAGAGGAACTCAAGGGGGCTCTAATAGAGGAATAGGTGCAGGTAGAAGTAATTCCTACTTTTCTAGTATGAAGTAATATAATTGTGGACAGATGGGTCACCTTGCTTATAGGTTCCCTGAGAAATCATCTTCTTCAAACAATGAGAAGAGAATAGCATATTCCCAAGACGACACATTGTCAAATCATTAGAGATTAGTCATATTGAGTAAAAAATGGGGGATAACTTGATGTTTAGAAGAGTTCTAATCAGACAACCAGTTAAGGAGGAGCCAAAAAAAGAAAATCCTTATTCAGAATTAGATGCAAAATACTTGGGAAGGTATGTAAAGTTATAGTGGATTCAGGGTCCACTGATAACATCATCTCAGAGGAAGCAATAAAGAAGCTTAAGTTGGAAAAGATACCCCATACTAATCCATACAAGGTGACATGGCTGAATAAAGGGCAAAGTGTCCTTGTGAATGAGCAGACATGGGTGGAGTTCTTGATTGGAGGATACAAAGACAAGTTTATTTGTGATGTGTTTCCTATGGATGCATTCCATCTCCTATTGGGAAGACCATGGAAATATGATATAGGAGTCATCTATGATGGGAAATAGAACACCATCTCATTCAATAAGGATGGTAGGACATTCAATATATAATCTCTATTAGAGGAAGATGAAACATAGTCAAAGACCCCTAGTGTCCTTCTAAGATGTGGAAAGGAGTTCCTTAACACTCTCTACCAAGAAGGAGGTGAAGGTTATGCTATAGTTGTGATACCCAATGAAGAAGAAAAGGTTACTCAAACACCTATACCAGAAGAAGTCCAAAAGTTACATGGAAAGTTCAAGGACATAATACGTGATGGAGCACCAAAAATATTACCTCCTAAAAGGGATGTCAATAATTAGATAGATTTCATACTAGGGACTTCATTACCCAATAAGGAATCCTACAAGCTCACACCAGAGAAAAACCAAGAAGTGGATAAACAAGTGCAGGAGCTATTAGACCAAGGAATAATCAAGAAGAGCATTAGTCCACATGCCATACCTATGGTCTTGGCATCTAAGAAAGGTGGTAAGTGGGGAATTTTCATTGACTCTAGGGATATCAATAAAATTACTATTAGATATAGATTCCCTATACCTAGAATTGAGGATTTTATGGAGTAACTTGGAGGGGCCAAGTATTTCACTAAATTGGATCTCAAAAGTGGGTACCACCAGATTAGAACAAAATATAGGGATGAATGGAAGGCAACTTTTAAAACCACTGATGGGTTGTATGAGTGGAGAGTTATACCATTTGGCCTCTCAAATGACCCTAACACATTCATGAGGCTCATGAATGAGGTTCTTAAGGATTACACTGGAATATTTGTGGTAGTTTATCTAGATGATATACTCATCTTCAGTAAGAAAGAAGAGGAACACTTAGAACATGTGGAGATTGTACTTAAAAGGTTGTAGGAGGAGAATTTATCCATCAATCTAGAGTGTGAGCTCTTCACACAAGAGCTTGTGTATTTGGGGTTTGTAGTATCTCAAGGTTCATTGAAAATGGACCCAAGCAAGGTTGAGGCTATCTTGAATTGGCCAACACCAACCACATGGATAGAGGTAAGGAAATCTATAAGGAATTTCAGTGGCATTTGTGCACCAGTGCCATACACTATTAAAGGAGGGTTAAAAACCACGTTTAGATGGACTCTTGAAGTAGGGAATACCTTTGAGAAGTTGAAGCAACAAGTGGCTACCCAACCCATCCTCTTGTTACCTAGTGTTGATAACTTGTTCACATTGGAGTGTGATGCATGTGGAATTGCAGCAGGAGTAGTACTAAGCCAAGAAGATAGACCTATAGCTTTCTTCAGTGAAAATCTTAATGAAGCCAAGAAGAAGTACTTTGCTTATGATTTGGAGTTATATGCTTGTAGAATAGAAAATGTAGATAGGGTTTAGGACAATGAAGATTTGTACATAAAAGAGACCCTATGCTAAATTTAACCACATACATTTAATTGTAAAGATAAGGAATGTAAAACTGGAAATGTTTGCAAAGAATAATCGAGTAAAATACCTACCTCGCAATATAGCAAATCTGAAAAAGCCTATTTGCTAATGTCTATGTTGCATTTCAGGAAATTCTACAACCAGATCTGGAATAGAAATGCAAAGAAAGACAAAACCCAGAAATATTTTCCTTTTCTAAGTCAGGTCAACCTTAACCTCTTTCTAGGGGTGCAATCATACCCCATAATGTCAACCTCAACCTGCACTACTCTGACAGAAATTTTGTTTGTAGATCTTGAAAGTTGGCCAAAAAGGGTATCCGAATCAGCTCTGTAAGTTCTAAAACAATGACTGTAGATATTTGAAAATGGTGTTTTGGGGTGGCTATATAGGGTTTTGCCTTAGTCAAACCCCCTTTTTGGCAATCTCCACCTCCACAAATAGATGAATGTTATAGAATATGTGTGTGTGTTTCTCTTAGGAAGAGCTTTGAATGTGTAATGCCAAGATCTAATCCTCTAGATTGAAACCCTAGCATGAATTGAAATGAGAGATAAATGAATTGATCTGAATGTGATAAAGAAAGAATGCCAAGCCCCCAAGGCTAAATTACTCCTACCAAACTCACAATCTGTATTTGCTACACCATAATTGTGTCTTTTGAATGCTTGAATGTTGAAAATGGTAGATCAATGAAGAAGGAAGGAAGGAAGAACTATTTCTTCCTCCAATGAAGATCCACAATAGATTTTCCACAAAATTCTTGGATGTATTAATGAATCATCATATCTTGTCCTCCTATATCATCCTCTTGCATTCTTGCATCATCATCATGTCATGATATCGTAATGTCATTATCACCTCATGTCCAAATGAAGGCAAAAGACAATGCTTATATAGAGATATCAAGGTAAGCCTCGTAGGGAAATGAAAGGACCCATAATTCAAATTTCACCTTGAATCATGGTCCAATTACAATGACCAACTAAGGAGGAAATGCATTTAATTATATTTTGAATGAAAACCCACCCGCTCTTGGATACAGGGACTAATTTTAGATTTAGGACCCAACTATGATCCAGATCTAAAAGTAGGAATCAATACCCAATAGAGGTCAAGGTCAAAATCAAACCTCCCTTAGGTCAATTTTGAACTCGACCCTGACTTGAGGTTTCAGGCTGGTCAACATGAAATGGCAGTGAGATTCGCAGGTCAGGTAGGGACCTAGGAATATGGGAAAATAAAATAGAATGCTGGAAATAGGCACAAGGGCCTAGAAGAGATGTGATAAAGGATAGGAGGAAAAATACGTAGGTCCTAGCTAGAAAATAGATCCATGGAGAAGGAAATCAAGAAGAATCCCTAGGATCCTAACCCTAGTTCCAAGTGCCGATGCATCCTAAATGCAGATCTATCATGTAAATGTACTAAAATAGGGTGCTAAACCTACTAAAATAGAAGTGATTCCATTTTAAGATAACACATTTATTCCCCTCTTTAGCTTAAATATGACACTACATGAACATGTAAGCTAAAGTAATAAAACATCATAAAGATAAAAAGGATATAGCCAAGTCCTCAATGTAGAGACCCTGCAAGAAACTGTTAGTACCCACAACCTACTGCACACACGGTTAATGAAAATCCATAAATCACCTAAGACTTACTAGGATGATATTGAGAATAGAGCCCCTTATGACCCCTATTTTGGCTTTCTACTTCTGAGGGGTGAAACAAGGTGATAAGGATAGTCCTATACGTTAGATATGCACCTTGTTGAAAAAGCTTTTCCTAAACTAGTTAGAATGATCCTAAACCTTCCTAAACTGATTCAAGGAGTTAGGTATCTGAATGACGATTCCAACACCGTAGATGGAACTGAAAATAGAGTTACAAAACTTAGGTTATGATGAAATGAGTGAATGTCTATCTAAATGCATATGAAAGGAATTTTGAATGTAACCTAAGTAAGCCCTAATAAAACCCTAAAATCCTCACAAAAACACTAATTTCTATCTATAAATAAGGGAAGAGAGCACATACCTCCTCATTCTTACCATTTTCAAAGTTTGGGAGAGAAATAAAGATGCCAATCAGAGAAGGAATTTGAGTGATGTGAATGAAGCTCCTGAGATAGTGCGTGGCCATGGGACAGTCGCTACCTGAGGTAAGCTTACTTTTTTTTAATTTATGTAATCTCAATTTCTTGTTCTAATAGGCAAAGCTGACCCTGACCCATAAAGGTCGACCTTGACCCATTCATGTCAACCTTGACCCTTTAAGGTCGACATGAGCTAGGAAGGTCCAGATCCTCATCTGGGGTGAGGTCGACCTCGACCCAAGAAGGTCAACCTTGACCTAGGAAATTCAACCTTGACCTCACTGAGGTTGACCTTGATTCAGTCAAGTTGGATGTATAGTTTACTATTTGCATAGATGTGATATGATGTTGTTTTGTGCTAACAGGACCTAGTTAGTCTCTGAGAGAACCCCTTTGGAGGGTCACTACTATTGATCAGAGAGAAGCTGTCTGAGCTAGACAAGGATTAGACACCACTACTAAGAGACATGGGACTGTACTGGGTAGCAGTCCTACCATAGATGATATTTCACTGAGCCATGATAATGACTATTATAGAGAGGTGGAATGAGGATACATGTTCCTTTCATCTTCCCTCAGGAGAGATCACAGTGACATTAGAGGATGTATACAGGATCCTGGGAATTCAATTCCAAGGAAAGCCTATCAGACTGAGAGTCAAATGGTGTTTCAAGGATATTCACACACATGTAGAGTATTGCATAGGATGGGTTCTATAGATGCAAACTAGAATATACCAAATCACTCTATAAGCTATATTAGCAGGTTCGACACCGTTGGTATGGAGGGTTATGCTGTGTATACTCTCTTTTTTTGTAGTACCAAACACAAAGGGTACAATATTTTTAGCACCTTTTACACATCTTGTACACAGGATGTAGAGTGATAGTACTATCTTTGCATGGGGCTACAACATGCTAGCCCATCTATATCATGAGTTATGTCAGTTTGTGAGATATTGATGAGAGAGTCTCACAGTATGCACATTATTGCAGATTTGGTTATTTGAGCACTTCACATGTACATGACCATAGGGCTATCCAGTGGTGGTAGATGTGGGCACACCTAAAGCCTTTTCTTATCCACTGGTTGTTTCCTGGTAGTATGGAGATATGATTTATTGGAGGTTACATGTAGACAATATACCAGGTACAGATGTGGTATGGAGACCATACTATTGTATGAAAAAGTGGCTAGATACACGACATTAGATGAGACACTCACAAAAGTGCAAGCTACTAGAGGGTCATCCCAGTCACATAGTAATGTCATATTAATATGATAGAGTGATGAGATAGTTTGGCCTTGTACAGGGAGTCCCTAGAGCACTACCTCAGTACACACATGCGATGAGATACTATTAGAGACCTGACACTATACACCTGCCATCAGTAGTAGATATTATAGATAGTGATATAGATGAGAGAGAGGATGTAGAGGTAGCCCTTGATATAGCCCCAGAAGGTGTCAAAAGGGATTATATTAGATACTAGAGTCTGGAAGGAACCCACCCATCTTCCTTGAGGACTACCCCATAGGTGATCCAAGATTTTTAGAGAGGACACACCAAGATAGTGACATACAAGAGGAGTATATGGAGGATCACAGAGACGAGGAGGAGCCCACCTCCAAGGGAGATCTCATAGAGAAGGAGAGAGAAGAGGAGAGAGTAGACAAGATTCCCCCGATGGGTAGTATGGATGCGGATGAGTAGGTTGTTCATGCCACACCACTGAGATCATGACAACCTCTATGTGCCCATACAAAGACACCAACACCAAGACCTAGGCATAGCGAGCGCAGATAGAGGAGTCACTCCATGCCCCCACCTTCTAGATCCTTCAGTGATACCTAGGAGGGAAATCCAGTTATAGATCATGTATTTATTAAAATATTTAACTTAATTTTTGAAGAAAAGTACTAATAAATGTATTTTAATTTTGCAGCTAGCGTAGTAGAGTGTAGGGGCTTCATATTGAAGGTTTTGAAGGACACATTCCTATCCTACCAACTACCATCCAGTGAGTGAGAGTTCCCCATTGGTCATAGAGTTCCCGACATGCATCCCAACATCTTTGCTTGTGTCCAATGAGAGATGAGGTTATGTAGAGAGAGAGAGAGGAGAGACTGATGGATGACCTATGGAGATCACAGGAGTGTGTTTATGATCTTAGCATGTCAAGGAGACACTCATGGACTACTATACCAAGATCTGCATTGTCACATCATAGATCAGAAAGATCTAGGAGCCATCGACCATCAGAGCATAGAGATAGAGAGAGTGATAGATAGGGCATTGTGCCACATATGTATCAAACTCTAAAGAATAAAATTATTATACATATAGATGAGAAATTTTGTTTTCTAGCTATTATGTGTTTGATTACTATATTTTCATCAATAACATAAAAATTAATAGAAATAAAGAACGTGTATAAATGCATTCAAATGTAATCCGCAAAAATCACATAACCTATAAAACAAACATAATTATTTTATAAGGAATACATAAATGTACAAGGAAGAAATGATATACTAAGGATAATAACATTTTAGATGCATAATATTTATAGGTTCCTTAAGAGGCACACCATCCATATCAGGAATTTTGTAAGCACCTGAACCAAAGTCTTTAGTTACAACAAAAGGTCCAAGCCAATTAGGGCTAAAATTTCCTTTTTATTACCTTATTATATTGGTTTTGAAGTTATTTATGATAAGCTTTTATGTGTTCCAAAGCATTTATTTATTGTTCATCCAACATTTCTAATTCTTGTAATCATTGTTCTCAAAATGTATCTTTTTCAATTATCCCATGAAATGAAAAATGTAAAGAAGGTATATCCAATTCCAAAGGCATAATAGCATCAGTACCATAGACAAGATTATAAGGAGAAGTACCCGTGGAAGTACGAACACTAGTCCTATAAGCATATAAAGCATAAGTAAGTTGGGTATGCAAATCTTTCGCATGCTTATTAACTATTTTCTTCATAATTTGTTCAATGACCTTATTTGATGCTTCAGATTGACCATTAGATTGAGGATAACAGGGAGTTGAAAATCTATGTTGAATTCAATATTTCTCCATGAATTTCATGACTTCTTTATTCTTGAAAGAGGTACCATTATCCGAAAATATCATTGAAGGAATACCAAATCACATTATAATATTGTGAAGAATGAAATCACAAATAACATCCATAGTAGTTGAACAGAGAGGGATGACTTCCACCCACTTTGTAAAGTAATCTATAGCTATCAGGATGTATGTATGCCCTTGAGAAGAACGTAGTGAGATTTTTCCAATAAGATCAAAACCCCAAATACTAAAAAGCCATGGAGCTACTTGATTACGAAGCTCACGAGGAGGAGCAAGAATCAAATTACCATGTTGTTGACATTGAGGACACTTCTTAACAAACATGAAGGAATATTATTCCATTGTTTTCCAATAATATCCAATTCTAAGAAGTTTATTGAGTAAAGATTTTCCTCCAAAATGTTCCCCACAAGAACCAGAATGAGCTTCTGCCAAAGCTATCAAAATTTCAGTTCTACCAAGACATCTTAACAACAACTCATCATAAGATCATTTGTAAAGTGTATCCCCTAAAATGATATAACATGGTGCAAGCTTCCTAATATGATTACACATGCTCGTTATTGCCAATATAGGAAAAGTACCATCTTTAAAAAAATGAAAGATATGAGAATACCATTCATCCAAATGCAAAATGAAACAATCAGAGGTAACCTTATTGGAATTGGTAGGGTTTTTAAGAGTATGTATAGTAAATTGAAATTCTTCAGCATTATTCTCAAGAAAAACTAAATAAGATGCACTCGCCATGGCGTCCACATGTTGATTATATTTCATAGGTAAAGATTGAATCGTATAAGAAGAGAATTGTGAAAGAATATCAAGAGCCAAATCTCTATATTGTGCCATTTTATCATTATTAGGCTGATAGCCTCCTTTAATTTGTTCCATAATCAATTTTGAATCGCCATAAATTTCCAAGTTTTTAATGTTAAGGGATGAAGCTTCTCGCAAGCCAACTATAAGAGCTTCATACTCCACAATATTATTAGTACAAGGAAAAGTCAATTGATATGACATAGGGATTGGTTTCTTCGTAGGAGGGATCAAGATAATGCCAACACCAGAACCATCTTACATCTAGATCTATCAAAATACAATTATTAAACATCATCCTATTTAATAGCTAGAATGTTTTCATCAGGAAATTCTATGGAAGTAAAGCATGTATCGGAATATAGAAAAGGAGCTTCAGCTAAATAATCCATAAAATCTTTTCCTTTAATCAACTTTTGAGAAATGAAATTAAGATAAAATTATGTGAGTAAAATCACCCACTTTGCAAGATGGCCAGAGAGATCGGTCTTTGAGAAAAGATCTTTTAAAGGATCAAATTTAACAATTACATTTACTTCAACATTTAATAGATAATGCCTGAGTTTTTGACAAGCATAAACTAAAGCTAAGCATTATTTTTCCAAGTCTGTATATCCTATTTCATAATCAAGTAAAGTCCAACTAATGTAGTACATGGGTCTTTCCTTACCTTCACTATAATGCTGAGCCAACAACGCACTCACCGCATTCAGAGTGGCTGAAGTATACAGATAAAAGGGTTTATCAAATTGAGTAGGTTGCAAAATAGGAGGATTGGTGAGATACTCTGTAAATTTCTCAAAGGATTGTTTACATTCTACATTCCAAGATAAAGTGGTATCCTTTCTAAGAAAGGAAATAAAAGGAATATTTCTATCAGCAAAGTTGGAAAAAAAGTGACAAATGGCTTGAATTTTTCCTTGTAAACTTCATAATTGAGAAATGTTCTTTGGAGGAGGCATAATGACAATAACATCAATATTTTTAGTATCGACCTCTATACCTCTCTTAGAGATTATAAATCCCAATAATTTATCGGAACCAACTCCAAAGACACATTTCTTATGATTCAATCTCATATTATAAATTCTAACCCTTTCAAATATTTGTCGTGAAATACTAACATGATCTCCTCTTTGTATAGATTTTTCCAAGATATAATCCACATAATCCTCAAGAATTTTATGAATGTAATCATGAAAAATCAAATTCATCGCTCGGTGATAAGTTGTTCCCACATTTCTTAATCCAAAAGGCATCATGACCCAACAAAATGTTCCCCAAGGTTTTATAAATGCGGTCTTAAGTTGATCTTTGAGAGGAATAAAGATTTGATTATAGCCTGAAAAGCCATCTTAGGTAACAATATTAGGTAACAAGAAATCATCTTTTAAGGATGCCTTATTTAAATCTCAAAAGTCAATACACATTCTTTTTTTATTTTCTCCTTTTGAAATGGCCACAATGTTTGAAATCCATTCTGAGTAATCAATAGAGCGGACAAATCCAACACCCAATAATTTTTCAATTTCAACTTTAACTAATAAGGCAATTCCTGGATTCATCTTTTGGATTTTTTGCTTCACCAGTTTAGCATATGGTTTGAGAACAATATTGTGCGTAACAATATTAGGATCTATACCCAGCATATCTAAATATGTCTAAGAAAATATATCCTTATATTCAAGTATAAGGGAAACCAACTGATCACGTTCCTCTTGATTCAAACATTTCCTAACTTTTTTCATTTTCTCAGAATCATTTTCATCCACTTGAACCTCAATAGTCTCAGTTATTAGCAAATTAATTTATATCCAAGAATCCATTGGTAAAGGAGAAATATCCTGTTCATCATGTTATCCAAAATAATCTTTTGTGTTTAGGAAATAGGGCTTCCTTCTTTTGTGATGAAACATAGGTAGATCCTCATAAGCTCCTAAAAAATCCGCTAAAGCTTCATCTTTGGGGAAAAAATCCAAGGTAGGTTTTTGATCCATGTCAAGGAGGAGTGGATTAACCAAATTCAAATGTCCCCCACACATATGATTAACATTGAGAGGAAAATTCGATGGTTGTTTGTAAGGATTAAACCCCAATCCATATGTATAATCATAAAGTTTGTTGTCCAAAGGTACTTGTATACCTAGTTCATATTTGCCACATCCTTTCCCATTAAATCCTGATTTTTTTAGCAGATGATAACCAAAACCATATCTATCGACCATATCAGATTGAGTTAAAGGAGTCACATATGTCACAATGTCACAAAAATCAGGTTTTATTGTCTCAATTGTTTTTTCCATTGAGGCAGACACAAAGTTACTTTTTAAAGGAATAAAAACTTGTTTTTCAAACCCACTTTGTTGTTTCATGATTTTCAAATCAGAAACCTTATATTCTCCCATAAAAGAAGGATTAAAGTCCAATGTTCCCCAATCATCCTCAGTCAAAGAAGACGATAGAGCTTCAGTTTGTTTAATCTCTGGTGTTTTTTCAGGTTCTTTACTTGGTTGGAGAGGTTTGAGAACTTTAGCATATCTCGTATTTAAGCAAGGATTCGGTGCATCATCTGCATGTAGCGTATACATCAAGTTTTTATAAATGAACCTAACCTTGTGATGAAGAGTAGAGGGAACTGCATACATAGTATGTAACCAAGGTTGTCCTAAAAGAAGGTTATAATTGAGAGGTCTAGACATAAAATGAATTGGTGTATTGAGAATAACCAGACCTACTTTAAGTGGTAGCGTAATAATGCCCAAAGTTCTCTTTGCAATATTATCAAATCCATGAATAGGGAAATTATCAGGTTGAATAGTTGTAAGATCAACCTTAATTTCCTTAAGCATATCCATGATACAAACATTAAGCCTAGATCCATTGTAATTTAATGTTCTACAAATGATACTCTGATTAATAGAAACTGTTGGTTGTATTTCTAGTTTTTGAGTTTGCCCTCTAAAGTTTTGAAAATGCCAGTCATTTCATATGCCCAGAAGTTTAAAAATGATGTCTAAAAATGCTTATATGCCTTCGCGAGAGTTATTTTTTCTCAAAACCTAGTTGAAAATACCAGAAACCCTAAACCCTAGAGTCATTTCTAGTCAAAAATTCAAAAATCCCTAAAATTATCAATCGGGCTCTATTTTCATGTTACTTTTCTTAACTTATGTTTGAGTAATTTGCATGTTCTTATATCTTAGTCGCTTAGTCTCATAAGAAAGAACAAATATTCCTTATGATCTTGAGACTTGGCAAAAAGCTTTGGTCGCGTAGTCTCTTGATGAAAATAATATGCTTCAGTTTATCATGAGACTTGGCACAGACCGTTGATCTCAGTATAAATCTGACTGTGGTCATGTTGTCTCTTGATGAAATCAGAGTTAGTAATTTTATGTGGCAAATTCAAGTTTACTCAGTCGCATTATCTCCAGATATAACTCAGGGTTATGAGTTAAGTTCAAGTGTTAAATTTTTAGTGTTGTTGCCAAGTCTCATGATCAAAATTGAGTTAAATGAAAGAATTGGAGATTACGCGACAACCGTTGATGGGTAAAAGCACAATAATCTGTCACCTTTTAGGCTAACTTATCAGCACAGCTGAATTTTAGTATTTCTAACTAAAAATTAATTTTGGTCAAATATATGGTCTAGCTAGATTCATTATATTTAAGTTAGATAAGTTCTTTAACATTTCCAATTGGAAATGTATATTAACTGTATGTTTCATACCACTTTCAGTCCAATTATTGTAGAAATAAGATTATTTCAGAAAAGCAACGTTGCAATAACTCTAAGTATTTTTAATGATACTTTTAAAAAAATACAAAAATACCCTTTTGTAGAGATCAGAGTCTAGAATATCGCTTATAGATTTTATAGTGTTTTAATTAGACATAGTCTATTATAATTAAAAAATATTGCAAGTAGGTATTTTAACAGTTAAGGAGATGTTAATTCGGAGAAAGAAAAAAAATAGTAAAACATATTAAATAAATTTCAAAAAAATATGGTGCACTAGAAGAGAGAGTCCTCTTCAAGAATATATATTTCTTTTTTTTGATTGGGATATATTTGTTATGAAAAATATGGCGGGAGATGAAAACTGTCGATTTTAGGTGAGCTAGAATTTGAATTGTTATAAAAGAGAAAATATAGGTCACAAACCAATTTTTATTTCTTCATGCACTAGCTATATATGTCATCTATAACATATTTTGAAATTAGGGGAAAAAATATTTATTTACATATAATGTTTTTGCGGGAACTAGACCCCTAAATTTCAGTATGTTTCTGCAACTGAAAAATCATCTTTAAAATTAAAAAAAACATATCAAAACTTATTCAAAAAAAATATTAAAAATATGAATCATAAACTTCATCCATTTTAAAACATTTTATTAGTTTACATGATCTTCAAATTCCAAACATAAATGTCACTTTTATACTATTGAAGTTGAACAACCTTGATTTTGTTAGCCTTTTCGTTTATAAAAGGGTGACAGATTATTGTTCTTTTACCCTGATCAGAGATTTAATCTAACGACAGTCGGGAAGTCTCCTGATTATAGCTGTGGTTTATAAATTATCATGCAACATGGAGATTCAATAGTTGCCAAATCTCTGGATAAACCTAGATTAGATGTCAGTTTGAATAACACTATTGTCATCAAATCTCGGGATGAAAGATGAGTTAAGTCAAAGATCATGAGATTCAATGACAACCATTGGATGGAAGCTAGATCAGATGATAGTCACCTAATCGCTTGATAAAATTGAAAAGTCAAAAGGTATCTGGCGATCAGGAGACAAGAGGAAAAAGTAAGACACATGTCTATTTTTTGCAAAGTCTCATGAAAACTTAGGGTTTGTAGTGAAGATCAGGAGACTTAGCAAAAATCTTCAAAAGTAGAGGAAAGAGAGATCAACCATAGTCGCATTGTCTCTAGATGAATATTATAAAGATGAAATAATCAAGCAATTAAGAGACTAAAGTGCTTAGTCACAAGGTGTCTAGATAAAACATGAGTTAAGGATTTGATCCAGCAACATAGAGAAACATTAGTTGCTAAGTCTCCAGATATAACCCAATTTTGAAGAATGGTTAAGATGATGCTTAGTCGCGCTATCTCCATAAGAAGAAAGGATAATTTAAATCATCAAGTGACATGGAGATAAAAATTGATCAAGATTTTGATCCTACGATAGTCGCTAAGTCTCAGTAAGAAATTGCAGTTAGCAGAAATATCAAGCGACAAGGAGATCACTCAGTCGCTAGGTCACCAGAATGCAGCCAAAGTTTAATGAAGACTTTTCTGCGATGCCATGATGGATAGCTGCTAACCAATGAGATTCCAAAGATTTTAACAGATGGAAAAGTAGCCATAATATGATTTAATGTAGCCAATCAGATCTGATTTTGATTTCTTTTCAAATTTTATAAGGTTTTTATATGCAAATGCACTCATTAGAAATTGATTACATGTCAGTTTAAATGCCACAGCTAGAACCAGAAATTGATGTCACAATGCATGAAACTAATGGTAGAAATAACTCAATTGTAAGTTTACCAGTTCGAAGAGACATTTGCATTAAATTCTAAATTATAAGTAAGCATGTCCATTATCATTTTATATTCTCAGAGCAAAGAGTTTTTATAGAGATTTTAGTATTTTCTGAGAAGAGTTGATTCTCCAGCAATAAGTGATTCAGAAAGGTGATTTTATGATTCAAAATTCAACAAAGATTCTAATGTGCAGTGTTCTCAAGTGTTTTCAGAGTTCAGAATTGTAGAGGAATTCATAGTTGGTAGTGAGGGTTTTCGAGAAGATTTGTTTCAATATCAGTGAAAAAGGGTATTGAGAACAAAATAGAAGGGGAAAATGAACCAAGCACAAAGTATGACATCTACAAGTGGAAGAAGTGACGATGTTGATGATGAATCAAAGTGAAAGAGAAATTATTCAAATGAATTTCTCACATTGTTGCCAGGGTCAAGTCAAAACAGAAAGGCAAGTGCTGCTACCTTAATTGATGATTTATCTTACATTAGAGATGAAAAAAACCCAGGTTCCTCAGGATATTCATTGTTTAATTATTTCTTAAACAATAGTGATGGGCCCATGCCAATTTCAAACCCTTGGACCTGTGGATTAGCCAGGTTGATTTTTCCTGACATCTTTGTAGATGCTGACTTCATCTTAGAATTGGTCAGTAGGTATGATACCCTGACCAAAAAAATTAAGAGGGATGATGGAAAACCCCTACTTACTTTGGACTAAAATTCCTTCATGAAGGCCTTCAATGTCTATTACCCTATGACAACTAAAATAAATTTGAAGAGCCTAGAGAATAGCTATACTAGAGAGTCTGGCATCTTTTCCAAGTTGATCAAGGAACATCATGTTCCTAAGAAAATGACAACCTACATAGCACCCTTTCCAGGAGAAGCCTCATATTTTTATAAGGACCTAAATTTCTACATCAAGTATATAGCATATGAACTATGTAGAGTATTGGGGAAGGATGCAGCATTAGAGAAGATTACCTCTGATATCTTGATGATGGTCCTAGACATGCAGAGCTTCCATACCACTTCTAACTATGACTACATCTAGTATATCATAGACCAGATGCCAAAAGGGTTTGTAGACATATAGAGGAAGAAGGATAATCCAAAATTTATGCATTACTCAATTCTTATGCAGTTGATCCTGTACTATAATTTCCCAATCATGAACTGTAAGTTTTTACAGCCTTAGAGGTTTCATCATGGTCATGCCAATCCTGTTCAATTCTGGCTCAGAGTGTGGAACAATACCTCTAGAGAACAGGAGTTTTGTGCTTTTGAAAATTGGATAATCTATCCAATTCTTAAGTGCCTAGGTGTTGATAAGACTAGATTGCCTGTCAAGGTAATACAACTGTTGCGGTCATGCCAATATCTTGACAAATGGCCAGGAGACCATAATTGGGGAGATTTCTATTATGAGAAGAACTCCACACTGATAAGGGTGTATGGATGTACCCATCCTCCCCATATATTTTTGTTTCATGTACCACCGAGGATAGCTACAATGGATTTTATAAGGAAACTAATTCTAACTGATAAGGAGTATCTTGCACAACACAGGAAGGGTACATTTACCCCTAGGCAGTTCAAAATATATAATTTTACTATTGGAAAGAGGGCTTTAGACCCTATGAATAACTTGATGAATCACTACATGATGAATGTTGCCCTATCTAGATATGTTGACACATAGGGTTTCATCCTCAGTGCTAAGAAATTGCTAACACCAACTATTTGTTACACCAAGGATCATGAAGAGTGCATGGAGGAGGATTTAATGAGAAATATTCTGGAGGATGAGGAGGTGGACAAGAGAGAAATTAAGTTCAATGAGCTTATAGACCTGGAGAGGTAGGTAAAAAGAAAAGGATTGAAGTTTAGAGGGTTTTACCCTAATATGCCTTATTTCAAAAGGCTAGATGCTATGATTGAATCCCATACTCTTCTATGAAATCAATTAGAGGATGCATTAGTGGTTCCAGAGAAAGGCCAAAAGGGGAATTCATCATCAAAATATGATGATGATAGTGATGAATATTATGAACTTGGTCCCCCTCCAGACAATCAAGCAGTTGAAGAAGAGCAGGTAGCAGAAGATGAGGATATCATTGACCTAACAGAGGTCTTAGAGAAGGAAGTAACAAATGAGCCCCCACCCAAGAGACAAAAAATAGAAATAGGGGAACCTTCTAAGAAGAAGAAGACAAATAGAATTGGAGATCTGATAACTGGAAATAGGCCATATGATCACCTATTGATAAAACAGATCAGGGTAGGGAAGATGTCACGCCCAAATTTTATGCAAAAAAACACAATAATTTTTCTTTTGAGAAATAATTAATGTAGTGGTTAAATTGAAGTTACGAGGTTTCTAAGGTTTGCTAACCAACTTCAATGGATGAAACATAAATGAAGTAGGCTGCGTAAATAAGTAAGTTGTTAAACTTACTATTAGGGTCAAGGGGGAATCATGATGACATGTCAACATCCCTCAACGCATTCCTAACTATCAAGGTTTAATTTGTTTAATAACAAAGTCATTTCTGACCCTTGTTTAAAGAAACCCTATTAAAGGGTTAGGTTTAATTAAAATCAAATCATTTAATAATCCTTAGTAATAATAACTAATAAATGTCACTAATGATAACAATATAATTGATTATCTAAATTAGAAATTAATAAACTTAAATACTTTTGAATCCTTAATTTCTTATCATTATAGGACCCCTTTAAAACTACTTTGAGATTGACAAGAGTTAGATTAATTATTCTAATACATTTACAAGTGTGTGATAAAATAGTTCAAATTATTAGATTATTAAGCTCCTCATTATACAGTCTTAGCATTTAAACCTTTATTCAATTATTAAATCCAAGTTCACCTATTAATCTACAACATATTAAAACCTTCAAAAATCACTCATAAATAAATTTAAGGTGAAAGAAATAATTAATATATTATACTTAATTGATTAATGTTGCACCCTAGATAGATTTATTATCCCAATAAACAACAATAAAGTCTAAACATCATTGATAAATTCAACTATATGAAATTTCTAATATTTATTTAAATCATCGATTAAATACAAGAGTTAATTAATATGATGGTATTATTCATCTTTTAACTATGTTTACTATCTCATATCAAAATTCACTTAATTAAATCTCACTCTAAACTTACTTACCACAATCGTATAACGTAAACATCTATATATAATATTATTCATTTAAATACATTTAGATATTTAATTAAAAAATTTAATTAAATTACATCCCACAAAATTAAAATCATATTAAATATCAATCCAAGTTATTGCAATTAGCATTTATTTCATTAAAAATATTTACATTATTAATCCTAAGTCTCATTGACATAACCATTTAATAAATTGAAAAGTAAACTAAATGTACATTACAAATTCCTACCAAAAAGTTCAAAGCTTCACTTTTAAATTCTTATTAAAATCATTATTTAAAGTTACAAATAAAATAATGTTAGTAAATTAATCATAAAGAGTTACTTCTTTAATAGAGTAGAAAATATAATTCAATTAATTAAATTGCTTTAACAACAACTAGGTTAAACCATTCATCTTTTACTTTAATTAGATTTATAATATTCCACACTCTAAATTTCCACTTAAATTTCATAGCTTATTTAATTTCTAAAGTTGTCATAGTTCATAAAAAGAAACATTAATTAAATCATAACACAATATTGATGAATTTAAATTACAAAATCATTTAACACTTGCCTCAAATAAATTAAGTTTAAAATATATTAAGGGTAGGTTTACATAATGTTGGGGATTAATTGAGTTCCCTCCAAGAATAAAATTTAAAAGTTCCCACAAAAATCATCTCAATAAGAATAGTAATAAAGTCAACTCTTTTGTTTTGAGAACCCTAACCCTAATTCAAAATTAGGGTTAGGGCTAAAATATGAGGAGACAAAAGATTGTTTTTTTTCCTTCTTTCACTTATTTTTCTCCCTATCTTCGATTCTTGAAATCTGAAGGGTTATTTTTTTGTTTTTTTCTTTTCTTCTTCTGATTTTAGTTGCAAGTATGAAGAAATGATGGAGGCCATGGAAGCTTAACAAGAAGATATATATCCTTGTATTTAAATATATATACAAAGTTTTATATATATATTTATATACAAGATATGTATATGGGCTGCAAAGAGTTTAATAGCTGCAAAATATAAATATTCTTTTGATA
>MU228281.1:921808-941711 GCA_018584345.1 Thuja plicata | reverse complement strand
CAGTTTCTTCATACCTTTCATCTTCATCTGAATCATCCTTCATAGCTACAAACACTATCTCAATATCATCATCCGGTTCAGTGTCAGTATCTTCATCTTTGCAAGCAGCTAGATAGCTAGCCTTCTTGCCTTTGTCCTTTTAATCTCAGGTATCAGTTCTTTCTAATTGTCGGTATCCTCTGTAATCTTTGTTATCACCTCTATCAGATTTCTTCTGAAAAGATCTGTTATCACTTCTGTCATCTTTTCTTTTGTGACATCTAGCAGCAAAGTGTCCAATCTCTTTACAATTAAAACATACAAGTGGTAACTTACCTTTGTATTTACCTTTTCCTCTCAACATTCTTCTTGCCATGAGTGCTTCAATTTCATCTAGATCTTATTCTTCACTTTCGCTTTCACTGTCTCTTCTAGATGAATGTCTTTGACTAGATTTTCTTATTCTCACAAAAGACTTGAATGCAGACTCTAAGCTTAGTAAGACACTATTATCAAAGTTGTTCATCTCAAATATAATCAGTCTACCAATCAGGCTATCAAGAGTGATTGTATTATTTGCTACTTCTCTCATTTCTTGAATGGCAGAGACTCTAATAGCATATATGGGCAATAAGGTTCTTAGGATTTTACTTACCACTGTCTCCTCTTCAAGTGTACCTCCAACACCTCGTATAGAATTGACTACCTCCTTTATTCTTGTGCTGTACTGTGTGATTTTTTCTCCTTCTTTCATTCTGAGATCATCAAAATTTCCTCTAAGGCTTTCTACCTTGGCTCTCAGAACATTTGCATCACCTCCATGTACAATTTTCAACTTGTCCCACACTGTCTTTACATTTTTACAATCTTTGACATCCTCAAATTCAGCATCAGAGAGAGAGGCTTAAAGTTCTATAACCATGCAATTATGTTCATGCTTTACTCTTAATTGATCCACCGTTAATGGTCCTGTAGGCAACACATATTCAGTTTCTAAGTATTGAGTAATATCATTGCCAATACCTAATAAGTCAAGCTTTATCCTGCTTTTCCATGAAGCAAAGTTGTCCTTGTTCAACTTGGGCACATCTCATCTATTCATCTTGTGATCTTTCACTTAGGTCTTGAAACCTTCCTTCTAAGCACACAAGCTCTAATACCAATTGTTAGTAATAACTGAGAAGGGGGGGGGTGAATCAGTGGCCAAAATTTTTTATTCAATTTAATCCACTAATCAATACTTCTCAAATTATTAAGTCCCAACAAGATGCATGCCATTAAAATATTTTAAACAAATAACTGTTTGTCGATTTACCTTGTTTGTCCTATTTCTCTTTGATAACTGATAAGCAGTAAACCCTATTTACCGATACTTAGTAAATATGCAAAGTATACTAGTCAATCCATAAATGCATATGTAGAATGTAAAAAACTAAAGTAATTAACCATACACACATAACACAATGATTTTAACGTGGAAACCCTGTTAAGGGAAAAACCACTAGGACTGGTACCCCAAATTTTCACTCTTCTAAAGTGAGCCCAGTTAGGAGCCAACCCTGTTAAAGGCTACAAACATACTTTTAAGTGCAACCTTGTTAGAGGATTTTTAATACATAGGTTGTCACTAAGTATCTAGCATCTATGCTACCATCCTTAAATAAGTCTCATGACTGTCAATAGGCTTTATGCAAATCTTACTACCATCGTTGAATAAACCTCCTTCTTAGACTGTCAATAGGCTTTATGTAAGACCGGTGCTACTATCATGAGTCAACCTTCTGGTAATCTATTAGGATATACCTCAATTACAAAATAATGTTAAGTCCTACTCTGTTAAGAGACTTAATGCTTCAATGGTTAAACTAAAATAAAATGACCTATTTCTAATGCAACTTAATTGCAGATTTTTAGATCTATTTACTTACAATATCTTTCTTATCAATGTATCAATACAATTCCTTTGTACTTATCTCTTTCTTCTCTGTGATGTTGTTCTTCTCTATCCGTCGATGTCTGAAAAATTCTTTAGCTCTCCCTCAGCTTGATTGATCAGGACTGCATGAAGTTAATCCTTCATCAGTTTCTCTTCAACATCTTCTACCATTTCACTCCCCCGTATATCTGATTGCTTATTTTACCACTTCACCTCCACGGAGAATGAATTATGCTTGTCTCTTAAATAGACACGATATTCCTTAATTCTAGGTTCTTGATTCTTGATTCTTGGTGTGAAAAATAATCCATCCAATTTGATTTATGGCTTTAACTCCAGATTTATCTCGTAGTTATCTTCTTTCCAACTATATAAATCATCTTTAAATCACTTACTTAACTATGGTTGAATAAAACAAATAAAAAAACTAGTTAATTCTATCCTTTAGCTCTGCCAGCTAGATATTTTTTCATTTTTTGATCTCTCTGTTCTGTCGGTCAAATCTATATTTCGTCGCCAATGACAACTGCTAGTTCCGTCGGTGTCACTTTAGTTAGCTTCAGGATCTCCGTTTGTCGGGCATCATTGGATCTTTCTCATCAGGAAAAATTATCTTTAGCTCATCCGACATCCTTTGATTCTGCTTCATCAAGAAATACTATCTTTTTCTCATCAGGCATCACTATGACTTTTATCTCTATCTTTACCAATGGTGTGCACTCTGCTGGTGTATTCTATCACTTAGTGAATACTTGACTTTTATGCATTGTTGAAAGCATAACCTTTATTCCATTGGTTCTCTGAAGTCTTTTGCATTATGTATATGACCATACAGATGATATCAAGTTGACATCAATGACAATACAAACCATTAACTGATTTAATAGCTTGCATCATCTTCAACTTAATATAGTCAACCATTTAATCAGTTACATGTCATCAATCATGGAAATTGGGTAAAAGAGAGGATCCATGCCTTAATTGAAGCAATCAGAAGGAAAATGAGTACAAAGAGTATAGGGCTCCAAAAAAAAAAAATCCATCCTATAAAAAAAATGACAATCCACAAAATATGATGCAAAACTACCCCTATGGTACCCAATTTAAGGATGGTAAACCTATTGCTCCACTTAGAAAAGAAAAAACTAAGAACAAAACCCTTGATCCTTTAAACAAAAGTGCTATTCATATGTGCAATGATGATTTCTGGTGTGAGGCCTGTGAGGCACCATACAATCCTAATTTTTGTGTTGTTTCCTTAGATTTAAAATCAAATGAGGAACAAGATAAGGATGAAAATGATACATGTGATTATAATATGAATAATGCATATTCTTTTCATGATATGGATTTGATGAAGAAATTGAGAATCATGACATATATAGCTCGCAAGGAAATGTTGAAGTTCACTAGCAGAAAGTCTTATCATATAGTGAGGAAGAAGAGAGGGATGACCATATAAGGTGTCATGCCCAAAATAGTCAGGAAACTCCAGTAGCGAGAAAAGCCTCTAATGAGGAAAAAGCCAGAATCACTGCTGACTTAGTGAACAAAGCTAGAAATAATTATCACCTAAGAAAAAGAGTGGTGGGTAATGCTGGTAGTCAACCATCAGGCATCTTTATAAAAGAAAACAAGATAGATGCCAAATATATACCTAAAATGGATGGGCTTGAGGAAAATTAAAATAGACCTAAGGTCAAGGTAGTAAACAAAGCTAGTGAACAAAATGATGTGCATGTGGAAAGGGCTAAAGAACCAGAGGCAAGTTCTTCTTCCCCTAAAATAGAAAATAAGATAGCTAGGAGGGAAGAGCCTATTGTGCATATTCAACCAAAAGAAAATAAGACCACCATGGAAAAACCAAAAGCCTCAGATAGAAAATACACTCCAATAGACATGGGGCATTGCTTATCTACGATGACAATGAAGGTCCCATTCCTTGAGATGATGAAAATAAAAGAACATAAAGAGAAATTTTTATCAGTATTGAACAGTGTGCCCTCAGTAAAAATTCAAAGTGCAGAGCAGATTGAAAAGAAAAAAAACAACAAGGGAAAAGAACCTAAAGTGATGATATCTAAGATTCCTCAGATTTTTCTAAATACAACTACTTCTCCAAAAGTTGTTGATCCATTTTTCCTAACATTGGTGATTAATGGTAAGAAGCTAAAAAATTGTATGATAGATTCAGGAGCTTCAAATACTGTTATGCCAATAGAAATCATGAAATCCATGGGATTACAAGTTGATAATCCTCATGAGAGGTGTCAAGCAATGGATTCTAGAGAAGTCCCGGTTATTGGTATCATTGAAGCTATGCCTTATAAGCTATTTGTATGCCCTGATATAGTTTTAATAATGAGTGTACTTTCTGCTGAAATTCCACCAGACTATGGTATGCTATTGTCAAGAAATTGGAGTGCTTCAATGGGAGGTAGTATACAATGTGATTTATCATATGCTACTTTCAATATTTCTAAAAATAATGTGAAGGTGTCTAGAGAAGGAAGAACACCTCATATGATTGAGTGGCATGAAGATACTGACATTAATTATTGTGTGGACATTGACATGGACAATTTCAAAATTAAAAGGAGTGATCACCAGTGTGAAAATGTTGATCCTTTGGTAAAGGATTTATCTCTATAGAATGATGGTTTATGGTAGATGTACTTTGATGGAGCCTGTTCTAAAGAAGGGTTAGGAGCTAGAGTTCTATTTATATCTCCATCAGGTACCAATTTTAAATATTCTTTTTTGCTATCTTTTCAATGTACAAATAATACATCAGAGTATGAAGCTTTGTTTCTAGGGCTAAAAATTGCTACTAAACATGGTATAAAATGTCTAAAGGTCCATGGTGACTCAGAGCTAGTAGTAGCCCAGGTGAGATCCAAATATGCTGTAAAGAATGACAGATTAAAAATGTATAGACGTGCTATTTGGGATCAAATAGAATTCTTTGATGCTTTTAATATAAACTGGATAGAAAGGTCTAGAAACATAATGGAAGATTTCTTGGTAAAATTTTCCTTGAAAATTGATGACATGACCATTAAAGGGGTATCAATTCTTGAAGTAAAAAGAAGACCGATTGTTCCAAATAAAATTTACAATTGGAAAGTGTTTGAGGATGACCAAGATATCCTTATATTTCTTTAGTGCCTTGACCATTATGAGGATCAGAATATAGATTGCAATAATTTTTTAGAAGTCATTAATGGTAAGGAGTATATACTGGGGGATGAGGTTGTCCAGCTTAGTTCCAACCAAATTCCTAAGGGATTGGTAGAACTAGAAGCATTGTTTACTAGTAAAAGTGAACAAACATCAGGAATAAGAAATGCCAAGGATGAGGATTTAGAAGAAATAAATTTGGGTTCATAGACCACTCCTCAAATAGTTCACATTGGACAAGGATTAGACTCCAATGTTAGAACCAACTTGATAAAACTATTAGGAAAACATAAGCATGTTTTTGCTTGGTCATATAAAGATCTTAAGGCTTGTAGAGAGGATCTTTTCCAACATGACATCCCATTAAAAACTGACATGAAACCCTTCAAATAGAAACAAAGACCTATTAATCCTCTGTTGGCTCCTAAGATGCAATAGGAGTTGATGAAGTTAAAAGATGCTTGAATCATTAAGCCAATCAGACACTCAACTTGGGTCTCAAACCTAGTACTAGTAAGAAAGAAGAATGGTGACATAAGACTGTGTAGATTTCAGAAACTTGAATATTGCTTCCTTGAAAGATAACTATTCTCTACCAAATATGGAAGCAATGTTGCATAAGGTAACTAGTTGTGAGTTGCTATCAATGATGGATGGATTCTCAGGCCACAACCAGGTGCTTGTGAAAGAATCAAAGCAATTGAAGACTACTTTTACTACTCCATGGGGAACTTATGTCTATGTTAGAATGCCCTTTGGATTAATAAATGTAGGAGCTACTTTCTAAAGAGCCATGGATGTGGAATTTAAATAATTTATTGATTTATTTATGGTTATTTATCAAGATGAATTGACTGCATATTCTAAAAAGGTAGGGGATCACTGTGAACACCTAGAGAAATTTTTTAATAAGGCTTTAGAGTATGGTGTTTCACTAAACCCTAGAAAATGTCATTTTGCAGTCACCGAGGGTAAGTTACTAGGACATATTGTGTCCAAGGATGGAGTCAGGATAGACCCTGAGAGAATAGAGGCTATCCATAAGGTCACTACTCCAAAAAATATAAAAGGAGTAAAAGCTTTCTTAGGAAAGATAAACTTTGTCAGAAGATTCATAGCTAACTTTGCAAAGGTTGTCAAACCAATCATCAAATTGCTAAAGAAAGATGCAAAATTTCATTGGAATGAAGAAGCTCAAATAGCAATTGAAATAATAAAGAAGGCAGTACAAGAAGCACCTATTTTAAAATCACCAGACTACAGTAAGCCCTTCTCCTTAAATTATTTTGCATATTTTCACACTATTTCTTTTGTTCTTTTGTGAAAGGATGATGAAGGGTTTGAACACCCAATAGCCTTTTTTAGCTTGGTCCCTTCAGGCTGCTGAGATGAATTATGAGATGATGGAAAAGAAAGCATATGCCCTAGTAAGAGTTGTGAAATGTTTTAGACCATACTTAGTTTTTGCTAAGGTATTGGCATATGTACCTCATGCAGTAGTAAAGGACATTCTTACCCAATCAGAGGTAACAGGAAAGAGATGCAAGTGGATCAATCAAATTTAGGAATTTAACCTAGAAATCCATATTACAAGATTGGTGAGAGGTCAAGGTTTGGAAAAGCTCATGATAGAGGAGAGCTTGGACTTAGTGCAAGTAAATGATATAGAGATACATGATCAGACAATTACTAGTATAGAGAAATAACCATTTTATATTGACATTGTATTTTTCTTGAAAAATGCCAAGTGTCCTAATGCTATGACAGATAATCAAAAGAGAAGTCTCAGATTACAGGCTCAAAGATACACCTTAGTACAAGGAGATTTATAATGGAAAGACAGGAATGGTGTATTACTGCTATGTCTAGATCAAGGTCAGTTTGAGAAAATATTAAATGAAATGCATACTGGGGTCTGTGGAGGCCACTTTTCTACCAAAAATATTGCCCACAAGATCTTAAGGGCTGGTTATTTTTGGCCCAGTTTATTTAAAGATACCCATGCATATGTTAGAAGATGTGAGCCATGTCAGAGGTTCACAAATAAGTTAAAGTTTTTAGGAGCTCTATTGCTAAATCCTGCAAGTGCAGAAGCCCCTTTTGCTATGTGGGGAATTGATTTTATAGGAGAATTCTTAGAAAAATCTAGTGGTGGACACAATTGGATATTAGTATCCACAAATTACTTTACAAAATGGATTAAAGCTATCCCCACAAAAAAGGCAACAAGTAAAGTTGTTACTGAATTCCTAATGGAAAATATATTGACCAGATTTGGTGTGCCTCTGAAATTAGTAATGGACAATGCCATGTGTTTTAGGTTAGATGAGATGAAAGAGCTCTGTGAGAAGTATGGGATCATGATGTCATATTCATCACCATACCATCCTCAAGAAAATGGATAAGATGAATCTAGTAACAAAAGCATATTGAAGATTTTGAAGAAGACTCTTGAGAAGAATAAGAGAGCATGACATACAAAATTGAAACTAGCATTATGGGTTGATAGGATAATAGTTAAGAAGGAAACAAGAAAATCACCATTTGAGTTGGTATATGGTACGAAATCAAGGTTGCATGTTAATAACATGTTACCAATATATCAGTTTTTACAAGAAGAACAATTAGAGATTTCTGACAGTATGCAAGACAAAATATTGCAATTAACAGAGTTGGATGAAATTAGAAAAGATAGCCAAAGGAAGAACATAAAGTTATAGAAAAATATGAAATATCTGGTTGACAAAAGGGCTAGTGACAGAAAATTCCAACCAGATGATCTAGTTTTGTAATGGAATGTAAGAGCAGAAGATAAAGGAAAGTACAAGAAATTTGAGTCATTATGGCTTGGGCCTTTTGTCATTTCTCAGAGCTTTGGTAAAGATTCATATCTCCTGAAGAATACGAATGGGGAATAATATGAGCTGCCTGTGCATGAGAAATTCCTGAAGTCTTTTTTCAATTGAAAATTAAAAATTTCATGCACAAATAAGTATGTATCATATGTATATGTGTAGTTTTCCCTTTCAGTTGTGTGTTTCCCTTCAGCTTTAGTTTAGTTAGCATCAAATAAAAGGTCTGCAACCAGAGATTGTAATATTCTTGTCATAAAATTGTGTTTAGCCATCCTCAGAGAGAGCCAATGTTGGTTGTATTTCCAATTTTTGAGTTTGCCCTATAGAATTTTGAAAATGCCTATCATTTCCTATGCCCAGAAGTTTAAAAATCATGTCTAAAAATGCTTATATGCCTCTGTGGGAGTTGTGTTTTCTCAAAACCTAGTTGAAAATACCAAAAACCCTAAACCCTAGAGTCATTTCTAGTCGAAAATGCAAAAAAGCCCTAAAATTCTCAATCGGGTTCTATTTTCATGTTACTTTTCATAACTTATGTCTGAGTAATTTGCATGTGCTTATATCTTAGTCACTTAGTCCCATAAGAAATAATGAATATTTCTTATGATCTTGAGACTTGGTAAAAAGCTTTGGTCGTGTAGTCTCCTAATGAAAATAATATGCTTCAATTTATCACGAGACTTGGTGCAGACCGTTGATCTCTATATATATATGACGATGGTCGCGTTGTCTCTTGATGAAATTAGAGTTACTAATTTTATGTGGAAACTTCAAGTTTACTCAGTCATGTTATCTCTAGATATAACTCATGGTTATGAGTTAATTTCAAGTGTTAAAGTTTTAGTGTTCTCGTCAAGTCTCGTGATCAAAAGTGAGTTAAGTGAAAGAATTGGAGATTACGTGACAACCATTGATCAGAGATTTAATGTAGTGGTAGTCAGGAAGTCTCTTGACTATAGCCGCAGTTTAGAAATGATCATGCGACATGGAGATTCAATAGTCGCCAAATCTCTGGATAAACCCAGATTAGATGTCAGTTTGAATAACACCGTTGTTGCCAAATCTCAGGATGAAAGATGAGTTAAGTCAAAGATCATGAGATTTAGTGAAAACCATTGGATGGAAGCCATATGGGATGATAGTCGCATGATCGCTTGATAAAATTTAAAATTCAAAAGGTATCTATCGGTCAGGAGATAAGAGGAAAAAGTAAGACATGTGTCTATTTGTCGCAAAGTCTCATGAAAACTTAGGGTTTGTACTAAAGATCAGGAGACTTAGCGACAATCGTCAGAAGCATAGGAAAGAGAGATCAATGGAAGTTGTGTTGTCTCTAGATGAATATTATAAAGATGAAATAATCAAGCGATTAAGAGACTAAAGTGCTTAGTCACAAGGTCTTCAGATAAAACATGAGTTAAGGATTTGATCCAACAATAGAGAAACAACAGTCGCCAAGTCTCCAGATATGACCTGAGTTTGAAGAATGGTTATGATAATGCTTAGTCGCAATGTCTCCATAAGAAGAAAGGTTAATTTAAATCATCAAGAAACATGGAGATAATCATTGATCAAGAGTTTGATCCTAAGGCAGTCGCTAAGTCTCAGTAAGAAACTGCAGTTAGCAGAAATATCAAGCGACAAGGAGATCACTTAGTCGCTAGGTCGCTAGAATGCAACTAGAGTTTAATGAAGACTTTTCTACGACACCATGATGGACAATTGCTAACCAATGAGATTACAAGGATTTTGACATATGGAAAAGTAGCCATAATATGATTTAATGCAGCCAATCAGATCTAATTGTGATCTCTTTTTGAATTTTATAAGGTTTTTATATGCAAATGCACTCATCAAAAATTGATTACCTGTCAGTTTAAATGCCATGGCTAGAACCATAAATTGATGTCATAATGTGTGAAACTAATGGTAGAAATGACTCAATTGTAATTTTACCAGTTCGAAGAGACATCTACATTAAGTTCTAAATTATAAGTAAGCATGTCCATTATCATTTTATTCTTACCAGTTTCCAAATTCTCAGAGCAAAGAGATTTTATAGAGATTTTAGTGTTTTCTAAGAAGAGTTGATTCTCCAGCAACAAGTGTTTTAAAATGTGATTTCCTGATTCAAAATTCTATAGAGATTGTAATTTTCAGTGTTCTCAAGAGTTTTCAGAGTTCAGAATTGCAGAGGAATTCATAGTTGGTAGTGAGGGTTTTTGAGAAGATTTGTTTCAATATCGGTGAAAAAGGGTATTGAGAACAAAATAGAAGGGGAAAATGAGCCAAGCACAAAGTATGACATCTACTAGTGGAAGAAGTGACAATGTTGATGATGAATCAAAGGGAAAGAGAAATTATTTAGATGAATTTCTCACATTGTTGCTAGGGTCGAGCCAAAATAGAAAGGTAAGTGTCGATACCTTAATTGATGATTTATCTTACATTAGAGATGCAAAAAATCCAAGTTCCTTAGGATATTCATTTTTTAATTATTTCTTAAACAATAGTGATGGGCCCATGCCAATTCCAAACCCTTGGACCTATGGATTAGCTAGGTTGATTTTTCTTGACATCTTTGTAGATGTTGAATTCATCTTAGAATTTACCAGTAGGTATGATACCTTGACCAAAACAATTAAGAGGGATGATAGAAAACCCCTACTTACTTTGGACCGAAATTATTTCATGAAGGCCTTCAATGTCTACTACCCTATGACAACTGAAATAAATTTGAAGATCCTAGAGAATAGGTATAATAGAGAGTCTGGCAGTGCTTCCAAGTTGATCAAGGAACATCATGTTCCTAACAAAATGAAAACCTACATAGCACCCTTGCCAGGAGCAGTCGCACATTTTTATAAGGACCTAAATTTCTACATCAAGTATATAAAATGTGCATTATGTAGAGTATTGGGGAAGGATGTAGGAGTAGAGAGGATTACCTCTGATATCTTCATGATGGTCCTAGACATGTAGAGCCTCCATACCACTTCTAACTATGACTACGTCCAGTATATCATAGACCAGATGCATCAAGTGTTTTTAGACATAAAGAGAAAGAAGGATCATCCAAAACTTATGCATTACTCAATTCTTATGCATTTGATCATGTACTACAATTTCCCAATCATGAACTGTTAGTTTTTATAGCCTTAGAGGTTTCATCATGGTTAGGCTAATCCTATTCAATTATGGCTCAGAGTGTGGAACTATACCTCTAGAGAGCATGAGTTTTGTGCTTTTGAAAACTAGATAATCTATCCAATTCTTAAGTGCCTGGGTGTTGATAAGACTAGATTTCCTGTCAAGGTAATACAATTGTTGAGGCCATGCCAATATCTTGACAAATGTCTAGGGGACCATAATTGGGGATAATTCTATTATGAGAAGAAGTTCATACTGATAAGGGTGTATGGATGTACCCATCCTTTGCATATATTTCCATTTCATGTACCACCGAAGATAACTACAATGGAGTTTATAAGGCATCTAATTAGGACTGACAAGGAGCATCTTTCACCTCATAGGAAGGGTACATTTACCCACAGGAAGTTAAAAATATATAATTTTACTATTGGAAAGAGGGATTTAGACCCTATGAATAACTGGATGAATCACTATAGGATGAATGTTTCCCTATCTAGATATGTTGACACAGAGGGTTTCATCCTCAGTGCTAAGAAATTGCTAAAACCAACTATTCCTTACACCAAGGATCATGAATAGTGCATGGAGGAGGATTTAATCAGAAATATTTTGGAGGATGAGGAGGTGGACAAGAGAGAAATTAAGTTCAATGAACTTATGGACTTGGAGAGGCAGGTAAAAGGAAAAGGATTGAAGTTTGGAGGTTTTTACCCTGATATGCATTATTTACAAAGGCTAGGTGCTATCATTTAATCTCATACTCCTATGAAATCAATTCGAGGATGCATTAGTGGTTCCAAAGAAAGGCCAAAAGGGGCATTCATCATCAGAATATGACGATGATAGTGATGGATATTATGAACATGGTCCCCCTCCGGACAATCAAGTACTTGAAGAAGAGCAAGCAATAGAAGATGAGGATATCATTGACCTAACAGAGGTCTTAGAGAAGGAAGTAAAAAATGATCCCCCACCCAAGAGACAAAAAATAGAAATAGGGGAAGCTTCTAAGAAGAAGATGAGAGATAGAATTGGAGCTCTGGTAACTGGAAATAGGCCCTATGATCACCTATTGAGAATATAGATCAGCGAAGGGAAGAAATTGCAAAAAGATGTAGAAGAAGAAGAGGAGTTACCTCTTAGGTCCTATACTCATGAGAGCTTGATACATAAAGAGGAATTCCACAAGGATGACAACTTTATTAAGAAAAAAGAATTCAAAGATATCCTCATATGGAACAAGAAACAACAAGTTGGAAAATAATTGCAATTGGTAGGTGGTGATCTAGTCACCCAAGAAGCTCTACAAACATTGTAGGATTATGATCCTAAATCTAAGGAAATTACACCGGAATAAGAAAGACAACTGGTCAAGGCCAGTGGAGTATTATTGGTAGAAGGCTGGGACTTGTCCTTAGCATTTATAATAGACCAAATAAGAAAAAAACCTGATGTAAAATTTTCATTAGAGACTCAGGTTGGGGATATGAATAGAGGGTTTGGATATAACCCTAAGTCCCAAGCACTTGCAATGTGGAGCTTAGCTCCTAAAGATCAGAAGCCAGACCTTCTAAATATTCAAGAGAAGATGGAAGGTAATAAGATCATATGGACACTCTAGAATATAGGGGATTTGGAAATATCCCAAGTACTGACTCATTTTTCCTAGCTCAATGAGGCAAAGGTAGCCCAAATGTCAGAAAAACTACAGAGACTCACTAGTGTTACTAGTGCTATTATTAAGGATAGGGAGTTAGCATTGGTAAAGATCAAGGAATAAGAGAAGCTCGTAGCTAAGCGTACTAAACAACTACTAGAGGTAACATAGCCTTCCCCTGCTGAACCCAAAGAGGTAATGGATATTGAGATCCAAATAGAAGATATAGTGGAGATACCTACTAAAACATAGCTAGAAGTCACATAACACAATAGTATTATTTTGAGAACTTTGACTTCAATTTTGCAACATAGAATAGACACCATCAAAGAAAAAATTGATGTGGTGTATGGAGCTTATGGCAGGTTTCCAGGCCTATAAGAAGAAGTGAATAGTTTTATATTGATTTTGAATCCATACCATTCAACTTGGTTTGGAAGGATAGCTATTTTTGAGAAGTTGGCATCTGTTCAACCACTAAGATCAGATTTTCCAGAAATAGTAACTATGGTTGGCACAGAGATAGAAAAGTTTGGAGCCACTTTATCCCCTTTTAAAGGAAGAGAAAATCAGATTGAGACAAGGCTGAAAATGTTTGGAGTATATTATAACAGGTTTGTACCTCCTATCAGGACTGAGGACAATCAAATCAATCCATTAGGTCTATGGGGATCCGAATTTGATAGTGTACTTCCTAATAAGGACATTTATATATTTGAACAAGGAGAACTAGATATGGAGAGATACAATAGGATTCTGGATGAAGCAATAAAAGAAGAGACTGATTGCAATAAATTCATCACAGATGTTAAAAGCATAACAGATGCTAGGTGGGAAAGGTAGAAGGCTCAGCTTGAGAATATTCAAAATTTTGAGTGGCCTAAAGAGGAGGATGTGACAACATGGGAAATCATGACAAAGCCCAAGAAAAGGAATCCTGTCATGGTTGACTTGAATGTCATGGATGTTAGAGTAAATATCTATTTACACTTATTACACTAGTAGAATTTGGGCAATAAATGACTAGGTGACTAAAAATTTTAGTCACGTGACTAAACATTTTAGTCATGTGACTAAAACTGATCATGTTCTACCCATCTTTTGCAATTCAAAAATATAAATGACTAAATAAATGACCAATTTGGTCATCGGGTAAAACTATAACTAAAATGACTAAATAAATGACCAATTTGGTCATCGCGTAAAATGACTAAATAAATGACAAAATAAATGACCAAATATTTTAGTTTAGGTACCTAAAATGAACCTCACATTTCAATTTGGTTCTCTTAATTAAATAAACTTCACCTATTTTAGGATTCAATACAAGGCTAATTGATTGGTTTTTAGCTTTCAATTCGTTTCAAGCTCACAATCTAGCCTAAGTAGGAGTCTTAATTTATTCAATTTTGTCAAATATCAGTGAATAAGTAGAAAATGACTTTAAAATGAACATGCACACAACTTGTTTTAGGAGCCTAAAATGAACATCAAACTAGTTTAGGGTTTGTTGGTTATCTTCTTGGTTAAGTTATTTCAAAATCAATCGAATCTGCACAAAGGATAATTAGGGGTTTTGAAATTGGTGTCAATTCACTTAAACCATTCCTAAATGACATAAAATGAATTATGATTTCATGAATATTAAGTCCTAAATGGTTAGTTTGTTCAAAAGTTTTCAATTTTGCAAGTTTTTAGTCCATTATGGGTCTCTAATGACAAGTTGCACACTTGGCCAGGCTTCCTATGAACTTGGATAGGTTCTGTGAACTTGGTCCTCTCTTCCCACGCAGTTGGTCCTCTGTTCTATTCAGTTGGTTGTTGTTGCTACTCAATTGGTTAATTGGGTTATTTTGATGATGTTTTTTGGGTTTTTACGTTCCCAATCCTGTTTCTGCGCTTGATATGTATGATTTCTATGTTACTGATGATCTATACAACATTTTGAAAATCATGGGATGAAGAATGAATGTTAAACTACTAATTATGTATTTGATGTAGGACACTTCATGAAGACCTTGTGTGTCTTCCTAAAATTTTCATGTCTTCTTTAACATACTGAAAGGATGATCACCATTATAAGAACTTCTCAATTAAGAAGAAGACATAAATATATAAAATAGATTGGAAAAATGTATTTGTTGAATCATTGAACATATTTAATTCATAACCCCTCCTCTCTTTTTTTATAATCTGCATACAAAGTTTATTCTACCTTACCAATGGAAATTTCAAAGTATCACTAAATCATTTTAAAATATTCTCATGTAATATAACTAATTTATAGATCTAACAACCCTTAAAAAAATTGGGAATTATTTTTGAGATTTTTTCCACCATGTAAATGCTTTTGATTAAGGGAGCTTCATGAATATAAAGATTTGTGTTCTGATCAAGGATAATTCTTTTATTCCTCACTCCTTTAGTCTTGTTTCTATGGATGGTCTTTGGTTTCAAACCCTTGTTAGAATTGTATCGTCCTTATAAATTATAAGTATGTACAATTTTGGTCCTTTTCTAGGCCCTATTTTAGTGCCCAAGGCTTCCATGAATCATTGACCTTTTTCTATGCATTTAGTTAATAAATATTTAAATATATATCTTCTATTAACTTCACTTATATGTGGACCATTAATTTCATGCAAAAACAAATTACAATAAATTAAACTTATTATGATTGAGTATAGAAAAT
This sequence comes from Thuja plicata, assembly GCA_018584345.1. Classification (NCBI taxonomy): domain Eukaryota; kingdom Viridiplantae; phylum Streptophyta; class Pinopsida; order Cupressales; family Cupressaceae; genus Thuja; species Thuja plicata. The sequence goes on along the minus strand of MU228281.1, from coordinate 926,259 downwards.
TAAATATAATGTTAATTGATTTTAGAATTTAATTAACACACAAACTTCATTAAAACATTTAATTTTTATGGGCTAATAATTATTATAAACCTATTACCAAGGTGTAATTGCTAATAATTATTATAAATGAAATAAGATATTATCATTATTATCATTAATTAAAATTAAATAAAAAACATGCATGCTATATTATCATTATTATCTTTAATTAAAACTAAAGAAAAAATATGCATGCTATATTATCATTATTATAATCTTTAATTAGAACTAAAGAAAAAACATTCATGCATTTTCATTTTCTCGGGTAGAGGAACACGGGAGGGATTTCATCACCGATCCTTCATTTGGGTTCTGGTTCTTTCTAGGTCTTGCAGGAAGCAAAGGCTAGCTCTGGCTTGATCTCAAGAGGTCCATCAATGTCACGACCTACAAGTTGCAGAAAATGATGAGTAAGTATTCCCCTCTACTCTCTTTAAGATGGTTTTAATATGAGTTTCATTCTGAGAAGTAGGGTTTGTGTGGTTTTAAAAGTCTTTTTATGGTATTAGGTAATTGGAAACATTTTAATGATCCCCTTACTGCTGTTGGGACTAAATTTATGAAGATTATGGAGAAGGGATGTGCCATAAAGCTAAAAATCCTATTTCCTTTAAGATCTTGATCCCAGTCCAATCCATGATGATCCTAAAGACACTTGATAGAGGTATTCAGTTTTTAAAGATGACATTACAATCACCTAATTAATCTAGGCGTGAAGGAGAAATGACTAATCTCCTCAACGCAAAGAGTCAAAGACTCTATTTGGGTGAATAAAATCCTATCATTATGGTGTTTGAATCTTGTATAGGAGCATATTCTATTGCTAGTAGTCTATCTTATACTATTTCAAATTCTACTGGTCAGACTTCCATTGGTACTATGAAGAAATTTGAACATACGAAAAAAGAGATTCATGCCCTTATGGGTGAGGTTTCTTCTCATACGAAGTAGATTCAGTCACTATTTTCCAAAGTTCAAGTGACTGATAAGGCTCTAATTCAGAAACACCAGCTCTAAAATCTGTTGGTAGTTTCCTTGATTTCAGTATGGATTTGACATGTGTTTATGGCATTTGCAGTGTTAGTTCTGTGGTGGAAATGCACCATAACTCACAATTTTATTTTGCTAAAGGGAACCTTCAAAATGAGGGATCATGGTTGGTGGCTAATGTCAGTGTATAGCCTGTGGCAGATGTCAAAATGGAGTGAGGTGGAAAATTTGAATTTGCATCCCCTTCATTCTAGAAACACTATACAAGATTTCAATTGGAAAAAGTAATAGTCATAACTTATAATGGGTATAAGCTTAGAAAATTGGAATGTAAAGCTACTTGCACATGCATTTGATAGAAGATTTTATAATAAACATACTTAAAAAAATCATGCATCTAACCTCTGGATCACCTAACTTTAGATGGTAAATTCATGAAATCATTGTGTTGATGGACCAAAAACTAGATGAGGTTGCGTGCAAGTCCCTAGTTATTTATTATGATACAAATACCTCTCTATAGAATCTTAGTAACCCAATGGAATACAAAGATTAATGGGGCACACCCTAGTGGAGTGTACCAATGTAGTCAAAGGTGAAAGAAAAAACATAAATGAAGAAACAAAACATCATAATTCTAAGAACAATATTCTACTCTTACTCAGCACTAAAGAAATCACAAGTATGGTAGGCAAGAATTTTCTCTTAGCTAAATAGGTAAAATCATTTCTTTGTTTCTAATGATCTCCTGTATGAGTACAAGTTAAAGCTTAGGCCGAATCTCTTCAATGCATCATTCCTCACTCTGGCTGGAAATTTCTTACTACTTAAAACATTTAGATCCAAACTGGTTAGAATATGACAAATGGACATGCTATCTTTTAACTAAATGACAATAATTACAATGAGGTGATGTAGAGTTTCCAAGGCATGATAAATAATATCTAGAGACACATGCACTCAAATTCTTATGCTAATAAAATAGGAAAGAGAAATTCAGGTACTATACAATCACAGTAAAATTGTCTTTTGCCTAAGATCACATTTAATAATTCACAATAAAAACCCTTCTCTGTTGTAGCAATACTTACAAAAGAGTAGAAAATTTCTAGAACACCACACATGGGTTTTATTTGAATAAAGGATTAACTCATTCATTACATCAAAAATCTCTTTTATGAATATGTCTAGCGAAATAAAGAGATATAAAATGATGGATATCTTTGCAAGTGTATCAACAACATTCTCAGGTGCTTTCTAAAACCATCTATATGGGTTTAAGTTTCTTGAAGTTGATAGTCAACTATGTTAAAAAAAAAAACATATCAATACAAAATATGATGATAAACCACGAGGCCACAATTAAATATAGTGTTGTAATACAATGATCCTATTTCTGAAACAAGTTTTATGAGTCCATACCAATGCCAACAATGAGAATGAATCCACATGAATCTGATTAATGGTTGCTAAAAGGAATGCAACATAAAATAAAAAAATCTTTTTATGGTTACAAATTATTTCTAGTGGTGTATAATTGCTCTGAGTCCTGCATTGGAAAAAAGATAAATACTAAAAGAGTGTTGGTAAGTTGACTTCCTGAGGATGCATGACTCATTTTGTGTTGTCATCATGGCAACAAAGTCATGTTTAGTTTTTTTCATGAAAGACAAAATGACTAAGTATTGAAAATAGGGCAGACAAAGATACTCAATGATCAGCACATCAGCGCACGTGCGAGAGATCGAGTCAGTGTATGCGCATTCAGATATATGTTGTATGACATGTGTACATGCTACATCCAGACATGCATAGTACAAAACAATAGTACGACAAAGTTATAGGAAGATCAGTAGACCAGCAGTCCAGAAGATAGAGCATGGAAGCTGACTACTGTTTTGATCAGCGTGAATTATTTTGTAATGTAATGGCTAAGCACCTTTGGTTATCTATTTGTAATGATGTAATTAAAATGGTAGTAAACATGCTTGAGCTAACTTGTTTGGAAGCATTGTATATTTTGTTTTAGGGCTGACTAGTGTTTTGTTTTGGGTCGTGCCTATTCGGATATAGACATATAAGTATGTAATGTAAAGTTATGTTACAAGTGTCGATTATTATGGAAGAGGAAGATACAAAAGTGTAGTACAATGAAGTCAGTATATGATATAGCTCTTTAAGAGAGTAAGAGCATTCACGCATACACGGAACTGATCAGACATCAGTGTCATCACAACAGTTCATTTTGATATAGTGTATATCATCTTTTAGAAGGTTGTAGCCTTCATCCTATTGGGCAGTGAGCCTAGGCTGTGAGCCATATACCTTTAACAGGGTTTTGTAAAAGACTCCTAATAGGGTCAGACCTTTAACCAGGTCATTATACTCATATTGTAAAGACTACTTCTAACAGGGCAAAGGAACTTTAACAGGTTCATTATACCTAGTACAATATTTGTGGGTACTAATTCTCACTAGGGTTTTCCTCTTATCAAGGTTTCCCCATAATCATATCATGTGTTATGAGTTCTTATGTTAAGATTCATTCTATGTATGTTTGATTTATATTTAAGTGGCTGAAAATTAAATAATAGACAAACACTGATTCACCCCCCCCTCTCAGTGTTTCCAACAATTGGTATCAGAGATCTGGTCCTCAATAAATAAGTTTAACCACTTGAGGAGATCATGGACTCAATAGAAGCAAAACATTTGAAAAAGAATCTTGAAGCAGCTCTTGAAGATCTTGATAGATCTGAAAAAGAAAATGAAGAACTTAGACTAAAATTCGATGGCTCACAAATGCTTATCAAGAAATTAAGAAAAGATTTGACAGATTGTTCTACAAGTGATTTAGGGAAAATGATCACAAAGCTCATTGAAGAGAATATGTCTTTGAAAGATAAAATTTAAAATCTGGATGAACAGCTCATAGACAACCAAATTTCTATTGAAGAAAAGATTAAAGAAAGAAAAAAACTAGATGAGGGTAAAAGCACAATAATCTGTCACCCTTTTACAAAGGAAAAGGACGACAAAATCAAAGTTGTCCAGCTTCAATAGTATAAAAGTGACATTTATGTTTGGAATTTGAAGATGATGTAAACTAATAAATTGTTTTAAAATGGATGAAGTTTATGATTAATATTTTTAATATTTTTTTTGAATAAGTTTTGATTTTTTTTTTTAATGTTTAAAGACGATTTTTCAATTGCAGAAACATGCTGAAAATTAGGGGTCTAGTTCCCGCCAAAACATTATATGTAAATAAACATATTTTCCCCTAATTTCAAAGTATGTTATAGATGACATATATAGCTAGTGCATGAAGAAATAAAAATTGGTTTGTGACCTATATTTTCTCTTTTATAACAATTCAAATTCCAACTCACCTGAAATCGACAGTTTTCATCTCCCGCCAT
>MU228281.1:910051-921435 GCA_018584345.1 Thuja plicata | reverse complement strand
ATAAAACATGCATTTAATAGACATTTCCAATTGGAAAAGTTAAAAACCTTATCTAACTTAACTATAATGAATCTAGCTAGACCATATGTTTGGCCAAAATTAATTTTTATTTAGAAATACTAAAATTCAGTTGTGCTGATAAGTTGTCCTAAAAGGTGACAGATTATTGTGCTTTTACCCATGATGAACTCTTTAAAGAAAACATGAAAGTCTTGGAATTGGAAAACATAAAGAAGAAGTTGGAAAATGAATTAACAGAAGCAAAGGATAAGATTGATAAACTTCACAAAAGTTCTAATTCACTTCAATCTCAGCTCAATGCACAAAAGAAAAAAGGTGACACTACTAGTCTTGGATTCAGTATAGCACAAATTGAAGTCAATTCATTGCAAGAAAGAAAGAAACCTCATGAAGCATCTTCAGAAGAAAAGAAAGAAGCAAATATTGAAGAGATTAAAATAGATCTACCTAAAGGGGAAATCAAGCAAGTTAACAGAACTTGTTATGCATGTAACAAACATGATCATTTGGCAAGATATTGCAAAGAGGTAAGACCTTTTAATGGCTATTATTTCTCCTGTAACAAATTTGGTCACAGGGCTATACATTGTAGAACCAATCAAAGAAATCAGTCACAGTAGAATCAAAGAAGAATGAATCAAAACAATCAGAGAAATCAACCTCAAAGGAATCTACAGAACACTACATGTCAGATATGCAATTACAATGGACACACAATAAAGCAATGCAGCATGATGAAAAAGAGAATCATACCTCCTATCATTTGTCACACATGTGGAAAGGCTGGACACATCTCAAAGTTTTGTAGATCCAAAACTCAAAAGAAAGAGGATCCTAAGAAGTCACTATTTGAAGATAAAGGAGAAGTTAAGTTTGTTCAAGAAAATGAAGATTAAAGAAAAATATGGGTTGAAGTAAAGAAGGACAATGATGTTGACAAAGTAGTTGATGCATCCACAGTGGACGCACCCTCTACTTCTTCTTGAATAGACCTTGTTGGTCTTAGGGGGAGCTATTCTAGCTCAGGACCCCTGCGCGGTTGGTATACTCACCTCTGAGTATGTTCCTATGAATTCATGGTTACAAGCACATAATATTTCTATATGGATTCACGCACTGTCTAAAATGCATCAGGATCTAAGTTTCAAAATCTCTGAATAATTTGCATATGGTTGCAAACATTAAATGCGGTAGATTGTATAAAATTAAAGTAAATGTTCGATCTTCTTCACACTTGCATTCGAGAGCACAAAATTTGGAGAGCATTGGAGCACTAGACATCAAGGCACAGAAGCATAATAGATTTGGAAGTTAAGCAAATGGATAAGAATTTTGGAACAAAACCCTAGCAGTCGCGCCATTTTGGAATTTTGTGAAACCCTACTTAAGCAAGTTCCAAGTAAGTATGGAAACCCCAGTTGTGTTTGATATAGCATAGAGGAAGAGATTTGTATTCAAAAGGCATCCATTCAAATCCTTACTGGATGATGTGGAAGGGGCTTTCTCTAAAACCTCGCTAGGTGTTGTTCACATGGAAGATATCCATGCATACATTTACTGTAAAAAGGAAATAGTAAGAGATATCAACATTGCCACTCATATGGGATCTATGATGAAACCTAATTACACATTCAAGGATGAGTTCCCGCTCTTGATTGATAACCCTATTTTTGAATAATTGAATGTGCATGAGTTTAATGAGCCAGAATGGGTGAAGATTTTGTTAAGCAGAATACATGATGATCTTTATTGGATTGGTGAGGTCCCTGTGTGTATCACTAATGACCTAATCCATGAATTAACTAGACTTCCTAAGACTGGACCAGTTTTTCCTACTGGTAAGGATGTCAAGAAACAAATTGAGCAAGTTTGCCTATCTAGAAGTGACAAGCGCATAATGAAAGTTGATCCTATCAAAGAAGATGACATAAAACTCTTAACAATGATACTTGGGTATAAGTTTCATCAAGCAAGTAGGTTGAACAGTGTCTCTGCAGCAACAGTCCTAGTAGCTATCAGAATGGTGAAGGATAACACTCAATACAACCTATGTGAGATCTTGTGTGGTCAATTTATTGACAACATTCAAATTATCAAGCATGACAGGAGAAAGACATTTAGGTTTGGATCTCTTATCATCTACTTTTATTTCCATATAGTTGGAAAGGTTGCAAACCTTTATCTAGACAGGAGCAAACCCACAATGTCTCAGATTTTTCTTAAGGTCACTTTAGAGAGCAGTGCAAGGGATGCCATGGATATGGATATAAAGACATTTAGGATTAAAATGCAGAATAGGTTCAGATTATCTGAGAAGATAGTTGACAAATATAAGGATACCATATGTTTCATGGTAGAAATAGATTGCACATGCATGGAGGTAGTTGAACCTAGAACCAAATAGATTCATCCTCTTGGTTATGAAGTGGAAGAACATGTGTTAGAAGGATATGTGCAAGTTCTATTGTCTGCGCCCAAATATCCTAATAAGCCTAGGTGGGGCACCTATAGAGAGAAGATGAATGAAGTGGATACTATCTTACATAGTGCTGATAATAAAAGGAAAGCATCTAGAATTACATCTAACATATTGAAAGCTCATGGAGTTACTCAAGAAGATCTTGACAAAGAAAGAGATGCCAAGATAGCAAAAGAACTTGAGAAACCTGAACATATCCAGAAGAAGAAGAGAGTAGAGAGAACCTATGTTCCCTCTACCACCATTGACTTAGATTCATCTCCACTATCTACACCAAGCAAGAAAACTAGAGGAAGAAAATAGGCACCCACAAATCACCCATCCTCAAGGAACACTCAAAGAAAAGAAAAGAATACTCAAGCTCCTCCTGAGGTAGGATTTAGACCTAGTCTAAATGTTTTGAGGAACAATATTGTAAATGAAGGGAGATTAGATACACTTTATAAAGTATATGACAAGTATCAAGAAATTGATAAGATTGAGATACATTCTATGATCATATCTCATATGATCAAGTTAAAGAAGATAGTTCTTGAACTCAAGATAGTGATATCGGATCAGTTATGGAACTTATTAGAGATCATGAAAAGAAATGCAATTGAGGAATACATGAAGATTAGAGAAGAAACATTGGATGCTCTTCTCCCTGTATGCTTGCATGATGAAAAGGCTATATTATTAGATCTGGTGAAGCCTCATCTCCAAACTAAGACAAGGACCTTACAGATTATGAACAAAGAATATGAGAAGTTAGGTAAGGAGACTGAAAAGGAATTTGCACAAGTGTTTATGGATAGACACATGTATCCACCAATGACGCCTATAGAAAAAGTTACTCCAGCTCCTCCCAAACAAGTTACAAAACCAGTGATTCAGATAGTGCCTATGACATGTCCACAGGTTTTAGCACCCATAGTGACAATAAATTTTGATACAGATAAAGACTCAGAAGACACTATAGTAGTTGACAATGTCAAGATATCCATGACTGCATCTGAAAAAGATATGGAAAAATTTGATAAGGCATTTGTAAGCACCGAAGAAATGTGCACTGATGATACCTCTGCACAACAAGATGAAGTTCCCATCAATGATAAAATTGACATAAATGAAGATACTCAAGATGATAAGACACCAATAAAAGAGATACCAGTAAAGGTTGAATGCATGGATACCAGTCAGAACACTATATTCTCACCATCCACTAAACCATCTACCTCATTGTTGTCAAGGTTAACTCCTGATTCAACAAGTATAGATGCATGGGGAGAAGTAGACCTAATTAAGATCAATGTTATTTCTATGGAAAAGGAAAAAGAGAAACAAGTGATGAGAAATCCTCGCTTTTTGAAAATAGTAAACATATTGAATGACTTAGTGCCTGCTGATCAGAAAGTAGCTAAATTCCAATCAGTTGAAGATGTGGATAGCATTTTGTCAAACTTCAAATCACACTTTATGAGCTTAGTAGACTCTGCTACTAAGATTCCAGAAGATGAATACAAGAAGGAGAGACTAAATTATTTGGGAAAGAACTTTACCTTAGACTTGAACTCCTTAAAAATTGGGCAATCCATACTGAAAGAGTTGGTAGCTAAAGGCAAGAAAGTTAAAGCCAACTACATGGATAGAGTGAAGTTCACCTCTGAGCACACCAAAAAGGTAGAAGAGGTAGAGTTAATGGTGGATAGCATCAAAAAATTAGTTGAATCATCCACGCAAGACATGAACATATGCAATAATTTCTATCAAGGACAGTTGGATAAAATTGAGAAGGCAAAATTGGAAATTAGCAAGATAAGAATAAGACAAACCTAGCTGAGAAATGCACTTGCACCATCCCTAGCAGTCCTTAATGAGAACATCAAATAGATTGATGACACCATGGTGACATATGATCAAGGTCCTTGCATGGATCTGATAAAAATGGAGAAACTGACATATTCCCTATGCGCACATCTTTAGACAGTTGATGCTATGAAAGCATTTTGGCAGAAAGAGATTTAATCTCTTAAAATTGTATACCCTGAAGTTTACATGGAGTAAGTATGCAAAATACTTACTAGTTTTTGTACACCTTTTCCATTAATGTCAAAGGGGGAGTAATATAGAATGTGTATATGCGGAAAAGTATATGTATATATCAATAAGATGTTATGATATACAAGTCACATTTTGTGTTAAGTCATTTTGAGTAACTTGGCCACATTCCTTTGTTGCCATAAATGATAAAGGGGGAGATTGTTGGCAAGTTGACTTCCTGAGGATGCATGACTCATTTTATGTTGTCATCATGGCAACAAAGTCATGTTTAGTTTTTGTCATGAAAGACAAAATGACTAAGTATGGAAAATAGGGTAGACAAAGATACTCAGTGATCAACACATTAGTGCACGCGTGAGACATTGAGTCAGAGTATGCACATTCAGATATATGTTGTATGAAATGTGTACATGCTACATCTAGACACACATAGTATGGAACAAAAATATGAAAAAGTTACAGGCAGATCAGTAGACCAGCAGTCCAGAAGACAGAGCATGGAAGTCGATTATTGTTTTGATCAGCGTGAATTATTTTGTAATGTAATGGCTAAGTGCCTTTGGTTATATGTTTTTAATGATGTAATTAAAATTGTAGTAAACACGCTTGATCTGACTTGTTCAGAAGTGTTGTATATTTTGTTTTAGGGCTGACTAGTGTTTTGTTTTGGGTCGCACCTATTCGGATATAAACATATAAGTATGTAATGTAAAGTTATGTTACAAGTATTGATTATTATAGAAGAGGAAGATACATAAGTGTAGTAAAATGAAGTCAGTATATGATATAGATCTTTAAGAGAGTAAGAGCATTCGTGCATACACAGAACTAATCAGATAACAGTGTCATCACAATAGTTCATTTTGATATAGTGTATATCATCTTTCAGAAGGTTGTAGCCTTCATCCTATTGGGCAGTGAGCCTCGAAAGTAAGCCATATACCTTTAAAAGGGTTTTGTAAAAGACTCCTAATAGGGTTAGACCTTTAACCAGGTCACTGTACTCATATTGTAAAGACTGCTTCTAACAGGGCAAAGAAACTTTAACAGGTTCATTATACCTAGTACAATATTTGTGGGTACTAATTCCCACCGAGGTTTTCCTCTGATCAAGGTTTCCCCATAATCATATCATGTGTTATGAGTTCTTATGCTAAGCTTCATTCTATGTATGTTTGATTTATATTTAAGTGGCTGAAAAGTAAATAATAGACAAACACTGATTCACCCCCCCTCTCAGTGTTTCCAACAAAGAGGTCCTGATACCTTGCATATTCCAATTGTTCAAGCTAAGGTCTCTCAAATGGGTTTCCAGTGTGCCTCAAAAAAGTAGAATAAGCAGAGATCCAGTGCCAAGGGTATGACAAGTGGATGGAGGAAAAGAAGTCAATGGCTACTACCATATTGATTCTTACTACCGGGAACTCACTTTACTCTTGCTGTACCCATTCGTTGGTATCCATTTATCCATTCAGTATATTGGAACTACCATTCTGAATCAATACTTGATCCATAAAAAAACTTCATAACCTCATTTTCAATAGCTACAGACAGAATGCTTTAAAGATGGAAAATAACTCTGAAACTGGAACTCAGCAAACATTGCCAAAAATGGTTGTTCATTCCATCCCTGCAGTCACAAGAAGAAAATTGAATACTACAAAAGCATCTGAATAAGAATATCATTTCAATTTATTTTATTCTTCGATTAATCCTCATATTTTCTGCTGATAATGATTATGACAACTTCTAGATGAAATTAGCCTATAGATCTTGTCTAAGTGAGTCATTTAGATATTGATTATGTTTGGCTTTAATTTTTGTATCATAGTAGGGAACACCTATTTTAACGAATTGAAATTGAAAACTTGTAGTGTTGTAAGGTTAAAAGATTTAAAAAATAAAATCTAAGGTTATGAAGTGTTTATATTTCTATCTTAATTTGATGCAGGATGAGGTTCTCAATTCACCATTAATAAATATTCTGTTGTTTTCTATATTAATTTTTGAGTTTTGGTAATCTTTGATCAAATCGAATGCTTGATGTTCACACCCACCCCCCCTTGTTTCTTCCTATCCTGGTTTAATATCCTATCATTATCCTCAAATGGTGTGTCTTTTGGAATGGTTGTCCCTTCATGAGGGTTAGGACTCTTCATTGATGTCCCACCGATAATCATTGGTTATCAATTAGGTTGCAACACACCTCTTGAGGGATTGCTTACCTTTGTTCTTTTCCTTAAATCAATTGCTGCATTGTTTATTTTAATTGATGTTATCTTGAGCCACATCGTAGTTCAATTCATTCCCTACCTATGATAAATAGTAATGAAGGGAAGTGCCAAAATGGTAAACTCCAGTTGGCTTCCTATGAATCAGTTGGCCCTCTTTATTTATTTAGTTGACCCTGCTCAAGTAAATCACTAAATGATTTTAGCTATAAATATTCATTTAATAGATTGTGCCTAAAATTAATACCTTTGTCTTGCTGTTGACATAGGCTGTAGAATTTGGAGAAATTGTGAAATCTTATCTACGAAAATTCCTCGCCTAGGGTTTAGACTTATTCAATGTTGGGTCTAATGTTATAGCATGGACAAGACAGAGTGCCCTTCCTAAAATTGCTTGTCCTCAACCAATGATAGTTTTAACTGAATGATTCCTATTGGATGATCCCCAAACCATCTCTTGATTCTCCTTCTGATTTATTTAGCTTCTATAACCCTTATTCTACATTAAGTTGCAAATTTGAACTAAAACTCGCAATAGCATAATCTATAGTTGCAAATTGACAAGGTTCATAATTTTGATTATCCCTCATCCTCTTTTTGCATCACTTGTAAATGTAAAGGATAGATTGGGTTGTCCCAACATTTGTGCAATATCAATATATATCCCTTAACATTAAAGCAATAACTTATATGTTAAGATGAGGAATAGAAGCATGACACATAAGTGTGTAATGTTCCTTTCTAGAATGCATTTATTTCTTTTTGGTCCACTTTTTCTATTCTACATTAAAGCATTTCTCTTTATTGATGATATACCATACATGAAATAGCTATCAAAATAGAGATTTATTGAATTATAATTGCTTGTGTTATAGTTGTACCCATACTTTGCAAACTCTATGAGTACTCTCCGAGTTGCTAAGCTCTTTTCTATTTTTTTGCTGGGCAATTTTTCACAAGTTTGACTCACATTTTTATAGGCAAAAAAAAACATGGGTAAAAAGTCGATACATGTAAACCATTGGTTAAAATGTATTTTTCACATGTTTTTTTCTATAAAACCATGAATTTTCTCTTTCGAGGTGTCAATTTTAATTTAATACACTTTGTAATTGAATTCTAAAAAAAAAACATATTTTTAAGAGTTTATAATTTTAGTACTTGCTAAGTTGCCAAGTTTTTGCTATGTTTTTCCAAGTTGAACATTTTGGGCTTGCTGAGTACTCCCTAAGTTCAAGTCCACAAACAATGGTTGTACCTTAATATATGTTTTTTGAGAGAAGGTGTAATGTTTTGAGTTTGACTGTTTTAACATTCATAAAGAAACATAGTGTCAGATTATTGTGTACAATCTGGTTCTGTACTTTCTTAATTTTCAATACTTGTTTCAATCTTGAACATGATCTTAGTGGTATTTCACTAAGTGTGAAGTGGTAAGTAGATCAAAAAGTTATAAGTATTGTTTAGAAATGGAAGAGCTTCCCAAACAAGGAGTGGCATGTATGGATTATGACTGGCGATAGAACATATAAATAATAATACCCTAAATAATGTTTACTCCATCCTTGTTCTCTATTCTCATGTGAAAATGCCTGCACCATATGGTATAAGTATTGGGATAATGTTGTTAATGCATCAGGAATAACTTGAACAAAACATAAATCAAAAAACAAAAATAGACAACATAAGCACAAGACACAATTATTATGAGAACATGTAACATACAAATGAATAATTGCTAAAATATAGACCTGATGAAATTAATAACTTCAAATACAACCAAAAAAAACACTATTCATGCTCACCATATGTTGGGAAGTAAGATGTAACTAGGGTGGAGATGGCATGTTCAAACCATAAGGCACAGATTAAACATTGGGAACTGCCTGAGTAGGTGGTTGTTGACTTACAGTTTGAGAAACTTCAGTAGCATTATCTGCTTGATTTCGGCCATCTGAAGCATTTCCTTGCTAATCACAAGTTGACAAAATAGGCTGATAAAAGCATCATGCTCTCAAAAGAACAATTTATAGCTAAATTAAAATTTATAATAAAAGCAACATGGTTAAACTAGCTAATGTATACTCACCATCATCATAGTCGGCCCAGCACCAATAGCAAGATTGACAGGAGATAGATTGCCAATTCCAATAGAATTAAGTAGAGTGGCAAGAATCTTCAAAAAAAATATTCAACTGTCTTAGGAAAGCTACTATTCATAAAATGTGGTGTTCAAAGAAAATTCAAATGCAAGGCCAGTATGTCATAATAGTAAAATCCAGAATGTAAGTGCATACCCTATTAAGATCTGGAAAACCACCTTCACCTTGGTCTTGAAGATTGAAAGTCCCAAACACTACATTGTGAGCAACTTGCCCATTCTTGTTACGACCTGTACCTACTGTAGGATCAGTTCCTGTAAAAATTTTAGAACATTCAGTGTCTGATATGGTAGTCACTGCTTAATAGTTGCCAATCAGTTGCAAATAATAATTACTCCTCAAATATTTCTCCGGCACATGAAAACGAAATGAAATATTTAACAATGTCCTATAGAAAATAGTAGATAGTTGGTCAAACTGTAAATATAAATGATACCTATTAAGAATGGCTAAAAGCTCCAGACAACTTCAATAAAGTCTAAATAGTACCACAAATAATGAAATAGTAAATAAAGGAAAAAATTACGCAGTTCCTTAAACTCTTCACATATATAAAGTTAAAAGAAAAACCAAGGAACAAGTATTGTTTTAGATAGTAGGTTAGAAGTCAATAGAAATCAGCCCTGTAAAAAAAATATTAACAGATGTTGTTTCCAATCTTTTGGTTAGTCTTTGTATGACAAATCAACAATGGACATGGTAGCACACAGAGACATGCAATGAAAGAATAACAGTATCCAGGCAAAAAATAGAAGCACCAAATAGCAATAAAATGGATAAGGAAAAAAATATTTGCTCAGTCAAAGGAAAAATATAGCTCCCACTCCTACACCTCCTTCAAACCTTAACACCATTTCTATCACTGCCATCAAGGGTTCATTCTCTTCAGCTATTTTCAAAGGAACCTCTATTTGGTTGTATGCTAAAGTTTTAAGTTTTAACCCTCTAGATTGCTCCCCTTCCTCAAATTTCTAACAAGCTATAAAAATTATTTCCTCTACTATTCTACTCCCAGTGAAAGAGATGAAGATAGCATCAGCTGGGGATAGAGGTACAGCTGCAACAGTTAGTTTTGGCCTAAGTCACAGGGTTCCCTGAATTTCAGCCATAAAGTTTGAGATTTAGCAAGCTTCAAAAAATGACAGAAAAATCATTGCAATTCACTTCATATTTGCAAATTTTTGTTTTACCTTGTTTCCAAATATCATTATAGAGATGATTAGATATTTGCAAAGTTGCAAACACCCTTTTGTGTACCTAGATTTTTCTTTGTTCAGAGCAATATCTACATCTTTGTGTCTGGTTTAGGACTGTCTGATATGTCTACAAGAGTGGTTCGAACTTACACCATCTCTTAGTTTTTTTATTCTCTATTTAATATAAAGCCTATGGTATTTCATCTTCAATGTTTGATGTTTTTTTCTCTTAAATGGTAAACTTTGTTGGCTATTGAGAGAAATTTTCATATAAATAAAAATTTCTTAGGTTTGAATTCTAACTGATTCATGAAAATCTCAATACAGTATTATAGTCAGGCCAGGTTAAGATCTCTAAGCATTCTATAAAGTGGATTAAGTGGGGTGCTGAAAATAAGTTGCAGTCAAACCAAAGGTATTCTTAAGATCTCCTGAGCAGCAGTGACAATCATAGATTGCAATGATTGTAGGACGTGCATAGAGTCAAGTTTTTTGAAGAGATTATAAAACATCTCAAGAAAATACAATTGGTATATGTATAGCCAATCTGGGAGCTTTGGAACAGGCTATTAACATCCATCAAAATATAAAGGATGGTAAATTTCACAAATGTTGCAACCGCCTTGCTAGACATGTATGCAAAATCTGAAAGCACAGACAGGGCCAGTGAAGTCTTTGACAAAATTCTTCAAAGAACCATGGTTTCATGGAATGCTATGACTGCAGGATACTCACAAAAATGGACTTGCCAAAAAGGCTACAGAAACTTTCGAGAAAATGCATTCAACATGTATAAAACCCCAGCTGTGCCAGGCCTATTTGGTGATATGCATACGCCCCTGTTTGTAGTGAAATTGATTCTATAAATCAAACCCTGTCTCTATTAATGGGGATTAAATTATTTTAGAGTTTAGAAAAGGAAAGGGATATGTTGTACCATAATTTTCAATTATTTTTGAGATCTTCCTGGTACTTCTCTATGATCTATTTTGTATCCCAGTCAATTTATACTCTTATGCATAAGATATATGTTAAATTCCCTAGTAATTCAATTACACTTATACTTCTAGTTTCCGAAGTCAAATCCTATCCTAGGTAATGCTCCTAAGGCTACAAAAATTCTTACAGACCTATTTGAGATACATGTGAATGATTCCATGTAAAGATAGTAATGTTGACTTGAGGGATACGAGCTCATTTTTATCCTAGTTCTTAACTCCATAGTGTGATTTTTATTTTTGATGCTATGGAT
>MU228281.1:879601-897697 GCA_018584345.1 Thuja plicata | reverse complement strand
TGTATTTATTCAGATCACTTCATTGTTACTTTCTAACAATTGTAGCAGTGATACCGAAATCTCTTAGCAGAGTTGGTCTAACAACCATTTTGTAAATCCTCTAACAAGGTGGAAATTCAGTTGAATTTTTCTAAAGAGCTCTCACAAGGCCACTCCTCACAGGGTGTCTAAATCCTCTAACAGGGTCACACCTAACAGTGTGTTTTGTAACCTTTAACAGGGTTGGCTCCTAACAGGGCTCACTTCAGAAGAGTGAAAATCAGTAACTAGTTACATTGGTGGTTTTCCCAAATTGGGTTTCCATGTTATATCTGGTGTTACTTGTGTTCATGTTAGCTGTTTTATGCATGTCAATAACTGTGAATATTTAAAGAATAATATAAGGTTAATTTACCGAGTAACATCAATATATTAAGACATCTAAGGGACTTGTGGATTTATTTTTGTGGTAACTGATTCACCCCTCCCCTCTCAGTTACTCCATCCATATTTCCAACACAGGGTTCTCTCAATTTATTTTTGTATTTCATAGATAGTATCATAGCATGGTCTCTTTTGGGCTTTTCTTTCTTTCTTTATTTCTTTCTTTATTCTCAGTTTCTTATATTTTTTTTGTAGGTACTAACCTATTGAAAGCCAATAAGTAATATGTTCATTCCCCTTTTCTAGTGTTTTTCTTCTAGCAAGGAAGCTTAAAGATATACTCAGCCCAATTTTCAAGTTATCTTGGGCTCTGGTTTTCATTCTTTTGACTCTTTGGAAGCCAAAAATTGATTAGATGATAAAATAGATTCTTCTAAACCTCATGTTTTTTAGCCTTTTCTGGTTTAGCAAATGTCAAAGTCTATGTCATGTTTACCTTAATAATATGGATTATCACTTTGTCTAACTAAGGCTTACAAGGTGATTAACACACCTAATCCTAACACTTACCATAGGGGTCTTTTATTTTGGGCTACATAGTTTGTAGCATAGCTGTCACATTGGTCATTTGGTTATGAGTTATCTTAGCTGACATCAATTGTATCCACTGAAGAATGTTTTTTCTTTGTTCATATTTATACACAATATAACTTATTATGAAGTAATGTTGTCAATCATTCTTGGCAGTGACTTTTAGTATTTTAGTGAAATCCATGAACATATGAGCATTTCTATTCACAAATAAGTAAAATATTAGATACTCTATATTTTCGTGTTTTCCCCCATGCAAACAACCAAAATCTGTAAGCAGTTAAACATGAATAAGACTATTTTTTCTTATAGTCACTTAAAATTCCTGCCATTTTGTTTCTTGGCAAATGCCTCTGAGAATTTTCTTATGATGACTGGTAACATAGGGATTTGTTGTCTATTTGATCACTCTATAGATAGCAGATAGCTATAATAATTTGATATCTCTTTCTATTGACATTCAGTTAAAGAAGTAGTAGATATCTTGTTGTTTGAGGAACTATAGATCTTGTCCATGTGTCCCTCTCGTAGATAGGTATTTTGTCAGTGACTCTTGTTTACAAGAAGCTGTATGATATTCATAAGTAGCCATCCAGAGAAGAATGCCATTTTTTCATCAGCATTGCAAGAACTTGTGAAGTGAGATAATATTAGTATTGTCTATACTCAACAGGACAACTACTTCATTTCTCCTTGAAGTGATAAAAATAATAATGACAGTGCTACTTCTTCATTTCATTTCTACAAGTGTATATAACAATATTTTGATTGCTTCCTAGACTCTATCATTCTCATGAGCTTTGAATGTGCCCATTAACTAAAGCACTCATAGATTACTTTGAAATGTTGATGCTTGATGATGTCAGCACAATTATGCTTGATATACTATACATTATTCAACTACCATAGTGGCTCTCTCTCTTAATCACCATTGTTACTTTTTAGAACTTTACTTGGTGGATCTTGATGTGACTGTTGTGTCTAGCTCCTTGCTCCTCAGATCAATCTCTAGTATAGTTGTCTTTTCACACCACTTTACATCTAATATAGAATATTTTTCTTATTTCATTCTTATTCTCTTACTTTAGTCTTTGTGGCTGCATTCTTTGATTTCTCTTACTTTAGTCTCTATGGCTGCATGCTTTGTTTTCTCTAAGCTACTACAAAGTTGTAACAACGTGCTTTACATACTTGCCTGGGACAATTTCATTTAATTATGAACTCTTTAACACATAGTTCCCTATCTTGATACTTAGCATGATCATACCTTGTTAACTACATTATCTCTATGAAGTTGAAATGAAGAACTTCATGATTTGATTGCTTTCCTATGAGTACTATTTATCATTGTTCACTAGTCATTAAATGTAGTTGATACTTTGATGCTCCTTGACATTGTTGGATACATCTTGTAGCAATATTGACAGGAACTTGAATAATTTTGTGATCTTCCAACGTATGTGTTTTCTAAAAGGTATCATCTTAAGGTAAAATTTCCCTTTAATTGCATGTTGCTTCTCTTGATCTGTGTATGTTCATTTATTATAGAGTACTTTGATTAAATCTTGTTCTAGTTTATAGTCAATTAAATATCCATGATTTTTTATTCAGACATCTAAAAATTGATGCTTTCTTCTTCCATTATTATCTTTGTATCAAGTTGATAATTTATACATTATAGTTTTTTTGGACATTGGGAAATGAGGAGAAAGAATTTAAGGCATAAATTAGATGATGGTGATCATAATGCTAAAATTCCACTAACAAATTATGAGTGCGATCGTGAAGAACGTGTGGCCAAGAATAATAAATGTTTATCATGTCTTGGTTTGCCAAATAGGCAAGTTGTACATCTACTAAGTATTATATTATTTGCTTAATACTATTTAATCAAATTTTATATGCAAAAGCTTTATGAATATAAGACATGATATGATATTTTTTTTTGGTTTTACAGGAAATAAAATGAGTGCAAAGAAAATGAAGAGAAAAAACAAGTAGCAAATAAAGAAACAATGTTGCCAGTTCGTAAAAGCCAACGCTTATGTGATCCAACAAATGTAGTTGGTGAAAAAGGTAATTCTGATGATGTGGAACTTGATATGGCACATGGTGATGTGCAGCCTAATGAAAGTCATGAAAAGAGTCCTCTTGCATCTGATGTGCCTCAAAGTGAACCTGTTGATAGTGGTTCAATAGAAGATGTGCTCACTTTTGTCAAAAGAAAGAAATTGAGTCAAGATTTATATAGATCTACAGAGAGGCATTCAAAAGAAAGAATATTAGAAAGGAAGAAGCCATTCTTGGTTGACGTATCAAGAGATGGTTAACCCACTGGAAAAAATGCTACAAGATGGGCCTCTGAGTTGGGTGTAAGATGTAGGGCCCATTTGGATATTTTCAAATCAAATTTTGGAGAGAAAGATCCACACCATGTGGAGAATGTTATATAAAAAATGGAAAATTCCTTTGACACTATTGGTGGACAAATCTTGAGAAAATATTACAAGAAGAAGATGAGACTTCTAATGAACAATTATAGATACATTTGTAGAAAACCAATCATGGAGGGAAAATAGAGTTTAGACAAGACTCTATCTCCCAAACAGTGGGAAAAGTTGAAGGAAAGTATGCATTCTGAAGAATATTTGACAAAGAGTAATAAAGGCAAGAGAGGAAGAGACAATGTGAAGGCTGAATATACATTTAGCCAAGGCGGGTTGCAGGAAAAAATAAACAAATTTGGAGTAAGTGTATGGATTTTTGGTTCAATTTAAATGATGTTATTTATTTCAAATTTTTTATTGAACTGACTTTGTTAAAATTGACATTGTATTTTAGGTGGAAAAAAATAATAGAGAAGCAGGTGCAAAAGATTTGGTCAATTATATGGCAGCACTAGATCCAAATAAATCTAAGAATAGTATGAAGTGGAATTCTAGTTCATCAATAGCGACTTCACAGCCATCTGTGGAACGCCCACTAAGAGCCTCTACAAATCATGTCAACTCAAATGAAGGGTATGAACATATAATGAAGCACTTACATAGTCTCACTGAGAAATTTTCATAGTTGACTTCCTCGGTTGAGCCTATAGTTTCTTCATGGAATGATCATAATTTCATGAATTCGTATTAGGTAAGAGGCTATATTGATGAGTTAAGTTTGGTTCATAGTAATGTAGCTTTGCATTGTTGAGAGCATCATTTTGATCAACGTCTTTATGAGTTTTTATCAATTTTAACTACATGCAAAAAATTTTTATCAAAGCAACACAAAGACAAAAACACCTTAGTGCCAAAAAAGCTGCCAATGTCGATAGTGATCATGATGAACTAGTGGACAAGAATGTGCATCCCAATCATAGTAGTGTTGAAGCTGAGGTAATATAATAGTTATTTTGGAAAATTTTATAGTTTTTGCATTTTTTACTTGACTTATATTAACCTTTCATGATTAAACCCACATGCAAATCAATCATATGAACGGACAAAAAAATTTAAAAGACAACTTTGATAGTGATTATGCTGATCTCAAACATGATGTGCATGATATTTATAGTACTAGCAGTGATAAACTCGAGGTGATTCGAAGAACAACTATTTTTTGTGATACCTTCTAATCTTGTAGTATTTTTAAAGAAAATCATTTATCTTTCTTTATATTGGTTTATATAATATAATGTTCATGAAAGAATAGTCAAATTTGTTAATAGTTTTTTCTGATTGGTAAAGTAGGGATTCTACTGGTCCAGTTCTCATAAAAACTAGTGTAGGAGCACCTAGGTAGGCTTGTGTGAGACCTAGGACTTCTTTGTCATTTTGGCTTGTAGTGATGCTAGCCACATCACTAGTTCGATAAGAGGAACCATTTGGTCCTTTGGTGTGTTTAGGAAAGTTGGAAAGGCCCAAAATGGCCAAGTTGCTAGAAGTTGCTATTTGTTGTCAACTGGGTGACTTAGGTCCTAGAATGGGTAAATTGGTCTAGCATGGTTCCTAAGGCCTTAGATAGGTTATTTGAGGTCATTTTATGCATATTCCATGTTCATTTGGTTTTTAGGACAAGTTTGGAAATCTAACTCCATTTGGAGCAAAAGTTGCTAAAAAGTTGTCATGTTGTCGTGACAACTTTTCTTGCTATGAGAAACTTTTTAGCATTCTTGTGTTGGCAATGCTCTAACTATCTTAAATAGTAACAACACAAGGAAGGAACCTATAAAAGGCCAAGGAAAACCTTTTCAATGGGTTGGTCAAGTTTGAACAAGCACTGTACGGTTCTCTGCTATGGCAGGGACACTTTGGACAACATTAACTGGTCCTAGGCCATTGTTTCTTAAACACGTAGCATTACCTATTGTGCCTTTTTTGCTTCCACATTTTGCATACATTTATACCAAGGCAATTGCAACTATAACATTTGACAAATGCCTCTATCCTTTATTTTTTGATGGATGTCCATACTTTAAAGCTCCCAATTTGGCATGAATAGGGATGATGCTAGCTAATGTTGTGGAATTTGGCTTTGCAATTTCCAAGTGCATTTGCTTGAAAGTTTCTAAATCCTTTTCAACAAATTTACTTTGTGCTTATCCAGTCGAGATGCCTAAAATTTTTCACCTTACTTTGTTGCAATTATCCAACTTTAATTACCCTAATCTCATGTTATCATCATTTGAATCATATAATCGTTCCTCAGGGGAAACATTAACAACAGGCTGCAGGTCTTCAATTATTTTTTCATAATAGATTAGATCAGTTCCTTCAATTTTTAATGCACTTGCTTGAATAATTTCTAAATGAGTGAGTGGTTGTGAATTTTTTCTATGATAGATATTAACATCTAATACATGAGTTGAAATATGAAGAATGTCATCATTATTTGTAAAAGAATAATCAACACTCTCATCTATCAAATTATTCTATGCTTTGCACCAGTCATGATCAACATATCCTCCTTATGTATGACAATAATCTCTTCTTGGATTTGTTTATTTTCTCTTACCACTATTTTAAATGTTGCAGAGGTGAGCTTCAACTATCACAATAATATTTTAAAGTATGTATTCTTTGGTTAATATAACCTTATTAACAACCTATAGAAACTAACCCATTACTTATTACACACAATTGATTCTTAAAGTCTGATTACTATCTTTCTGTCCAAATTGCCTAAAATCTATGACAGTAATAGTTCAAGTATTGAATTTCAATGCCATATGGCTTGATGTCATATACCATCAAATCAATTATGTACAAAGTGTTACAAGCTCTTCCACCTATCCTTCAAGAATATTATTTTGTTGATAGTTCTATATTATGCCCAAAGGTTGATCGTATTATTCACTATCATTTCTAGTTACTGCAGACAATTTAGGGGATGTATTTGTTGTTCTGATTCTTTGGTTTCCAACACTTGGAGTCATAGTAGGTTGTCTTTGACCTGTACATCATCTACAGTTCAACATCAGTCTTGGAAAAATATTTCATGTTCATTAAACCATACACTATATGTGAAACCTTTTTCATTTTTGGTGAACCAAACTGCATTTAAAATTCCTTGAACACTTCTGCTGCAAATTGGTGTATTCCATGCTAGTCTTCTTCAAAGATGATCCTGTAGCTAGTTTGAATGAATTTGGTCTTTTTAAGGTCTTCAAATTCAATGCTTTTTTACTTTCCTTAAAATTCTCTCTATATTGAGCCCTCTTCAATTGACTTGCCATAGATAATTGTGTTTCACGCACAGATGGTCTTGTCTCATACTGCAAAGTCTTTGACACTGTGATACTCTCAGATTTATGAGAATTGAAGGTGTCCTCAACAAATACTTTAGCTGAGTCATGTGAATTGTGTCACCTCTCATCTTTGGAAGTCTGGAATTTTACCTCTTGCTCAACTTTGGGCTTAACAGAATTCAGAGAATTGGTCTCAGCAACTGAATGCACTATGCCAAGTGAACTTCTAGCACATTGGGTAGATAGATAGATTAGAAGATGGTAATAATACATCTTTCTAAAGAGTATTCCATGCAGTGAGTCAAGGATAGGAGTGGGTGTGGGAAGCATCGTAGAGTTTGTTTAAAGCTTCTTACATGGTAGGAAGAAGGGGAAACATATTATAGGGTTGTTTAACATGATTGTTATAATGAATGAGATGAGTAATTGTTATGACTATTTTGGAAACACCAGTCCCAAATTCTTCAACTAAACACTATGAAAATTATAAAAGGAATGTAAGGGAACCTGAAACACAACAAATACAATGTCCTAAATTCTTCCTAAACCAAGATCATACTCCAAACTAACATAACAACTCGTTGTTCAGACTGTACCTATGGGATAGTGAAAGGATTTGTAGAAAATAGTTTAGTTTTATTGATTTAAAACTTGTACATTGCTTTGTTGACTCATACCAACTCCACACTCTCTCATACTTGACAAAACTCTCTTATAAATAGCCAGATTATGTGAAGAGGATATCTACATGCATCTTGACATCTTTTGTTGTTGATATCACAATTCAAATCCATAATATATTTGGGAGTGTTGTTTGGGATTTGTAGGTTTTTAATAATGTTATTCTTATAGGAACCTTGTTAGACAAGGAACTAGTTAAGCCATATAGAACCCCCAACATTAATTAGAATTTTGGTGGCCTTGTAATCTTAGTTCATATATTGCTAAGTCCTTGCTTTAATTACCATCTTGGAATATATAGAATACCATACCTGATTTAGAAAACTTGATGATATTTTCAGCCCAGCATCCTTCGCATGTTTGTGAATGAGTTGGAATTTAGAAACTATTCGTCTTATTAACTTGAATCCTTTGACCATATCTATAGGCTGAGAAAAGTTTTTTTTTTTTAAGAAAGCTCTACCTAGGGGGAAATACCCTTTATATTTATGAAAGAAAAATTACATCAGGACTAGCAAATATCTTTCTGGTTACAAAAATAAAACTGAAAACTAAGCACCACGTCTCAATAAAAGAGGCAGCCAATACTATCTCCTACCAAAATCAACCTAACTACCACCTCTTCCGAGAACAGTTTGTCATTAGCCTGACAGAAAGCCACAAATTTACTCATGTTATTCTCTTTGACAACACAGGCCTTGAATACCTCCCATGCCTTTTTCATAGTCTTCTTTTTTCCTTTTTCCTTTGAGGAAAACAGACTCTTTAAAATGCCTCTCGAGAGATTGGAGTCCATCAGATCCAACACTATAGTTAACTATGAGAAGAATTCCTCTGTGAGCATTCTTCTTAGCATTCCATTCACTAGGAATGCATGACCAATAACTTGAAGAATAGGTTGAAAAGATGGAAAATAACCTTCCCGTCATGAACATGAGCATTTGGCCAATATTTGGCTCCTAGTAAACTGAGCATGGTCGCCACCTCCTTATTGTTGTCTTGGCTGAAAATACATTTTATCTTCTCTTTCGATGCTTCTTTCAACTCCACAATCTGGTTGCATCTACAAATAATGCCCAACATACTAGCCATATGACGCTACAATTTGAGTAGGATTCAGATCCTTTGAAAATGTTGTGGAGCTCTATACCAGTTCGGGATTTAAAGGAAAGATAGCTCTGTCATTTGAGGCCTCTACAAAGAATATATGGCTGCTGAGTTCACGAGCGACCACCTATTCACTTTGAAAATGTTGTCGAGCTCTATACCAGTCCAGGATTTAAAGGAAAGATAGCTCTGTTGTCTGAGGCCTCTGCAAAGAATATACGGCTGCTGAGTTCATGGGAGACCACCTATTCACCCCTGCAGAGGTTGGGAAGGACTCTGCAGAGGTCACGTGCGCTGGAAGAAGAGTCCCATCCTTCCTTCCCACACTGACAGGGTCACCTCTACCCTATGCCCGTCTTGTCCATGGATTGAGAAAAGTTATATGGCCTGAGCAAAGTTATTATTGTCAGAACTCACATCTATCGTATAGATAAAAAATTGTTGGCCCATGGAATTTTAAGAAACTTTACCACCACCAGTTGTCCTAGATTTCCCCTAGCCACGCTTTCAAAATTTAATTTGATAAACAGATTGGACTTACCTAAGTAGAACATTCTAGGTCTTTATTAGAAATGGAAGTAATTGTTTTTTGTTATTCTCAGTATTCCATAGAAAGCTTTCCTGAGTCTACGTCATTATCCAATCGCACTGGATGGATTGGGATTGGGGACTTGGAGAGGATGTCCCAATTTTTTAGGACCGGATGGTATGCTTCATTTGGTGCATAAAAATTTGAAAAGGTAAATTTTTAATGGAAAAATGCTGAAAACATGAAAAAGCTAAAAGAAGGATTATCATTTTAAATTGAGAATATTCAGTTCACTTCAAATTTTAGCTACTTACAGAGAAATAGTCCATTTAAAAAAGACACGTAGAGATTTTTCCCTTGCACATTGTTGTGTTTAGGATCATCAATTATCTTTGTATTGAAGCATGAAGACATGTTTCAGTTGCAAATTAATGAAGAAATGATGTTTTTCGTAGCTGGAAAATTATGAACTCGTATGAATTTCCACGTATGTTGAGATTCACAAATTTTCCCATTGAAAAAGAA
The DNA here is from genome assembly GCA_018584345.1 of Thuja plicata. Taxonomy (NCBI): domain Eukaryota; kingdom Viridiplantae; phylum Streptophyta; class Pinopsida; order Cupressales; family Cupressaceae; genus Thuja; species Thuja plicata. The sequence continues at coordinate 888,167 of MU228281.1, read as the reverse complement.
AATACAGTTTTGTAATCAAGAAATACTTGGAAAGCTTATAATATAACTCTACATTGCATGCTCTACCACAAGCACTTGCTTTTAGTAACTAAAGTAGGGCATCTATTTATTACACCTTGTCACCCAGCTAAAAATATTTACATTATATTGAGGGTTAGAGTTACGGTTAGGATGTATGGTTGTGGGTTAGGGTTAGGGTTAGAGTTAGGGTTATAGTTAGGGTTAGGGTTATAGTTAGGGTTAAGATAGGGTTACAGTTAGGGTTAGGGTTAGGGTGATTTTTAGGGATATATTTATAGTTAGGGTGATTTTTATGGTTAGGATGTACAATTATGGGTTTGGGTTAGGGTTAGGGTTAGGGTTAGGGTGATTTTTACGGTTAGGATGTACGGTTATGGGTTAGGGTTAGGGTTAGAGCTATGGTTAGGGTTACTATTAGGGTTAGAGATAGGTTACGATTTGGGTTAGGGTTAGGGTGATTTTATGCTTAGGTTTAGTGTTAGTGTTACAGTTAGGATGATTTTTTAAGGTAAGGATTTGGGTTGAGGTTAGAATTAGGATTAGGGTTAGAGTTAGAGTTAGAGTTAGGGTTAGGATGACTAGTTTAGGAATAGGGTGTAGGGTGAGAGGTAGGATTAGTATCATCTTAATGGTTAGAGCAAGGGTTAGGGTTAGAGATAGGGTTACAATTAGGGTTAGGGTTAGGGTTAGGATGATATTTACGGTTAGGGTTAGGGTTAGAGTTATAGGCAGGATGATTTTTTAGGGTTAGGATACATGACATGGGTTTGGGTTAGGGTTAGAATTAGGATTAGGGTTAGAGTTAGAGTTAGGGTTACGTTAGGGTTAGATTTTTTTTTAAAGCAAGTGGATATACCACTAAATATATTTATATAATAAGGGTTAGAGTTACAGTTAGGATGTATAGTTGTGGGTTAGGGATAGGGTTAGAGTTAGGGTTATAGTTAGGGTTAGGGTTATAGTTAGGGTTATAGTTAGGGTTAGGGTTAGGGTGATTTTAATGGTTAGAGTTGTAGCTAGGGTAATTTTTATGGTTAGGATGTGCAATTATGGGTTAGGGTTAGGGTTAGGGTGATTTTTATGGTTAGGACGTACGGTTATGGGTTAGGGTTAGGGTTAGAGCTACGGTTAGGGTTACTATTAGCGTTAGAGATAGGTTACAATTAGGGTTAGGGTTAGGGTGATTTTTATGCTTAGGTTTAGTGTTAGTGTTAGAGTTAGGATGATTTTTTACGGTAAGGATTTGGGTTGGGGTTAGAATTAGGATTAGGGTTAGAGTTAGAATTAGAGTTAGGGTTAGGATGACCAGTTTAGGAGTAGGGTGTAGGGTGAGGGGTAGGATTAGTATCATCTTAATGGTTAGAGAAAGGATTAGGGTTAGAGATAGGGTTACAATTAGGGTTAGGGTGATTTTTATAGTTAGGGTTAGGGTTAGAGTTATAGTCAAGATGATTTTTTAGGGTTAGGATACATGATATGGGTTTGGGTTAGGGTTAGAATTAGAATTAGGATTAGGGTTAGAGTTAGAGTTAGAGTTAGGGTCAGGTTAGGGTTAGAGTTTTTTTTTAAAGCAAGTGGATATACCAATAAATATATTTATATAATAAGGGTTAGAGTTACGATTAGTATGTATAGTTGTGGCTCAGGGTTATATATAGTTAGGGTTAGGGTTATAGTTAGGGTTAAGATAGGGTTATAGTTAGGGTTAGGGTTAGGGTGACTTTTAGGGTTAGAGTTATAGTTAGGGTGATTTTTATGGTTAGGATGTACAGTTATTGGTTTGGATTAGGGTTACGGTTACGGTTACGGTTAGGGTTAGGGTTAGTGTGATTTTTATGGTTAAGACATATGGTTATGGGTTAGGGTTAGGGTGATTTTATGCTTAGGTTTAGTGTTAGTGTTACAGTTAGGATGATTTTTTATGGTAAGGATTTGGGTTGGGGTTAGAATTAGGATTAGGGTTAGAGTTAGAGTTAGAGTTAGGGTTAGGATGACTAGTTTAGGAATAGGGTGTAGGGTGAGGGGTGGGATTAGTATCATCTTAATGGTTAGAGCAAGGGTTAGAGTTAGAGATAGGGTTACAATTAGGGTTAGGGTTAGGGTTAGGGTGATTTTTACGGTTAGGGTTAGGGTTAGAGTTATAGTCAGGATGATTTTTTAGGGTTAGGATACACGACATGGGTTTAGTTTAGGGTTAGAGTTTTTTTTTTAAAAGCAAGTGGATATACTACTAAATATATTTATATAATAAGGGTTTGAGTTATGGTTAGGATGTATAGTTATGGGTTAGGGTTATAGTTAGGGTTAGGGTTATAGTTAGGGTACAATTATGGGTTTGGGTTAGGGTTAGGGCGATTTTTACGGTTAGGACATACAATTATGGGTTAGGGTTAGGGTTAGATCTAGGGTTAGGGTTACTATTAGTGTTAGAGATAGGGTTACGATTAGGGTTAGGGTTAGGGTGATTTTTATGGTTATGTTTAGTGTTAGTGCTATAGTTAGGATGATTTTTTATGGTAAGGATTTGGGTTGGGGTTAGAATTAGGATTAGGGTTAGAGTTAGAGTTAGAGTTAGGGTTAGGATGACCAGTTTAGGAATAGGGTGTAGGGTGAGGAGTAGGATTAGTATCATCTTAATGGTTAGAGAAAGGGTTAGGGTTAGGGTTATAACTATGGTTAGGGTTATAGTTAGGGTTACGGTGATATTTACGATTAGGATGCACGGTTATGGGTTTGGGTTAGGATTAGAGTTAGGATTAGGGTTAGGGTGATCTTTATAATTGATCTTGTCTTCATTTGCATGTACATTCTTTTAGGAACTTAGATCTTGACATTATTTTGATCTTTTAATATTGTTTCTTGTACTTGCATGGATAAAAACAATAGTTGTATTTTCTTTCCTACTTTATGTACTCTCAACCAATCTTTTTCTACTTGGGGATTTTGTGAATTATATTTCTACACTAGTGACTAAATTTATTATTTAGAAACACTTATGATTATATTATATTTGTGGTTTTTCATTATCTATGTAATATAATGTGTTATTTTTTTTTTTTTGTAGAAATGTGTTGATAAACTCAAAGAAGGGGATAAAGTTAAGGTGTTGGATCCATATGATGGTGATACTGCGGGCATTGGGATGATTCACTCCCTATCTATTGTACATGGAATCAACTTGAAAGAAATAGGAGATGCAAATGTAAAAATTATAAAGGTCACAAGTAACGTACCCCTTGCTTATGAAGACAAAATAGATAGAGTTTTTCATCTAAAAGAGAAAGAGGGAACCTTCACACGGTAGCCACTAAAGTATTTGAAAAAAAATGACATAGTTGATCAACATGTTTATCATGTTCTAGTTGTTACACATCTTGGCTCAATGCTTTATATTTGAGACAAGTTTGATATTTTTTATTATATTTAAGTATATACTCTTTGGACAACTTTGACAACTTATATATTTTGGCACCCTCCATACTTTGAATGATAAATATTTTTTTTTTTAATTTGTATATTTGCATTAATTTTTTATATGAATTGATTATTTTTATTTATCATGATGTTGAATCAATCTTTTAACTTTACTTGGTTATAGTTTATTCATATGTAATATTTTTTATTTTTTATTATGCTTTATAATTCAAGTTTAATATGATATTTTTTTTAAATAATTAAATTCATGGTATTTAAAATATTATTCATTTCATGACCAAATAAATGACCACAAAAATGACTGAATATACGATTGAATATATGACTAAATACACGACCAAATACACGACTAAATACATGACCAAATACACGACTAAATATTTGACCAAATACATGACTGAATAAATGACTAAATAAATGACCATATAAACAACCACATAAATGACCAAATATATAACTAAATATATGACTAAATACACGACCAAATACACGACTAAATATACGACCAAATGTACAACTAAATATACGACTAAATATACGACCAAATATATGACTAAATTAATGACTAAATATATGACTGAGTATATGACCAAATAAATGACCACATAAATGACCTTATAAATGACCAAATAAATGACTCAATATACGACCAAATATACGACCAAATATATGACCAATTAATGACTCAATATATGATCGAATAAATGACCAAATATATGACTAAATATACGACTAAATATATGACTCAATATATGACCAAATATATGACCAATTAATGACTCAATATACGACTGAATAAATGACTAAATAAATGACGAAATATAAGACCAAATCAATGACCAAATATATAACTAAATAAATGACTATATTAATGACCAAATCAATGACCAAAAAAATGACTAAAATAGTTTAGTCACATAAATTTGGTCACGAGATAAATGATCAGTAATAAACTACCAGTGATCACGTGACCAAATTTGGTTATTTATCTACAATTTTTGATAGTTTATTTTGTCATGTATAGTCAAAAAATGGAAGCACTTCCATTGTAGATGTGTTTAGCCTTCTGAGTAAGTGGTTTGGATTCATGGCAAGTGCCTTGAATGGGTTCTTGATCTTGACATGGCTTCCTCCCTATTCTGTTCCTCCTTCCACTCTTGTGTGGCCTGATTTCTACATTCTAGATGGCAGACAAGTGATTCTGGGCTTCAGGGTCAAGGTTGAAATTTTAGGTCTATGTCGACCTCGACCCTGACCTAGGTCAGGGTCGACCTCGACCTTGACCCACCGTTCAAATCTCGGGGTCTTGCAGTTTCAGGAGGTCGGCCTTTGCAAAAAGTATTTCCTTCTTCCGAGTTGGTTGTTTCAGGTTTCAAAGTGTTGATTCCTAATTTATATTTAATATAGGTCCTCTCCTAGGGGTAAAGGCTTTAATGGGATTTAATTCTCCTATGTAGGCCTCCTTGGAAAATTGTGCCCTAATTTCATATAAAAGGGAAGCTTTCTCTCTCATTTTCTCTAACCATCATCAAGTGAGCTAAGTCTTCTAATCGTGATCAAGCATTCTCAAGACATCTTCAAGGGTGATTGATGCAAGAGCATCTTGGGTGTAAGGGCAATCTTGCATCACCCAAAAATATGTATTTTTCTATTCAATAAGGGCTATTTTTCACAAAGATGCTATTTTTGGAAACTTACTATTTTTAGTAAGTTGGTCGTTTGAACTCAGAATGTTATAATTTTTCAGGTGAAGGTTCATCTTAGTCATATAAGAATGCCAGTTGAATTTTATTGCCAGATCATCTGTATTGGCGAAGTTGTTAAGGATTTACTGTTGAGATTTTAGGGTACAAAACCTTTGAGCTCAATTTTTAGGACCTTAGAGGCTCCAGATCGAGGTCAAATCCCCAGGTGACTAGTGTTTCACTTGTCAAGCACTGTAGATCGCAATCTCCCCTTTCCAGAAAGTGGTTATAATAGCCAATCAGATCTACAGTTCAAAAGTTATGGCTTCCAGAAGTTGGGCTACCTAATCTCATATTTTGTAAATATTTAAAGCTGACCCTTTTGTAATAAAAGTGAAAAATAATTAAATGCTAAGGGTAGTCGGCCTTAATGGCTAGATTTCTGGAACCTTATCGAGCGGTGGAAAATTGCCTATTTAAGGAAGGCCCGTGGTTTTTTCTAGGGCAGTTTTGGGTGGTTATTTGAGGCTTTGTCCTACAGATTATTATAAGGGACGCCCATGTGGCTTTTGATATTGTAATTCTAAAGTTTGTAATTCCACATTTGTGGAGCCAATAAGAAGCCAATTTTATATTCTTGCAAATTTTTATTGTTTCTCTTTGTTTCTATCGTGTACTTGTGTTATTAAGGGGAGTCCCCTTCATCAAGTGGTATCGGAGCGAGAAGTTCCTGAGTGTGTAGACAGATCACCAACTATGAGGCAGTTTTCTCTAGGACCGTGGTTAGGGTTTTAGTGATAAGCATGAAAATGCCTCCACAAAGGGAGCGTGGCGGAAGAGCCAGAGGTGTACCACCTGAGGTTAGAGCCCTCTAGAGACAAGTGCAAGCATTGGAGGAAGAGATTCGCAGAGGCATGAATTTTTCCATAAGAGAGGAAAGCAAGGATGAAGCCGACGTAGAAGGAGATTTTAATCAGAAAGGCGAAACTTTGAACTAAGAGGAGGAAAGGCTTTTCCAAGCCATTTTCAAGATCAGGAAAAGACCTAAGCTTGAGGTTCCCACATTTTTGGGAAATCTTAACCCAGAAGAGTTGATCGACTGGATCAATGAAATAGAAGAATATTTTGAGTATAAAGATATTGAGGATCTTGATAGGGTTAAATTTGTGAAGGCCCGACTGAAGGGTCATGCGAAGATCTGGTGGCAGGAGATTCAGTTGGAGCGAAATAGAAGAGGAAAGGAGAAAATCACAAGATGAGATCAAATGGTGGATAAATTGAAGTGACAGTTCATTCCTGTTGATTATGAGCTTGATCTACTAAAGAAAATGCAAGGTTTGAAGCAAGCGAGAAATTCTGTCCAAGAGTATACAGAGGAGTTCTATTGAATCCTCATCCGAATAGGCCATGCAGAAGCTGACAAGGAGAATGTTACCCGTTACCTTAATGGGTTGAGGCTGAGCATTCAGGAGGAGTTGAACCTGATCTGAATGAACAGTATTGAAGAGGCCTACCAGTTTGCCCTAAAGGTAGAGGAAAAGTTGAACAAGAAGTTTGAAAGCAGGCAAAGAAGAAGAGGTTGCAGTGGAAGATCTAGTGGATGATCTTATGGAGGCCAAAATGAAGATCAGAAAAAGAAGGATGAGGCCAGTAGTAATCAGGGTCAAAGGGGAAATAATTTCAATCAAAATAATAGAGATCAAAGAGGAAGAGGATGAGGAAAAGGATCGGGAAGAGGAGGCTTTAGTGGAACATGTTTTCATTGTGGAGAAGAAGATCATAGGGCATATGAATGTCCTCAATGCTAGGGAAGGGAAGATAGGAGAAATGACGGCCAGGATAGAGTTGCACATGTGGATAAAGATGCAAAATCATCTCATTCTGAAGATGTTGAAGGAGGAGAAGTCCTAGTTAACAGAAGAGTCCTACTGAGTGGTGAAAATGAACCTGAGCAAATGAGGAGCTTGTTTTGCACTAGGTGCAAGTGTGAGAATAAGTGTTGTGATGTGATTATTGATAGCGGAAGTACTGACAATCTGGTGTTAGAAGAGATGGTCACAAAGTTGAAGCTCAAGAGACAGAAACACCCACATCCATATCAGATCGCCTAGGTGCAGGATGACCACAAGGTCATGGTTAATGAACAGTGCCTAGTAAAGTTTAAGATTGGAAGGTACTATGATGAGGTACTATGTGATATCATACCTATGGATGCTTGTCATATGTTGCTGGGAAAGCCATGGTAGTTTGATAGGCATGCTGTACATGATGGTTGTGCAAATACATATTCCCTGACAAAGGATGGAGTGTGACATAAGCTAAAACCACTGAACAATACAGAAGAAAAGGTATGTAGTAATGCAAGAATAACTTTTGTTAATGAAAGAAAATTCCTAGAGGGTATGAAGCATGAGCATATGTGTTTTTCTTTAATTCTAAAAGCTAGTAAGGAGGAAGTAGAATATGTGACTGTAGAAGTTGAAAATCTATTGTATGAGTTTCAGGATATTGTATCTGATAATGTGCCCGATGGATTATCACCAGTAAGGAAGATCAGTCATCAGATGGACTTGATCCCAGGAGCCAGTTTGCCAAACAAGGAAGCACACAGAATGACACCAACTTTAAGTGAAAAATTCAATAGACAAGTGCAAGAGTTGTTGCAGAAGGGTTTGATTCATGAGAGCTTGAGTCCATGTGTTGTGCCAGTAGTATTAGCGCCAAAGAAGAATGGAGAATGGAGGATGTGCATAGATTCTAGGGCTATCAACAAGATCACAATCAAGTATATATTTCCATTACCGCGGATGGATGATATTATAGACTGTTTGAGTGGAGCTGTGTACTTCTCAAAGATAGATATGAAGAGTGGATATCACTAGATTTAGATCAGAGAAGGAGATGAATGGAAGACAGCCTTCAAAACAAAGGAGGGACTTTTTGAGTGGTTGGTCATGCCCTTTGGGCTAACCAATGCACCAAGCACTTTCATGCGGCTCATGAATGAGGTCATGAAATAATTTTTGGGTAAGTTTTTCATTGTTTACCTAGATGATATTCTGATCTTTAGTAAGCCATTGGAGGAACATCTAATGCATATTCGTATGGTTTTGAAGAAGTTGAGGGAAGAAAAATTGTTGATTAATTTGAAGAAGTACAATTTTGTGAAGGAGTTAGTGTATTTGGGATTTGTAGTTTCAGCAGAAGGACTGAAAATGGAACCAGAGAAAGTGAAGGCTATCCTAGAATGGCCTACTCCAAGGAGTGGTACTGAGGTAAGATCATTTTGTGGTTTGGATAGCTTTTATAGGAAGTTTATTAGAAGTTTTAGCAGTATTTGTGGTCCCTTGATTGAAACAATGAGAGGGGATAGGAAAGAGTTTAAGTGGACTAAAGGGGCTGAGAAGAGTTTTGAACTGTTAAAA
>MU228281.1:842970-874461 GCA_018584345.1 Thuja plicata | reverse complement strand
TTATCAATTACAAGTGAGTCAGTTTGAGAGCAACACTCCAATGGCTCCTATTCTAGTTGATAAGGGTGACAATGCTCCTAATCCTCATAAGTTTCAGAAACCTAACAATTATGTCAAGATTAATAAATAGACAAATACGGTTGCTGATCAAGTTGCGGCTACATCTAATAATGCTCCTACATCCACTACTTTCTGTATGAATCATACATTTACTCCTCTCTCTGAAAATTTACATTCTATAAGGAATAGGTTGTTAACTGCTAGCATGATTACTTTGCCTCATATTTGACCTCTTCTTCCTACCATGATAGCTTCAAAATCCTTTGATTCTCAAGCTTTCTGCCAATACCATCGCCATAATGGCCATGACATCAAAAAATGTTAATCTCTAAAGCATAAGATTCAAGATCTAATTGATTCTAAAGCTTTATCTGTTGATAATTTTGATGGTAATGAAAATAAATCTGTTTCTCCTCCTAATCAAAACCTTCAAATCTATACCAATCCTTTACCTACACATGATACTAATACTATAGCTCAACCATCTTCTGTAGACATTGTTTTTGATTCAAAGATGGATGATCTTAATAACATTGTTAATCATGTGGAGAGTGTTGTGCCACCTCAACTTATTGTTCAAGATCCTCCACCTCCACTTCAACTTCCAATTCCACCTAATACTCAAAAACAAACTAAGGATAAGCGACCTTGGGAACTTTCAATTACCTTTGATGATTCTGAAATAATTAAATCTCCCGATGGTCCCCTTTATATCTATGCTAGGATTGCTAAGATACCTACTTGTGGTTGTCTAGTTAATCCCACATCTTTAATCAATGTCATTACTGAGGAAAATATTTTTATAAAAGGATTACAACGTGATTTTTATGACTCATTTGATGCATGGATCAAAACTTGTAATGGCTTTCTTTATCCTGCACTTGGTTCAATTAATTTACCTGTTGAACTTTGTGGTAAAGTTATAGAGTCCACCTTCATCATTATTCCTACTTCTGATCAATTCCAAATCAAATTTGGTCTACCTTAGATAATTGCTATGCATGCTATCGCTTCTCCCATTCATAAATGTCTTAAGTTCATTCATAATGGAGAAGTTAAAACCATTAATCATAGTTTATTTCAACCTTCTAGGCCTAGAGATTGCGCTACTCTCAATTTTCTTTGGCCTTCATTACCTGACTCATGTCTTCCTTGCCATGATCATCTTTTTCATTCATATCAAGCTTACAAACATCACAAAATTGCTGAGTTAAGTATGCCTTGGATTGATTCCAACCGTGGTCTTTTGCCTACTCCTGCAATACCTCCTTTACCCATTGCTACTAATAAAATTGATCAAATTCCTACTCTTCCATTACAACCTACTGAGAATCCTCCTATAGAACATGTGAAGGAACATGTTGTTATTCCTCCTAGTTCTCAACATTTACCAAATAAAATTAAATGTAACAAGTCTACTAATGAACGTCGTAAGAAGCGTAGAGCTAATGCTAGAGCTCATGATTCTATGATTCTAAATTCACTACCTACCTTTGATCAACTAATGCCTGATGCATTGGATGTTAATATTCATGATGATAAGACTAATGAGTATGATGATCCTATTTGCATCTTGGATCCTATTTCAATCAACCTTGATGAGGAGGACACTCTCGATGATCCTATTGATCTTAGTGCTGAATATGAGACCATTGATCTCGATAATGATTTACCTCATATACTTTCAACTCAATTAAAAATTACACCTAGTATTGAGCATTTTGATTCTCAAGAGGATCCTTGTTTGGAATTGGCTATCATTCCTACTATATTGGATATAGTCCCTCTTGTGAGTTGCCCACCTACCCTAAATAACATAAGCCAAGATGGGGAAGGTTGACAACATGCTGGACTGGCTCATCCTTTATGATAGCCCTTTTTTGTGTTTGTATGTTGTAATGTGCTCCCATTTATGTGTTTCTAAATGTTTGTTAGATTGTTTTATACAATCCTTGTTACTCTGTTGGTATAAGGTGATAAAAGAATCACAACTATTGTTCAATTCTTCCATATGTATCTACATTCTTCTATATGTTGTTTCATGTTATGTTGTACTTGTGCTATTGTTTGTAATTGTTTTCCTTGTACAATTTGCTTGGATCTGCAACATGGTAGCACTAATTCTTTTTGGTCTTCAGATTGTGGTCTAAAAAGATTCCTCTTCATAATTCTTAAGTTTCTTTCCTCGTTTGTGATTGTAGTTCTACTTTCTTTGGGGAATGATGTCAATTCATTTGCAATAATATTATATTTCTATGTACATGTTATCTTATGATCACACTGACCCCACATTAGGTAGATCCCTTTTGTGTTTTTATGTAAGTTTATGTTTCATTTCCCTTGATTTGTCTTCCTCTGGGGGCATCTCGCAATGGAAATGTAATCTGTAGAGTTTCTGATGTTTCTGTTAAAACCATTGCTCTTGTTAAAGTGTTAGCAATGACTTTAACGTGGGGGCATACACTCTACTCACCTTTTGCACACACGCACATTCAAGATAGTTTTCAAGATATACAAACATTTTCCCTTTATGGATTAAAAGAAACTAAGCCTTAAAGCATGGTCACAGATTTTTAATTTTTAGGATCTCCTGATCCCGCCAGTTAAATTTACATGGATCTCTTGATCCCGCTAGTTTTCAATTAATAATAATTTGATCCCTTTAAGAATGGATCTCCCTGATGGGTTGACTATTGAGTAGCCACATTCACTAGGCAGTTCAATTCCATCTTTCTAGTTACACTTTTTGTGTGGTTCACATTGAGACATAAGTTCTTAGGGTTGATAAAGACTTAGGTCTCTTGGAGGCTTGAGGGTTTCTTTATCCCTTTTGGTTCCGATAAGATTGTCTTTTCTGTATATTCTCCTTTACCAAGAGTTTGTGTTGAGCTCATACTCTTGCTAAAGTGGGGGCTAAATGTATAGTCAAAAAATGGAAGCATTTCCATTGTAGACATGTTTAGTCTTCTGAGTAAGTGGTTTGGGGTCATGGCAAGCGCCTTGAGTGGGTTCTTGATCTTGACATGGCTTCCTCCCTGTTTTGTTCCTCTTTCCACTCCTGTTTGGCATGATTTCTGCATTCTGGATGGAAGACTGGTGATTCTGGGCTTTAGGGTCAAGGTCAACATTTTAGGTCTATGTTGACCTTGACCCTAACCTAGGTCAGGGTCGACCTCGACCTTGACCTAGGGTTCAGATCCTGGGGTCTTGCAGTTTCAGGAGGTTGGCCTTTGCAAAAAGTATTTCCCGCTTTCGGGTAGGCTATTTCAGGATTTGAAGCGTTGATTCCTAATTTATATTTAATATAGGTCCTCTCCTATGGGTAAAGGCTTTAATGGGATTTAATTCTCCTATGCAGGCCTCCTTGGAAGATTGTGCCCTAATTTCATATAAAAGGGAAGCTTTCTCTCTCATTTTCTCTAGCCATCATCATGTGAGCTAAGACTTCTAATCGTGATCAAGCATTCTCAAGACATCTTCAAGGGTAATTCAAGCAAGAAATCAAGCAAGATTTGAAGCAAGCATTCATCCATTCAAGTATCCCTTTTCATGAAGGAGATCCATTGGAGGCCATTGAAGGATTGAAGTTACAAGGTGCCCTTTTGGTGATATCTCCATCCACCTTCTTCCAAGCTTATTCCAAATTCAAGAACCCATTCAAGACTTGGTGTTGGAGATCTACAAGAAAGAGATTGAAGAAATCCTACCTTTCTACATTCTACATTTGAAGCATACTTATGGATTTAAGGATTCGAATCCGCCACAAGGACTTTTTCAAGAAAGGTGAATTTATGCATTTACTTTGTTCATTTCTGCAATTTCAATTACATATATTTGAGATTAATTCCAAAACTAGGGTTTGACCAAGGCAAACCCCTCCCCTATAAAAAAACAATCTCCTTTTTTTTGCAGGTACAGGTACAAAATAGTGGATTTGAACCCAGATCTGGATACCCTTTTTGGCAAACTTTCAGGATCTGTGAACAAAGTCACTTTCGGATCTGTGCAGGTCAAGGTCAAGATTATTGGGTCAGGGTTGACATTTGTGGGTCAAGGTTGACCTTTTTCATAACATAACATCGGAACAGAAAATGATTTCTGGGATTTGTTCGTCTCTGTGTTTTGGTTCGGTATCAACTGTCAGTGTTTCCAGAAATAGTCTACACACCTCAGAAAATAGCATTCTTTGATCTGCAATATTTCAAGGTTAGTGCATTTCTTAGATCTTTTCAATTATAGTCATATATCATTTCTATACATAGAATTAACAGAATTTAAGGTATCTTGTTTATTATTCTCCTTTCCAAATAGTTGATTCATTTGTGCATTAACCCTTATCTTGGGTTGATCAACTTGGATCTCCCTTTTGTGCATTTGAGGACAAAAAAGGAACATCTTATCTTCTCCTTAATCACAATTGCAATACTTAATCAATATAACTCAATTAAGGTTAAGGGATTCAATACATTCTAGGAAAATTAAAGAACAATTTACACATCAACAATTTACATTTCAAGATAATCAATTTATAAATCAAATCAACCCCCTAACACACATATTTTATCTTACATTTTGGTAACGCATCTCCATTCCATATGTTACAGGTCATATATTATTGTTTTTGTACTAGTGTTAATTAGATCACTTTGATTTAATTAATTAAGTTGTTTATTAATCTAATTTACTTAAGCTATCTCTTAGGTGCATTATAATTAATATTTATATTAATTATTAATGTGCAACCTAGCTTTTCTAGTTTTTAGGGTTTCATTCACCTTTACAGGTTGAACATTGTAGTTTGTTTTTCATTAATTTAGATTACAATTTAGCTCACTTCTTGAGCGACTTTTGAGTTCTTCTCCTTCCCTCTTCCTACTGCTTTCTTGTTACAGGCTTCTTGCATGCAGGTGTTCTTTGGGTTCTGTGAAGTTGGATTTTTCAACTTCTACATGGTATCAGAGCTTCCCTGCTGCTGCCTGGTCTGAAAGTTTTTGAAGCTGTGATTCAAAGAAGAAAACCACAGCTTCTCTATGGTTTTTTCTTCAATCTTGAGGAGACACTTTTTTTTGAAGCACTTTGAGAAAAAATAGATGCCACCATTGCGCTCAGAAGGCCCGAGAGAGTCAAAAAAATATATAAAGTTTTCTATTTTTGGCCATAGTGACCTCTGAAATTTTTTTTCTCTCTTAGGTCGTATGACAAGCAAAATGAGAAAAAAAATTCAAAAAACCTCATTTTTCAAGCCTATTTAGGGCTTTTTATGGGTGCTGCCAGTGTGCCGCCGCCACGCCACCACGGCCAGGCCCACGCCCAACCCTCGCCGGCGCGCCACCTGGAGGCCGCCCGGCCACCACCTCTGTCGGCCCACCATCGACAGCATTGCCTGGCTGGCACCTCCGCCGGCCCACCACCAGCAGCACCGGCTAGACGTCTACCCTCCACCCGGTTGCCACTATTGACAGCATTAGCTAGAAAGTGACAACACTTTTTGACAGTATTTTTTTTCCGGTGAATTTTTCAAATTTTTCGGTGACCGGAAAGTTTTTCTGGCGAGACAGGTCAATGATGTGCCGATGGCCATCAAAATTTTTCCCCGCAACTACGGCGGTCATTTGACCATCAAATTTTTTCCCGTCTCTGGTTTTTTTCCAGAGAGCTATTTTTCGGAGGAGCAGTCAGTTTTTCGGCCATAACTTGTGCATACGGTTTCTATTTTTGAAAAAAAAAATATTGTCGAAAAGGTGTTTCCGAGACGGACGTGGTGATACTAGTCACTTTTTTTGATTTAGTCATTTGAGTTCTTAATTTTGGTGTTGAAGTAGAGGATTCTATTTCCTCCCTCTCTACATCTGGCATCTAGGTTTTGTTCTCATTTTTTGTGCTTTCTATACTTGTTTATTTGTTGTAAAGGGTGATAGAATTATACATTGTGGGGGGGTGCATTTTCTTTCTGTAATTTAATTCAAAAATGACCCTTCTGCTTTCGTCTACTTCTTCTCTCAATGTCAAAACCCTCTATGGTCTGATTGACACCACACAATTATCACACCTGAAAAGCTTACATGACCATGCTACTCATGTCACGTGGCTTATGGTCATGTTTGGATGAGAACCAACTTGTTCTACAACATCCATTTAAGGTCCTTCAGCATAGGAACAAATTTTATGAAGCCATGGGTTTGATTGCACTACACATTTTAGACAGCCTCTTGTTTCATTTGGATGGTTTGACCACTCCTCGCACCTATTGGGGAAAGTTTGTAGAACTTTTTGGCATAGTGAATACATTCAGGGCACTACAGCTTGATGCAGAGTTAACATCCTTGTCTCCTGATAGTTTTTCTACCATTGAGGACTTCTTGATGAAGTTCAATGCTCTCTGATCACTTTTACAGGGATGTGGAAAGACCAAATCAGATGATGAGTGTATCTTTCTGATACTCTTAAAGCTTCATGAAGAGTTCCATATTTTATTCTCCACTTTCAATTCCACTATGGATGCCTTGGGTCCTAGGCACAATATGCCTTCCTTTGTGGCCTCCTATGATTGATTGACTTGAGAGCAGTCAAAGATTCAATAGTTGAATGATGCTTTAGGTTCTATGAGCCATGCCCTGGTTGCTCACCCATCTCCATGGAAACTGAAGTAGAAACAGGTATCATCATCCAAAGAATCTTGGAAGGATTCTCCTTCTCAGCATTCCTCTGGCCCACCTCCTTCACCTAAGGGGAAATCAAAGATAGACAAACCCAAGTGTACTTATTGCAATAAGTTCAATCATGATGAGTCTTAGTTCTTTCGGAAGAAGGTAGATGGATATGCCCAACATATTGTTGATTTGATAACTCTTCTTCATAAGAGAAACATTGATATTCCTTCTTCCTCCTCTCACTGGTCTTCTTCATCATCATCTCAGGTAGATGGGTCAGACAATGGAAAGGGTCATGCCTTATGTCCATTTTCTATAGCTCCCTCTTCTAGGTGGTTGTTGGATTCTGTTGCTTCACATCATATGGCATCTTCTCGGAGTTCCTTCTCATCTTTTGTGGCCTCTCCTACCCCACACATCTTGATGGGGAATGACACTGTTATGCCTATGTGTGGTCTAGGTTCTATTGACATCATTGGTGGTGCATTCCATGATGTACTATGTGTTCCATCCTTGTCATCGAACCTTCTCTCCATTTATCAGATTACTCACAGTGGGACAGAGAAGACAGTTGAGTTCACTGCATATTTTTTACACATCAGAGATAGTGTGGCTGGCCACATTATTGCTACAGGGATAGTTGATCATGCCACCCACCTATACTCCTTCTCCCATTTTGGTCCACCATCTTGAGTGTCAGAGAATATCTCTCCTTCTTCATGAGTTCCTAGTGAGAAGAAGTCGGGTCACCTGAACTTCTGTGTTGCTCCTGAGATCAGTGTTGTGGCTTCTCCACCTCCTTCTCCTGTTGCGCCTGCATATTTTTAGCATGATTCTTCTTCAACAGTCCATGTTATGGTCACTCTTTGCATCGCGCCTTCCCCTCCAGTTATTGAGGGCATATCTGAGGACATTCATCTCCTCCCAGCTGATAGATTCAGCCCATCTATTGGCCCACCTTCATTGGGGATTCCATTCTAGGAGTCTCATTCATTCTCCTTTGAGCACTAGCTTGGCCTTCCGGTTTCACCTCTAATTCAGGGGTTTCCTTGTTACTCTGTACCACTATTTCTTCCACATTGGATTTCCATTGGTTCAATCATTCCTATAGGGGTTCCATCATTCTAGGGGGGCTTTGGTGTCTCATCCCTCTCTCATGGAGAGTTTGATTGTACTTATGGTTTTGAGAGAGTCTCTTGAGCCATTCTTTTCTACATTTTCTTCTATCTCTTCTTGGAGTAGGCTTTTTCCCATGTGGTTTTCTCTATTTCTCCACTTTACAGAGATTTGGTTGTGCTTGTGTACCTGATCAAGCCTTGTTGTTGGGACCTTTTTTCTTGCTTTCATATCTGTGCTAGGTTAGCTTACCTCTTGAGCTTCGCTTAAGGGGGGTGTTAGAGTAATTATCTATTTACACTTATTAATTAGATCACTTTGATTTAATTAATTAAGTTGTTTATTACTCTAGTTTAGTTAAGCTATCTCTTAGGTGCATTATAATTAATATTTATATTAATTATTAATGTGCAACCTAGCTTTTTTAGTTTTTAGGGTTTTATTCACCTTTATAGGTTGAACTTTGTAGTTTATTTTTCATTAATTCAGATTAAAAATTTAACTCTCACTTCTTGAGCGACTTCTGAGTTCTTCTCCTTCCCTCTTCCTTCTTCTTTCTTGTTACAGGTTTCTTGTGTGCAAGTGTTCTTTGGGTTATGTGAAGTTGGATTTCTCAACTTCTACAATGGATGAAGAGTAAAGGGGACACATGACACCTGTTCTATGAGCACAAGAAGGTTAGCAATCTTAAAGAGATTAGTGTAAGTTAGCCTGAATTAGCAGTCACTAAATATTATTATAAATATTAGATTCTATCCTGAACATATGTAGACAAAGGTGCCGACATCCACAAGAAGACAAAGAAATATCAGATCTTATTCTTCAATTTTGTCCTCCCACTGCTTGGTGTTTTCTTGTCTTTTTTCTCATTTTGTATATTTAGGGTTAGTTATTCTAAACCATCCAAAGCTTGTAGCATCCTTATCTTAAGGATTCCAAGATGGTTTAGGCCTATAAATAGTTCTCTCCTATCATTTTTTAAAGAGGTTGGAAAAAGGATTGTAAGTTGTAATTGAAAATCAATGAAATATATTACAAGGAAGATTACTAAAATTTGTCTGAGCCTTTGTATTATTGGTCTATCTATATGTATTTTAAGCTTTAAGACATTAATACAAATATTTGCAATCTTTGTTCTACATATTTGTTTGTCTCTTTTCATTACTATTATTGCTCTTGTATGTTTATTTGTAAGACATCTAGGAATACTAATCACAAGGTGGTTGTACAGTAATTTGTAAGCTCCTTCAAGGAAGGATTAATCATTTCAAGTGACCCCAGAGAGCTTAGAAATATTTTAAGGATCTGATGATATAGTTTTAGAGAGAGGATAATCTATAAGGCATTTTATCTTTGTTTGCATATATTTTATTAATCACCTTACTGTGGAGTTATATGAGGTATTGACTCATAGCCCAAGGTTGAGGCACTGGTTTTATAGGTGGCTACATGATTGATCATTGTCTAACCAACATTTTAATATTCAAATCATTCACACTTCAAACATATATATTCCATTCAAGTAATTGTGTTTCAGAGGAATATAATTCAGTTTACTGATTCCTTTAAGAGAGAATCAAATTAGGTTATCCTACCTAGGGTTCATAAGAACTAAAAAAGAAGAAGGATGAGAATCCTTATTACCTTACTCATTTCTATTGTTAAGATACTAGTATGGTTCATTAAGCTTTGTATCATGATATTTATGGTCTTTTGCATAATCATTTACTTGTTGACCCATTAAAAAGACATTTCAACATTCGAGTAAGAAGATAATCCACTTAAAAGATACTGCAAATTAGTAATCATACATAGGTAATACCTGCTTGATTCTATGGAGCTCAAAAAGGAAGGAGGATCTTATCCAATCCTCATCAATTAGCCTTTCTTTAGCATAAAATAGGATTTTTCATTCAAGTATACTGCCATATTAAGGTTGTACTGCAAGAAAAGAGATAACAAAAACAACAACCATAAGAGCATCATATTGATCCTGCACCTCAAAAGGAGGTAAATCATCATCGGTAAAAACAATAGGAGGTATAGAAGGCATTGTATGAATTCATTCGAAAAAGGAATTAATATTCTCTTGGTTAGGAGGCGAAGCAGGAAGGGTAGATAACGCCTTTTGTAATGCCTCATGATATGTCGGAGAAGTTTGAAGCAATTCCCATAAAGATATCTTTGCGGGAGTAGCATGTAATTTTTCCAACTAAGTCATACTCCTTAAATGAAGATGGTAACTCTGGTGCTTGAGGAAGCACAGGTTGAGAAGGAGGTAAATAAGTTAGAACAGTAGGTTGAGGATTATTCCGTGTGCAATAAGCATGTGAAACAAAATTTGTGTTGTCAAATAAATCCAAAGGATCTTGAGGTTTACCCTTAATTGTTATTCAAGGACATCATTTTACCATAAAAAAAGGTTTAGGATATAACATTCTAGGTACATCAATGTTGCAAATAGTGGAACATGAAGGTAACCATGCACACACCCTATGGTAAAGGTCATTTGAAGAGGTTGTGGAGGAGGATGAAATAGGAATAGGATCCATGGAGATCACATTTGAACAATTGTCATCCTCATGACTATGTACCTCATTAAGGGATCTATCCTCTTTTGCAATAAAATCCTCATCGAAATATTCAAAACAAAAATGATACATGTTGAACACAAAGTAGCACTATAAGCATGAAAATGAAAATGTTTTTGTATTTTTAAAGAAATTTTGTATTTTTTTTTTTGAAATATAAATGCAAGAGAATAAAAGAAACCTAATTTTTATATGCATGTAATATCTAACATAAAATGCAAATCTAACACCAAAACAAAAGAGTTGTCTATTGCGGGTTCACAAAAATGTAGAATAGAAAATGTAGATAGGGTTTAGGACAATGAAGATTTGCACATAAAAGAGACTCTATGCTACATTTAACCACATACATTTAATTGTAAAGACAAGGAATGTAAATCTAGAATTTTTTGCAAAGAATAATGGAGTAAAATACCTACCTCACAATATAGAAGATTTGAAAAAGCTTGTTTTCTTGTTGAGTTTCGGGAAATTCTACAACCAGATTTGGAATAGAAACATAGAGACAGACAAAACCCAGAAATATTTTCCTTTTCTGAGTGAGGTCTACCTTGACCTCTTTACAGGGGCACAATCATACCCCATAATGTTGACCTCAACCTACACTGCTCTAACATAAATTATGTTCACAGATCCTGAAAGTTGGCCATAAAGGGTATCCAAATCTGCTATGCAACTTCCAAAATAGCGATTGTAGATATCTGAAAATGGTATTTTGGGGTGGCTATATATGGTTTTTCCTTATTCAAACCCCCATTTTGGTGATCTCCACCTCCACAAATAGCTGGATGTAATAGAATATGTGTGTGTGTTTCTCTTAGGAAGAGCTTTGAATGTGTAATGCTAAGATCTAATCCTCTAGATTGAAACCATAGCATGAATTGAAATGAGAGAGAAATGCATAGATTTGAATATGATAAAAAAACATACCAAGCCTCCAAGGATAAATTACTCCTACCAAACTCACAATCTGTAGTTTCTACCCCATAATTGTATCTTTTGAATGCTTGAATGTTGAAAATGGTAGATCAACAAAGAAGGAAGGAAGGAAGAACTCTTTATTTCTCCAATGAAGATCCACAATAGCTTGTCCACAAAATGATTACATGCATTAAGGCATCATCATATCCTATCCTCCTATATCATCCTCTTAGATTCTTCCATCATCATCATGTCATGATATCATAATGTCATCATAACCTCATGTCCAAATGAAGGCAAAAGAGAATGCTTATATAGAGATCTAAAGGTAGGCTTCCTAGGGAAATGCAAGGAACCATAATTATAATTTCACCTCAAATAATAGTACAATTACAATGCCCAACTAAGGAGGAAATGCATTTAATTGTATTTTGAATGAAAACCCTCCCGCTCTCGGATCTGGGGACCAATTTTAGATTTAGGACCTAGTTATGATCCAGATCTGAAAGTAGGAATCAATACCCAATAGAGGTCAAGGTTGAACTCAACCCTAACCTAGGACAAGGTTGACATTAACCTTGACCTACGTCAGGGTCAGCCTCGACCTTGACTTGATTTTTCAGGATGGTCAACATGAAATGGCAGTAAGATTCCTAGGTCAGGCGGGGACCTAGGAAGATAGGAAAACAAGATAGAATGCTGAAAATAGGCACAAGAGCCTAGAAGAGATGTGATGAAGGATAGGAGGACAAATACATAGGTCCTACCTATAAAATAGAGCCATGGAGAATAAAATCAAGGAGAATCCCCAGGATCCTAATCATAATTCCAAGTGCAGATGCATCCTAAATGCAAATCTATTATGTAAATGTACTAAAAGAGGGTGAAAAACCTACTAAAATGGAAGTGATTCCATTTTAAGATGATACAATGCTCTAGTGTAGTCACTTAGGAAGTAGAGACATTATCTCCTACCTAAGGCATTTGTGGTTTTTACACGTAACCACACATGTAGCTACATAAATACCCAAGAGAAGTTGAGTAATAGGCACTTACAATGGATAGAATATCTCCAAGCATTTACATTTGCTATCAAGCACAAGAAGGGACAGTTGAACAAGGTGGCAGATGCACTGAGTAGAAGGATGTTGACAGTACAATAATTACAATTTCAAAGCATTGGTATAGAGAGTTTCAAGGACCTTTATGAAGATGATGAAGACTTCTCTGAAGCATATAAGGTATGTTTTGATTTTCAGAATCACTTTCACAGTCAATTCTCAGAACATACATTGAAAAGTGGACTTTTGTTCAAGGGGAATCAATTATGTGTCCCTAAAGGCTCACTGAGAGAGAATATGATCCAAGAGAAGCATAATGGCAATATTAGTGGCCATTTTGGTATCAACAAAAAAATGGAGTTGGTACAAAGATTTTATGATTGGCCCAAGTTTCCAAGAGATGTCAGATGATATGTATAATAGTTTGTGGTTTGTATGAAAGAAAAAGGGGGAGATAATAATGAAGGTTTTCACCAACCTTTACCTATTCACAATAGACCATGGGAGTGCATTAGCATGGACTTTGTTGTGGGTCTTCCTAAGACCAAGACAAGATTCGATAGTGTCTATGTGGTGGTAGATAGATTTAGCAAAATGAGCTCTTTAATTCCTTGCAAGACCACCCATGATGCTAGTTACATTTCTCATCTCTTTTTCAAGGAGATTCTAAGGATACATGGGCTACTCCTAAGTATAGTATCGAACATAGATGTTAAGTTCATGAGTCATTTTTGGAAGACTCTACGGAGAAGATTGGGTACTAATTTGTCCTTTGTTTAAACTTACCATCCTCAAATAGATGGTCAAATAGAAGTGATCAATATAGTGTTAGGTAACCTTCTAAGATGACTAACCAAGGAGTATGGCTAGACATGGGACTTGATCCTTCCACAAGACGAGTATGCGTACAATGATAGCGTGAATAGGACAGCAAGGAGAAGTCCTTTTGAGATACTATATGGAATGCACCCAAGGGGTGTATGTGAGCTCAGATATCTAGGAGCTATGGAGCATAGAAGTGGCCATGCAATGGATTTTACTGAGACTATGAAGGAGACACAAGAGAATGTGAAGAAGACCATTAAAGAGGATAATCATAAGTTGAAAGCTAAGGTGGATATGTCAATAAAATATGTACAATTTGCAGTGGGAGATCATGTTATGGTCTATCTAAATAAGTCTAGGTTGCAGAAAGGAATGCCAACAAAGTTGTAGATGAAAAGAGTGGGACCATGTAAGGTGATAGCCAAGTATGGACATAATGCCTACAAGGTGGAGCTTCCTGAAGATTTAAGCATTTCACCAGTGTTCAATGTTGCTGATTGTGTAAAATACAAGGGACCACTGACATATGTGAATCATAACAGTAAGGATATATTGGAGGATGTAAGTACTGAGGTCCTACCTCCCAAATTCAAGCTGCAAGAAGAGAGGATCTTTGAATCCAGGGTGAAGAAGTCAACTAGAAACAATGTGTATATGGAACATCTAATACAGTGGAAAAAAAAACCATAATCTGAGGCTACATGGGTGGAGGAAGGTCATTTCAAGAAATGTGGTATTGATTTGTCTCTAATTTCTCCTCACATTACTTAGTGTTTGTGCAGAGGGTGAGAATGGTGCAGGAGCACCAATAGGTTGTCTAGAGAAATATATTTTATTTCAATTGTGTGTGTGCCTTATAGATTTTTTTTTGTATTTAGCTTAAGGTCATGCTTACCATAGAGTAGGTGCAATAGGTTTTAGTTCATTTGAGTCTTAGGACTTTTGCAAAGCGCAATTAGGGGCTAAGAAGTTGTAAAGCCTTTTGATATGCAAAAGTATGGTGATGATGTCATCATGAGGTCAGTAGGGTCTAGGGTAGGTTGGAATCATGTTTCAACCATAGTTAAGGTCTTTGGTTTAGTTTAATGAAGGATTAGAACTCATTTAGTGAGTTCTACAAGAATTGTCAAAATGTTGTAAAGTTGCATTTTTCAACTTTGCAACTTTGAAATATTACTCAGACAACATTGTCAAGATTAGAAAAGTCAATGAAAAAGAGCTCTAAAGGGAAAATAAATACTTCACCAAACTACTTAAGACATGTTTGGATCAAGGTACAAGGTTGGACACCCATTGTATGAACAAATATTTTGAGAGTAATCAAGAAAATATGATTTTGTGTGCAATTTTCAAGTTTTTGATAACAGTAGCTCTTTATTGGATTAGATCTTGCATTGTAACTCATGCATGGTGTAGGGTAGATGTTTTCTTAATTCTATGTGGCATTAGTTAGGAGTTTTGTTCATTTTCAAGTTCTTATTGTAAATAGTTTTGTTTCTTCACTGTCACTAGTTCTATCAGGGCAGTTTGCAGAGATGGGGTTCTAGCTGTGACGCCTACCCCAACCCAACATAGGTTAGCACTATGTTTCACTTATATTCTCTCTAATCAATACAATTTTTTTTATAGTTGGACTATTGGGGAACATGAATTATTTATGGACCTGTTGAATCCTTTTCTTGTATACAACACCTGATTATGTAATCGAGGAATATATTAGATACTTTGTGTGAGTGATGCAGATTTTTATTTAGGACTTAGTTTTGATGGTTTAGTATATTGGATTAGTAAGTAGATGTTAGATAATATTATTATGCATATTTATTAAGAGTTATGTTTATGCATATGGATTAGATGCAAATATTATTAATAAATCATTGATGCAAATGTGAGTGTATGTATGTTCTACTTATATTATGCACTCTTCTATGTTTATTTGTAAATTTATTTGACCTAATAATGTGTGCAATGAGTGTGAAAGAAATTTTCACCATGGTACTAATTAGGGATTTAGGAATGCACCCATGTGAAAACTGTGATGCTAAGGCCCTATCTATAAAAAGAGACATGGACCTCATTATATTGCATTTTTATTCATAAAAGTGTGGTGTATGATTGTATTTTATTTAATTGAGTAAATATGTAATAAGTTATGCTCATGTAGAATTGTTGTGTCACTTGACACGTGTGCACCTTGTGTGTTGGCATGGCTAGTGAATGTGACTAGCATAGGCTTAAATTTACCCAAGAGTTACCTAGTATAGTCTCTATTCTTACCCTAAGGTTTATGAAGATAAGATTGAGCCAAGGAAGATAAGGATGAGTCAAGAGAGAGATTATATTGAGTCTTCAGGGTTGGGTTTTTGAGAGTAACCTTGGGTGGAGTTTAGGACGGTCATTTGGGCTCCCAAAGAGTAACTAGGGTCAAAATAAGTACCCCACTTGGTACGTTAGGGGTTAGGGGTCATTTTAAAACCATTAAGAGCCTCAAAATTCATTTATGACTCCCCTAAAGTCTCCATTTTGGGAAGTGGAGAAATTCATGGGTTGTAAGACTTTGGTTAAGCCATCCTTTCTTTCCTTGCAAGAATTTAACTCAATTTATGGAGAAGGAAAGTGGGGAGAGTAGATGGATTAGGGTCTCCCTTCCATTTATGACTCCTGATATTTTAGGAAGAATGCTTATATAAGGAAGTGTTTAGAGGGAGTTTGGGTACACACCCACTCTCTACTTTTAGAGACAGATTTATTTGTAGGAGTAAGACTTGAGAGAAGGAGGAAGGATGAGAAGGAGAAGCTCTTCACAAACCACCTTGCATTTACCATAGCTTGGATTTGAGGTGAGTTTCCTAGTTACCATAGTTTAGAGTAGTTCTTTCTTACCTTTTAACATAGATTGAGAAATCCATGAATTAAGTTTATATTATTATTTTCAGCTTCATGGGCTTTCATGGAGTTTATGTGTTGAGTCTTGTATTTATTTTGTGATTATTTGTTTATGGGGTTCTTCAAGGTTTATTCACCCTTGGGAGGGTTAGGTAACCTTGATGAGGTGAAATTTTGTGATCTACCCATGTAGTGCAGAGTCTCCCATGTGTGGAGTGATGTACATGGGTATATGGGTTCCCGTGATGCCAAGAATCCCCAAAGGAATTGGGGTTCATAAGAAAAATTGGAAGGCTTGAAGCCATGACTTATTTTGTAAAGAAAAGGTAAATTTACTCCAGTTTCTGCAATAGGGCTTGGAGGAGAAGGGTATAAATTTGTTCATGAGTCCATGTGTGGCCATGGAACAAGATTAAAAATGTGGTACTTAGGAATGTTGAGCCCATGTGTGGCCTATTCCTAGTGTATGTATTTTGTATTATTGGATTTCTCCTCTTGTGGTAGTCCTCTTTCACCCCTTTGTCTCAGGTCTTTTGGAGACCTGTGTATATCCTTGGGTATTGGGTATTTTCTTGTGTTCCTATTCTCATATTCATGGTTGTTATGTGTGTGTATCCTGGTTCAGTTCTAGATCCCCTAGCTTGGGGGTGGCCTTGCAAAGGCCTAGGTTAGGAGGTGAGCCTCCATGGTCAACCTTGATATTTTTTCAGGTTCTGAGAGAGCTCCTAAAAGTATAGTCAAAGTCGTGGTGATTGTAACTCAATATCATTCTCAAAGTATTTTATGTTCAAGTTTCTTGCTTGTAAATTTTGAAAGGGTTTCAAAAATTGTAATCTTCTTGTTTTGAAGACACTAGTATTTTTTTAAAACTCATAGTATGTTTTATTTCTATTAATGAGATAAGTACTTGGACCTTTATTTAAAATGATGGTTATCCCAAAATGAATTTATTAATGTTTTACACAATATAATGGAAAAAGAGGTTTAAGGAATATAACTTTAAGTGATGTTGTTAAAATATATTAAATTTTCAATTGATTTAACTTGTGATAGTTGCAAAGGTGTATAAAGGAAATAAAAGACTACATCTAAAGTTAATATAACATGATTTAAATAGTAAAATTATGTTCATTAGAGTAATGTTTAAATCCCCAAATTTTGGGGCATGACACTTGGTATTAGAGCTTTGGGTTCTATTCTAGGGCCTAGAGTTCACTATGCCTAGTTTATTTATGTAAGAAATAGTAATCAGTTGGCTTCCTGGTTATCCTTATTTTCTCCCTAAATTATAACAGTTGAAAATATTTCTAAAATCTTAAAAATAGCGTACTTTGATTTACGTAATTGTATCTTCTCAAAATTGAAACTTTGGTGTGAGGGATGAACTTAAGGTTAAATTTATAAGTTTCAAATTTATATGTGTTCAAATTATATTTAAAAGGTCAATTTGATAGTTATAATTTGATTTAATTAAAGACAAAATCCTTATTTAATTCATGATTTCCTATTTGTTCTTAAACTGACATAAATTGCCTCCATAATGTTAGATTTAATCAAACAAAGTATATATGTAGAGATCATATCAAGGGTAAACTGAGAGTTTAAATAAACTTATTAAAAACTTTGTACATATAGTTGTATATATAAGCATAAATCTATATATTTAAAACTATGAAGGTAAATAAAAAATTGTTAAAAATATATTAATTTAGAGTATTCATAATATTTCTATAATATCAATTATATATGTGTATATATATAAATTAATATAATAGATATATGTGTTGATAAAATTTATCTCTAAATTAAAACCTTTTATAAAATTATAATAAAGAAAATATTTTAAAATAATAATAATAATAAAGTAAAAGAAAAATGTATTAATGTTTGGGGCAGGGAGGGCCGAAGCCCTACCCTGACCCCATCTTCTTTTCCCCGCATCGTAGGTCTCTTTATGACTGTGTAGAGTAGTGGAAGTGGGGTGACGACCGCAGCTGGCCCACCCCGCCCACTGTAGCTACACAGTGGTATGCAGGGCATCAAGCTATGCTGCCCCGACCCACCCCATTGTCTCCCCTCTCTCCCCTCTTCGGCGTCATGTGCCCTCACATTGCCTTTTGCATAGATTTTCTGCCACACTTTTCCCTGTGAGAAAACCACTCCCTCGGATTTGTTACTAGGGCTAGAGAAACATTTTTATTAATGGGCATTAGATTAGTCTTCACCTGGTCCTGATAAAACCTTGACTTCTAGAGGATAAACTTAGTCCACTAGGTATGGAACTAGAGACTCTACCACTGGACAATCTGCAACTTAGTGAATTGGATTGGGAACTTAAACTCAATCTCAAATTGCTACTATTGATTAATAGGTAGAGATGCTACTAGATATGCCTTTGCTTATGCTGGTGGGTCAACTGTTGCTGGATCAAATAGATTAAACAACAAAATTGACCGGAATTGGATCATTTGTTGACATTTTCTAGGGCTCTCTAACTGGAGGATATGAAACACCTGGCTTTATAGCTTAGGCTAACACAGATGGCCTAGATCTAGCTTTGGATGACTATCTTGGCGATTTTTAGCTTGCTGGGCTTAGCTATAGGGCTTGCTTTCTGGTGGTGCCCAACCCTTACTATGGCTGCCCAATCTCCACCACCACCAGCACCTACAGAGGAATCGTAACTACACCCACCCTATTATAGATTAGCACCACCTCAAACGTTTTCCACCGCATCCAACCCTCTACTATGAGCGCCACCATTTGACACCACCCTTGCAAACCCTAACAAACAAAAATATAGGGGTTAGGGGTTTTTGAAAAAAAGGAAGAAAAAAAAGTAGATATATATTGTTAGTAATAATTGAGAGGGGGGGGGGTGAATCAGTGGCCTCAAAAATATTCCAATAATCAACCAAAAAACTTAGTACCACAATATTAAGTCTCTAGTTATCTTCAGTCCTATAAGATGAATGCCTCCAAATACAATTATCAAATTATTACTACTCAGAATGCTTTGTTAAACCTTCTACTATATGTTTACCAAATAGTAGTCTATTAATTTACCGAAAGACAGTAAATTATCTAGAGTATATTGATCAATCCAGTCAAGCTATGTGTAATGAAAAACACTAAAGTAACGACCCATAAACACATTGACACATGAATTTTTAACATGGAAACCCTATTAAGGAAAAAACCACTTGGGACCAGTAACCTAAATTTTTCACTCTTCTGAAGTGAGCTCGGTGAAGAGCCAACCCTGTTAAAGGTTACAAACACACTATTAGGTGTGACCTTGTTAGAGGATTTAAAATTTTAGTCTGTCACTTGGTATCGGGCATCTCTATGCTACCTTTCTTGGTCAAACACTCACTTGGCCTGTCAATAGGTATCTGGCATCTCATGCTGTCTTCATGATCAAAATTTTTTATACTCCTTGGAATGTATCTCAATATAGAAAGGATATTTAAATCCCGCTTGGTTAAGAGACTTTCTGAATCAATGGTTAAACTAAAACAGTATGATTTGTTCACATATACAACTTATACTTGTAGATTTTTAGATCTATTGTAATCTCATAAAACTAATTTGATCAATATATCTCTGATAATACCTTTGCTCCACTTTGATTCTTCTCAGTGATGCTGTGCTCTATTGATCGGTGTCTACAGAAAAATTTATTTCTTTCCTGTGTCTGCATGAAACTTTAGCTCTTTCCTCACCTTGATTGATCAGGACTGTATGAAGTTTCTCTTCAGCATCCTCTTTTTATTCATTCACCCACTCAATTCGTAATGAATTAAGTTGTCTCTTTTATAGATATGATATCACCATTTTTAGGTTCTTGATTTTCTTGATCTTGACGTGATCCGCAATTCTCACCAATTAGATTTAAAGAAAAACTCATGTTTTATCTTGCAGAGATCTTCTTGCCAATTGGATAAAATAGCTTTAAATCATTTACTTATCTCTGGCTTTATCTTGTCAATGAAAACAAATATAACTACCAGTTAAGTCCATATTTAGCTCTACCAGCTAGATATTTTATCATTTCTAAACTAAAGTTAATTTCGGTGCTTAACTCTTTGATAGCTTCGGTCAACACTCCAGTTCTCCTCGGGCTTCTCCGTTGGTTTACACTATGTTTCTGGCCATTGATTATTATTTTGATTCTTCTCATTGGTAATGTTCATCGGTGTTCTTGCTTAGGCATCACTGTGACTTGACTTTCAGTGTTCTCTGTCCGTCGGGTTCCACTAGCCGTCGGTGTTTCAAGTCACATTGTGAATGCTTATCTTTTATGCATTACTGAAAGCATAATATTTATCTCTCTAATTCTATGAATTCTTTGACACTTTTATTATAACCAATTAGATTATATCAAGTTGACATCAATGACAATACAATCCATTAACTGATTTAATGTCTTACATTATCCTTCCGCATTTCGGTGATCAACTTAACATCTTCAAACATTCAATCAGTTACATGTCATTAATATATATGATTAACAAAACATTATTGCACAGAGCAATGATATAAAATATGTATATATTTTACATTGTTAAAACATATACATAGAAAATATATTGCTACGTAAATGTATGGTAAAGGGTTTGTTTTTATAAGTTTTCAGTTGAAAGATTTGTTTTGGTGGATTTTAAATTTAATCCATTACAGTTTTATAGTTGCAAATGTTGACTTAAGAACTTTGTAATTTCTAGAACTTTGTAAATTCAAAATTAACATATTCAATATTCAAATACTAATGTTTAGTATTTGATTTAAATCATAGATTTGATTTGGTTTTTAATAGAGTTTTAAATTTTAAATGTGGAGTTCTAATTTTAATTAAAATAATTTAGTTGCCAATGTTGACTTTTAGAATAGAATTCTTTAGAAGAATTCTTTAATTAAATAAAATAAACTATTAGGTTAAAATAGAAATGTTGATTAAAAGATTAGTATCTAGATTGGTAATAGATTATAGTTAATCTAATAGTCTCCTTTAAATAATTAATTAACTTAATTTTGAAATTGGAAGAATTGACTAATAAGATTAGATTTAATTTTAGGATAGAACCATGATTTTAAAATTGGATTTGAATAACTTTTATGAGTTGCCAATGTGAACTTTGTAATTTAGAAATTCCTAGAAGTTCTATTATTCTCTTATTTTTATAAAACAATTATAAATTTGATTTGAATCTAGAACTCTATAGAGGAATTTATTTTTAATTGTATATGATTCATTAATATATTTTTTTCAGATTTAAATTTTCTCATAGAATTGATTTCAATTTTGAAATTAAAATTAAATGCTTATGGACATAAAGTTGAAATTATTGACTTTAGGATTGGAAATGTCTAGAAGTATTTTAAATTTAGTTAAGATTGGATTTTGTCTTAAGGTAAGATAGGTTTGAAATTGCATTTAATTTATATTCTTAGTGAAAAATTGTGTAGTTTACTATGTATGAACGAAGAGGTCATTGTAATATACATGATTAACTAGATTTTTAATATAGAAGAATATTGTTAGCTTAGAACATTAATGTATACTATCTTATAAGTTAGTTTAACGAACTAACATTTAGCTTAATCAAGTTATTAAAGTTTTTATTACTTTAAGCTACCCTTTGAATTTGTTTATACCCAATTTAACTTTTGAGTTAGTTGTTTATCTATGATTATGAATTAATAAGATCATAAAATTTCATATGATAAATTGGATTACTTTTATAGGTAAATTTAGAAATTAATAACATTAAACTAGAGTTATTGTACATATATAGGTTTGATTATTTAAAATTCTTACTTAGAGGCAAGTTAATTATTTCAATAGAGCATTATTAGAATCAATTATAATAGCATTTATCAGATGATTAAGTTGTGATTATTTTATAGAAAATTAAATATGGAATTTAGTATTGTGAGGAGATTGATTGTATAAATTACTTTAAGAATAATTTTAGTAAGTTTCAAAAAAATAGATTGACTACTATAGTTTAATTGTAAGACTTATTTATTTAGTTAGTACTTTTATTTTTGGGATATTTTATTTTTCTGCAAGGAAATTAAAAAAGGATTTAACTATAAAAAGTCAAATTGTTAGAATTAACTTGATTGTTTAAATCTGAACATTATTACTCCATTTATATTCACATTTAAATAAAGCTAGATAGGAGCTTATTGATATTAAAATAAAGGGTATAATTTTGAGTGTATAGTTGACTAAGGGGAGTAATTATGTTAATAAACATAATTAATTCAAATAGTTAACATATAAGTTATTTTTAGATTAACTTATTATTTTGGGTTTAATTGGTTCATACTATATGGAACTGAATTCCATCTAAAGATTATCCTAAAGTTTATTAATGCATAAATCTAAGTGCTCATGAATACATAGATAATTTTAGTTTTCGAAACTTCCTTAGACCAATAGACCCTAATTATCTTATAGTCGATAATTTAGTTAAGCGATATGAGTTAATGTTGGGGTCACACACTTCCTAATCGGCTAGTGGAGCATATATATATATATATATATATATATATATAGAGAGAGAGAGAGAGAGAGAGAGAGAGAGAGAGTGNTAATCGGCTAGTGGAGCATATATATATATATATATATATATATATATAGAGAGAGAGAGAGAGAGAGAGAGAGAGAGAGAATGTGTGGTCATGTTCTTTAGCACACCTTGGATGCAAGGTGTCGTGTAGCTTCTACTCCCTCCTTGCGGCTAAGTGATAGTCACTTTGTGTATGTTATTTGATTTAATTTGATTTTCATCTTTGATGAACTTGGAAGTGATAAAGGGCTAGCTTGAATTATTTTTGGTTTTCTTGTAATCATATAGTCACCAAATTTTCTTTTATCTATTAAAATGGTTCTTGTTCACAATTATTTTCTATTAGATTTTTATAACTTTTAAGATTTGGATTTGAAATTTGTGAACCTTGATTTGAGATTTCTTATGATCTTGCGGTGGCTAGGATGTGTGTTTTATGTTTCTAGTCATGTGTTGTGAAGTAATGTTCTCTATCATGTTCAAATATGGAATATGGATAGGATGTATAAGGGAGTAGGTTGCAAAGAACATAACATTATCATTCTTAAAATCATATATTTCTTGAAATGTGACTTATCAGTTAAGAAATGATCAAATTAAACTAGCATGCACATGGTTATGAATATTAGATATACATTGCATGAAATAATGAACATTGACATATGCTTGACGTGAGTTTCAATGCTATGAGAATACAGTATAGATAAGGTCACAGTTCCCCCACCTCTTTGATGAAATCCAGGAGGATGTTCATGCCTAGAGGGGGAGAATGTGTGGCCTACCCCAGCTCCACATAGATTAGCACTATCTTTCACTTATTTTCTCTCTACTCAATACAAATTTTGTTATAGATGGACTATTGTGACACGTGAATTATTTATGGATATGTTGAATCCTTTTCTTGTATACAACATCTGATTATAGAATTAAGGAATCTATTAGATACTTTGTGTGAGTGATGCAGATTTCTGTTTAGGACTTAGTTTTGATGGTTTAATGTATTAGATTAGTAAGTAGATGTTAGATAATATCAGTATGCAGATTTATTAAGAGTTATGTTTATGCATATGGATTAGATGCATATATTATTAATAAATCATTCATGAAAATGTGAGTGAATGTATGTTCTACTTATATTATGTACTCTTCTATGTTTCTGTGTCGATTTATTAGACCTACTAATGTGTGCAATGAGTCTGCGGAAAAAGTTGACCATGGTAGTAATTGGGGATTTAGGAATGGACCTATGTAAAAATTGAGATGCTAAGGCCCTGTCTATAAAAAGAGACATGGACTGCGTTGTATTGTATTTTTATTTGTAAAAGTGTGGTGTATGATTGTATTTTATTTAATTGATTAAATATGTAATAATTCATGCTCATGTAAAATTGTTGTGTCACTTGACATGTGTGTACCTTATGTGTTGGCATGGCTAGTGAATGTGACTAGCATAGGCTTAACTTTACCCAAGAGTTACCTAGTATAGTACCTATGCTTACCCTAAGGTTTAGGAAGATAAGATTGAGTCAAGGAAGATAGGGATGAGTCAAGAGAGAGATTATATTGAGTCTTCAGGGTTGGATTGTCGAGATTTAACCTTGGGTGGAGTTTAGGAGGGTCATTTGGGCTCCCCGAGAGTAACTAGGGTAAAAAATAACTACCCCACTTCGTACCTTAGGGGTTAGGGGTCATTTTAAAACCATTAAGAGCCTCAAAACTCATTTATGACTCCCCTAAAGTCTCCATTTTTGAAAGTGGTGAAATTGAAGAAGTGTAAGACTTTGGTTAAGCCATCCTTTCTTTCCTTGCAAGAATTTAACTCCATTTATGGAAAAGGAAAGTGGGGAGAGTAGATGGATTAGGGTCTCCCTTCCAGTTATGACTCCTAATATTTTAGGAAGAAAGCTTATATAAGGAAGTGTTTAGAGGGAGTTTGGGTACACACCCACTCTCTACTTTTAGAGAGATTCATTTTTAGGAGTAAGACTTGAGAGAAGGAGGAAGGATGAGAAGGAGAAGCTCTTCACAAACCACCTTGAATTTACCATAGCTTGGATTTGAGGTGTGTTTCCTGGTTACCATAGTTTAGAGTAGTTCTTTCTTACCTTTTTACATAGCTTGAGAAATCCATGAATGAAGTTTATGTTATTATTTTCAGCTTCATGGGCTTTCATGGAGTTTATGTGTTTAGTCTTGTATTTATTTTTTGATTATTTGTTTATGGGATTCTTCAAGGTTTATTTACCCTTGGGAGGGTTGCGTAACCTTGATGGGGTGAAAGTTAGTGATCTACCCAAGTAGTGCATAGTCTCCCAAGTGTGGAGTAATGTACATGGCTATAGGGGTGCTAATGATGCAAAGAATCCCCAAAGGAATGGGGTTCATAAGAAATATTGGAAGGCTTGAAGTCATGAATTGTTTTGTAAAAAAAAGTTAAATTTACTCCATTTGCCATCGTAGGGCTTAGAGGAGAAGGGTAGAAATTTGTTCATGAGTCCATGTGTGGCAACGGAAAAAGATTAAAAATGTGGTACTTAGAAATGTTGAGCCCATGTGTGGCCTATTCCTAGTGTATGTATTTTGTATTATTGGATTTGTCCTCTTGTGGTAGTCCTCTTTAACCCCTTTGTCTCAGGTATTTCAGAGACCTATGTATATCCTTGGGTATTGGGTATTTTCTTGTGTTCATGTTCTCAGATTCATGGTTTTTATGTGTGTATGTATCCTGGTTTAGTTCTGGATCCCCTAGCTTAAGGGTGGCCTTGCAAAGGCCTAGGTTGGGAGGCGAGCCTCCATGGTCAACCTTGATATTTTTGCAGGTTTTGAGATAGCTCCTAAAAGTATAGCCGAAGTCTTGGTGATTGTAACTCAATATCATTCTCAAAGTATTTTATGTTCAAGTTTCTTCCTTGTAAATTTTGAAAGGGTTTCAGAAATTGTAATCTTCTTGTTTTGAAGACACTAGTATTCTTTTTGAAATCATAGTATGTTTTATTTCTATTAATGAGATAAGTACTTAGACCTTTATTTAAAATGATTGTTATCCCAAAATGAAGTTATGAATGTTTTACACAATATATTGGAAAATTTGTTTTAAGGAATATACATTTACTTGATGTTGTTAAAATATATTAAATTTTCAATTGATTTAACTTGTGATATTTGCAAAGGTGTAGAAAGGAAAGAAAAGACTACATATAAAGTTAATATAACATGATTTAAATAGTAAACTTATGTTCATTAGAGTAACATTTAAATGCCTAAATTTTGGGGCATGACACTAGCGCACATTCCCACCGTCCAATCTGTACGGACCTTTGGGAATAGTGAGTAGACTCCATTTGTATATGTTGTGCAGGAGTTTGCACCCTCAAATGTATAGGAGATATTTTTAATGTCTTTCCCTAGGTGAGCGAGTGGTGAGCCCAACTAGGGAAGACCAAGTTGCAGAGAGCACAACTTAAAGAGGTGCATATTTAGAAGAAAAATTTCTTTTGGAATTGGAAGATAGAAGTCTTGAAATGATTTTGTTAAGAGGTAAAGGTCACACGAATCCATTTTCTAAGTGTAAACTTTCTAAGTTGTAGAGGAGCCAGAGAAATCCTAAAATCCCTTAATTCCAGTCATTTTTTATGACATATAACTGATTGAATGTTTGATAATGTTAAGTTGAAGATAATGCAAGGCATTAAATCAGTTAATGGTTTGTATTGTCATTGATGTCAACTTGATATCATCTAAACCTCATGTACATAATGCCAAAGACTTCAGAGAATCAATGGAACAAAGGTTATGCTTTCAACAATCCATAAAAGTCAAGTATTCACTAAGTGAGAGATAACACTGATAGAGTGCACACCATCGGTAAAGGCAAAGAAGAAAAGTCACAGTGATACCCGACGAGAAGAAGATAGTGTTTCCTGATGAAGCAAAACCATAGGATGCTCGACGAACTGAAAACAAAGTTGACCGACGAGTAAAAATCTAATGATGCCTGATGGAAGGAGACCCTAAAACTAATTGGAGTCATGTCAAAGGAATTGTTATTTGTCACTGACAACTAACTACAGAGATGACCGACGGAATAGAGAGTTTAGAAAATGACAAAATATCTAGCTGGCAAGAGCTAAAGATAGACTTAACTGGTTGTTTTCTTTGTTTTATTTGACCAGAGTTAAGTGATTGATTTAAAGAAGATTTGTATAGTTGGCAAGAAGATAACTAAAAGATAAATTAGGAGTTATTCTTAAATCAAATTGGCTGGATTGTTTTTCACACCAAGAATCAAGAATCAAGAAACAGTGAATATCATGTCTATATAAGAGACAATCTTAATTTATTTACAAAAGGGATTAAGGGAGTGAATAGAAAGAGGATGCTAAAGAGAAATTGATGAAGAATAAGTTCATACAGTCTTAATCAATCAAGTTGAAGGAGAGATAAATAATTCTACAAACAGTGATGAATAGTGAAGCACAACATCACAGAGTAGAAAGTGTGGAGCACAAAGAATTGAATTGATACATTGATCGGAGAGGTAATGTACTTAAATAGATCTGAAAATCTGCAATTCAAAGTTGCATCATGAACAGGTCATAGTATTTCAATCTAACCATTGAACCATCAAGTCTCTTAACAGAGAAGGACTTAATAGTCTTCTATATATTGAGGTACATCCCAAGGAGTGCTGAAAAGGTTGATTCATGAAAGTAGCATTGGACTTGCCCGATACCTATTGACAGTCTAAGAAAGAGGTTGATTTAAGGATGGTAGCAATAGATTCCCGACACTAAGTGACAACCTCTATGTATAAAATCCTCTAACAAGGTCACACTTAACAGTATTTTTGTAACCTTTAACAGGGTTGGCTCCTAATAGGGCTCACTTTAGAAGAGTGAAAATTTGGGGTACCGGTCCCCGTGGGTTTTCCCTTAACAGGGTTTCCATGTTAAAAATTCATGTGTTATGTGTGTATGATTCATTTCTTTATTGTTTTGTATCTGACATAGTCAACACTAGGTTGATCAGTATACTCTGCTTATTTACCGAGTTTCGGTAAATAGTTATATTGATTATTGGTAATCAAGAAGAATAAGGATAGACAAGGAAAACTGATAGATAGTTAAATCATTATAATTATTTCATGACATGCATCTTATAGGGACTTAATAATTTGAGGTTTATTTGATTGGTGGTTAAATGTTTGAAGGATAAAATTTTGAGGTCATTGATTCACCCCCCCCCCTCTCAGTTATTACTAACAATTGGTATCAGAGCTTGTGTACTTAGAAAGGAAGGTTTGACCCAAGTCAAGATCACAAGATGAACAGACGAGATGTGCCCAAGTTGAACAAAGACAACTTTTCTTCATGGAAAAGCAGGATAAGATTCAACTTATCAGGTATTGGTAATGATGTTACTCAATTCCTAGATACTAAATATGTGTTGCCTATAGGATTATTGATAATATATCAATTGAGAGAGAAGAATGAACACAAATGCATGGTTATAGAGCTTTCTTCCTCACTCTCTGATGTTGAATTTGAAGATGTCAAGGATTGCAAAACTGTAAAGAAGATGTGGAACAAACTGAAGCTTGTACATGGAGGTGACACAAATATTCTGAGAGCCAAGGAAGAAATCCTTAGAGGAAAATTTGACAATCTTAAAATGAAATAAGGAGAAAACATCACACAGTACAACACAAGAATACAAGAAGTAGTCAATGCTATATGAGGAGTTATAGGTACACTTGAAGAGGAGACAGTGGTAAGTAAAATCTTAAGAACCTTACTGCCTATATATTCTATTAGAGTTTCTTCCATTCAAGAAATGAGAGCAGTAGCAAACAATACAGTTACTCTTGATAGTTTAATTGGTAGGCTGATTTCATTTGAGATGAATAACTTTGATAATAGTGTCTTACCAAACATAGAGTCTCCATTTAAGTCTTCTATGAAAATAAGCAAATCAAGTCATAGACACATGTCTAGAAGAGATAGTGAAAGTGAAAGTGAAGAAGAAGATCTAAATGAAATAGAAGCATTTATGGCTAGAATAATGTAGAGAGGCAAAGGTAAATACAAAGGGAATTTACCACGTGTATGCTTTAATTGTAAAGAGATTGGACACTTTGCTACAAGATGTCCTAATAGAAGAAAATATGACAGAAGTAATGATAGATCTTTTGAGAAGAAAACTGACAGAGATGATAACAAAGATTATAGAGGTTACCAAAAATCAGAAAGAAGAGATAACCGTGACTACAAGGACAAAGGCAATAAGGATAGCTACCTAGCTTCTTGCAAAGATGAAGATACTGACACCGAACCTGATGAAGACATCAAGATGGTATTTTTAGCTATGAAGGATGATTTAGATGAAGATGAAAGGTATGTAGAAACTGCACTCATATCTAAGGTTAGCAAGAATGACATCTGGATTATAGATAGTGGCTGCACTCCCCACATGACTGGTGATAAAGAAAAGTGCAACACTTTTGAGTATTATAATGGTGGAACAGTAAGAATGGGTAATGATACACCTTGTCTAGTTGAAGGTAAAGGAACTATAATGCTGAATAACCTAATTAAATGTGAAAATTCTTGTTGGGTAAAAGGATTGAATTATAATCTATTGAGTGTTTCTCAGCTGAATAATTTAGGTCATAGAGTATCATTTAAGAATAAGAAAGCAAAGATCTTGAATGAATTAGGAAAACTGATTGGTACCGGTGAACATACTAAAGGTAACTTATTCTATCTGAATGATACTAACACCACTTCTAGAAATGAAGACATATGATTGTGGCACAAAATATTGTGTCATGTGAATTTTGACAACATGATGAAAATAAGAAGGAGAAATGTAAGAGGCTTACCGATGAGGACAAAGCTAGACAACATCAAGTGCAAGAATTGTCAAAAAGGTAAAATGACTAAGTCTAGTTTTAAAAGTAAAACCCATACATCTGATGACATTCTAGAATTAGTTCATACTGATTTATGTGGACCAATGAGGACAAAGAGTTATTATGGAGATAGATATTTTATTCTCTTTGTTGATGATTACTCTAGAATGATGACAGCGATATTTTTAAAAGATAAATCTGAAGCATTCAAGATGTTTAAATGGTATAAGGATATGGTAGAAAAAAAGTGGTAAGGATTTGAAATGCTTGAGGTTAGATAGAGGAGGAGAATTTATATAAGATGAATTCACTAATTTATGTAATGAGCATGGTATCAAAAGATAGGTTTCTGCACCAAGAACACCACAATAAAATGGGATTGCTAAGAGAAGGAATAGATCAATAGTTGATTGTGCTAGAACACTGATGATATATAAAGGCATCACCCAAATCTTTTGGAGGGAAGCTATCAGTACTGCTGTCTACACACTAAACAAAGTACAATTGAAGAAAGACACAAAGAAGACACCTTTTGAGCTATGGTATGGTAAAACACCCAATGTAAGTTACTTCAAAATATTTGGTAGTCAATGTTATGTCTTAAAGGATGATAGAAATGGAAATATTGAAGCCAAGAGTGATGAAGGTATTTTTCTGGGATATTCCACCAAGAGCAAAGCCTATAAATGTCTCATCAAGGCTTCTAAAAAAATTGTTGAAAGTGCAAATGTAAAGATAGATGAATTTGCAGAAAAGAATGAGCTAGAAAGAACAAAAGAACCAAAGGACTAAAACAAGTTTGTATACTATGAAGAACCCAACACTCTACCTAAGCAATAATGCTTAATTCCAAAATAATAGAATATTGCAACCGATAGTCAGACTATTGTTACCGAAGGTTAGGATAATAATCAAAATAATGTGCAAGGTGATGAAGAACATAATGGAGATCAAAATAATGATCAAGCTAATACACAAAGAGTTGTACTTGTACTTGAAAGATATGCAAGAAGGAACCATCCAAAGATCTAGATCATAGGAGATAAGAAAGCTGGTACAAGAACAAGAAGTAAGTCTTTAAACTCAAATTGTTTAATTTGTGAGTTTGAGCCAAAATCTGTCAATGTTGCACTAGATAATGAGGAATGGATAGTGCTATGAATGATGAGATTGA
The DNA here is from genome assembly GCA_018584345.1 of Thuja plicata. Lineage (NCBI taxonomy): Eukaryota > Viridiplantae > Streptophyta > Pinopsida > Cupressales > Cupressaceae > Thuja > Thuja plicata. Next base: position 843,686 of record MU228281.1, on the reverse strand, counting down.
ACATATTGAGAAGAACAAGACATGGTGACTTGTGCCAAGACTAGATGACAAGAATGTCATTGATAAAAAATGGATATTCAGGAATAAGCAGAACAAGAATGGAGAAGTAACAAGAAACAAAGCGAGACTAGTATGCAAGGGGTATGCACAAGAAGAATCTATAGACTATGGAGAGACCTTTGCACCCATTTCTAGGCTAGAAGGAGTAAGAATACTAATTTATTATTCTACATTCAAAGGATTCAAAGTATATCAAATGGATGTCAAGTCAGTATTCCTAAATTGAATACTTGAAGAAGAGGTATACATTGAGCAACCAGAAGGGTTTGTTGATCTAGACAAGAGAAACATGGTATGTAGACTTCAAAAAGCCTTGTATGGGTTGAAACAAGCTCCTAGAGCCTGGTATGAATGAATTCATTCCTATCTAATAAGTATTGGATTTGTAAGGACTAGTGAAAATAATAATCTTTATTTGAAGGAAGATACTGATGCTAACACTTTGATTGCAGAAATATTTATTGATCACATCATATTTGGAGGCAATGATATTCTATGAAAATCATCTCCTAATGAGATGAGAAAAGAGTTTGAGATGTCTATGTTTGGAGAGATCAATTTCTTTCTTGGTATATAGATCATTCAACAAAGTGAAGGTATTTTCATTACACAGTCCAAATACATCAAAGAGGTCCTAAAAATATTCAAGATGGAAG
>MU228281.1:799222-833761 GCA_018584345.1 Thuja plicata | reverse complement strand
AACAAAACCTCCTTGCTCCATGGTTATAATGGTAGGAATAAGATGTTGCAATCTTAAATAAATGGCCTTAGTAATGATCTTGTATGTCAGATTACATAATGAAATTGGCCTGAAATCTGCAAAAGTTATAACATATACACATATACACATACCTATATAAAATACAAACAATTATAACATAATTATTTACTATACATATAGGATAGATTAATTCTAACTCATAACATCAATTCAGACCAACATCAAATCAAGTCTATAACATAAACTGCATTCTACTACCCCAACAAGGATAACTCCCTAAGCATAATTCTAAGTCCAAGGGTACCCTCGAGAGTATCTTGGTTAAATCTCCACACATCAACAGTTCGAGGATTTTGAAGGCACGCTCAGACCTGTGTAGCCAGGTGGAGACGATGCCTGGTATCTGCATCCTGCATCACCAATTGATATGCATATACAAATATATATAAAAATAGACAGTAGCAAACAAGGAGGGAGAGTGCGACATCGTGTGGATCTCCTGTAGGAGTTACTAGGACTGCCCCTCCTCATCCTACACTCACATCAACCAGTGAACATCAAACCATAATAGGGTCAGTAGGGTTAAATCAAAATACAAACATCATAACACAAATCAATGTAAAACATTTTACTGATAGTTCATTTCTAGCCATTCATCATTAAACTATAACTCCTTTAATATGTCCAAATAACTGCAGTAACCAAACATATATGCTCAAATGTCTCATAAAATGATAACTAAATAATAATCATAGTCCATCCTAAAATCCAAAGTGTCAAAGTAATAGTCTTGTCCATCTAACATAGGAAGATTCTAGGGTGGGCATTACAGTATGCATATGAAGATCTCAGAACTAGTAATTATCTATTATGATAACACCAGTGCAATAAAAATTTCTAAGAATTGAGTCATGCATGAAAAGACTAAATACATTCCCATCAAGTATCATTATTTGAGAGAATGAGTTCAAGAAAAAGAGGTGATACTTGAGTATGTGCAATCAAAAGAACAATTACCTGATATCTTCACCAAGCCACTACCCAAGGATATATTTGAGTACTTGAGAAAGAGACTAGGGGTCAAACCCTTGTCTACCAGTCAGTAATATGATTGAAGGCTACATCAGCCTACATATTATCAAAATATCATTCATGTTGATGCAAGAAAAGAGATGAACTTTAAAGATACATCTATATACAGACATGTATATACTAGAATCGAGCACCAGAGTATATTGTTGTATTGGTGATGGATAAGGGAAATTCAAGGAATATATTATGGATGGAGATAAAAGATTGTTTGACATGAATGTCAGATATCTATGAGATATTTTTTTTGGAATTGTTGTCAAAGGGAGAGAGATTATCCATATTTTCACATTCTTTTGAAAAAGGGAGAGATATTATCCATTATCAGATTACTCCAATAGGGAGAGATTATATCCTAAGGGAGAGAAAGTTTTATAAAATATTACACAAAGGGAGAGTTGTTGAAAAGAGAAAAAGACATCATAGAAGAGAGAACAGTCAAAGGAGAGAAATTGACACAAGAAGAGGACTCAACACATCAGAAGAAAAAGAGCTGCAAGAATCAAATCTAAGCTAAAATATAGCTTATTGGAGATCAGACATTTATCGGTTATCAGAACAAAAAGACTGGTAGTTTGATGAATCTCAACTATCATATTTCATATTGTATTAGAAATAGTATAGTGTGATAATATAGTATGTTTCCATCAATGCCCAAGGGAGAGATTGATGATAGATAATTGATTGAATTTTTGATAATGTTAAGTTGAAGATAATGCAAGGCATTAAATTAGTTAATGGTTTGTATTGTCATTGATGTCAACTTGATATCATCTTAATGGTCATGTACATAATGCAAAAGACTTCAGAGAATAAATGGAACAAAGTTTATGCTTTTAGAAATGTATAAAAGTCAACTATTCACTAAGTGATAGATAACACCTACAGAGTGCACACCATCGGTAAAGGCAAAGAAGAAAAGTCACAGTGATACCCGACGAGCAGAAGACAGTGTTGCTCGATGAAGGAAAACCACAAGATACCCGATGAGCTGAAAATAGAGTTGACCGATGAGTAAAAATCCAATGATGCCTGACGGATGGAGATTCCGAAGCTAACTGGAGTCACGCTGATGGAACTGTTAGTTGTCACCAACAACTAACTACAAAGATGACCGATGGAACATAGAGTTTAGAAAATGACCAAATATCTAGCTGGCAAGAGCTAAAGATAGACTTAACTAGTTGTTTTCTTTGTTTTATTTGACCAGAGTTAAGTGATTGATTTAAAGAAGATTTTTACATTTGGCAAGAAGATAACTATGAGATAAATTAGGATTTATGCTTTAAATCAAATTGGTTGGATTATTTTTTATGCCAAGAATCAAGAATCAATAAATAATGAATATCATGTCTATATAAGAGACAAGCTTAATTCATTTATAGAAGGGATTAAGGGAGTGAATAGAAAGAGGATGCTAAAGAGAAACTGATGAAGATTAACTTCATACAGTCCTGATCATTCAAGCTGAAGGAGAGATAAATAATTTTGCAGACATCAATGAATAGTGAAGCACAACATCACATAGCAGAAAGTGTGGAGCACAAGGAATTGAATTAATACATTGATCAAAGAGTTAATGTACTTAAATAGATATGAAAATATGCAATTCAAAATTGCATCATAAACATGTCATAGTGTTTCAGTTTAACCATTGAACCATCAAGTCTCTTAACAGAGAAGGACTTAACAGTCTTCTATATATTGAGGTACATCCCAAGGAGTGCCAAAAAGGTTAATTCATGAAAGTAGGATTGGACTTGCCCGATACCTATTGACAGTCTAAGAAGGAGGCTGATTCAAGGATGATATCAATAGATTCCCAATACTAAGTGACAACCTATATGTATAAAATCCTCTAACAAGGTTGCACTTAATATTGTTCTTGTAACCTTTAACAGGGTTGGCTCCTAACAGGGTTCACTTCAGATGAGTGAAAATTTGGGGTATCGATCCCAGTGGTTTTTCCCTTAACAAGGTTTCCATGTTAAAAATTCATGTGTTATGTGTGTATGATTCATTTCTTTATTATTTTGTATCTTACATTGTTAACATTGGGTTGATTGGTATACTCTTCTTATTTACTGAGTTTTGGTAAATAGTTATACTGCTTATTGGTAATTAAGGAGAATAAGGACAGACAAGGAAAAATGACAGACAATTAAATCATTATAAGTATTTCATGACATATATCTTGTAGGGACTTAATAATTTGAGGTTTATTTGATTGGTGGTAAAAAATTTTAAGGATAAAATTTTGAGGCCACTGCTTCACCCCCCCCTCTTAGTTATTACTAACAATTTTGAGTTAGGGCATTGTACGACAGGTGGTGACCCGAAGACCCCAAAAATAATTGAGGTGTAGGAATTTAAACCAAGAATCCAAAGAAAAGATTTAGGGTTATTTTGGATGAATTAGGAGAAAATCCCTAATTTCTCAGAATAAGAGACCTAATTGGGCTAGTAGCCTTTTAGGCCTATTTTTTGAAGATTTGACAAAATAGACTTATCAATTGAACTAGGTGGGAATCCTAACACCCTAGTTGGTTGAATCAAAGTCTTTCTAGACACATCCACACCTCTGTAAGACTCCTTCAATAATTTGGAGGTTAGAATCCTTTAAGGTGGTTTAAGGGCTATGCATAGTGTAGCAAGAATTCATCAAGTTTTGGCTTGATTTGGTGAATATTTCTTGATAGTTGGGGTGTCTAGAGAAACCAGGGGATCCTTAGATAGTAATGATCCTATAGGTAAAAAGTGGTGTGGTGAAGACACCCTAGAAGTATTTGAAGAAGACTAGTAGCATGAACCAGTGATTGGTTCATCCATCCTCCCTATCAATACATCTCAGAAAGAGTCTTCCAAGATCTTCACTTCCTTTGTCTAGGTCTTCACCAAAATATGACTCACATGAAGTAGTTTGTTTAATGAAAATGAAGATGTCTCTTCTTCCTTTAAGTCAGTAGGCATATTTTTTGTAAGGGCATATCTTGTCTTCTCCATGTCAGAGATATGGGCCTCAAGAATTGATAGCTTGGAAGTGATTAGACTCTTCAGCAAACCAAATATTTCCATAACTCTCCATCTTTTAGTATCAAGAACACTCAGCTTGTCCAAAATATTGGACACCTATTTGTCTAACTCCAATACATATTGTGAGGAGCTCTCACAATGGTCCATCAACTTATCCAAAGTAGATCTGTCCTTCGCTACGATGTCCTCAATTTTTTTGACATGTGTGATAGGGGTTGATACAATAACTGTATAATTTCCTGCCTTATGCAACACAATCTTTTGCCTCTAATGTGGTATTTTTTAGTATTCCCAAGTCCCAAGAAATATACTTTCACACTTCCTCCAATTTCTTCATGAGATATTTCTTTTCAACCTTTTGTTCTGCAATCTTCTCTAAAGACTCATAGTGATTGTCAAAGTCATCTAGTATCTTATTCAAGTTCTCTGCATTATCTTTTTACTAAAAATAATATGTTCTAGAAGTAGTTTGTTCAAAGTGTCAACTACTCTTGTCATCATGAGGCAAGGGTGGATGGCAGGAGGGGCCAAAGGCTCTCCCAACTACCAAACCAACTTCCAGACACAATGCGAAAACAACAACATAGTGAGAGAAGAAACACTATGGATCCTTTTTATTAATTGTTAAAAATAATTACATGTTGAGCTATAAGGCCTTCATATTTTTGACCATATACATTCAATGAATTATAGATTCATACATGCAAGGTCACATACTTTCCTTCCAGATAATTCAATACTTAATCTTCTATATTCTAAACATTGCCTAAAACTAAAAACATAGAAATAAATATATATAAGAGTCCACCAGAGAGGTTGGCCTCAAATCCGTAAGTGAGACCCAAATTTAGGTCCACCTAGATCCCAAAGAGAGACCCCACATTAATTAAGCCACAAAACTTAAATGTAGAAGTTGACTTGGATCAATGAAAGTTTGAATCCTTCAGGCTGCTCTATGTAGACTTCTTCCTTCAAGTCACCATTCAGAAAAGTTGACTTAACATCCATTTGATATACTTTAAATTCTTGAATGTTGCATATGCCAAAAAAAACTTGATAGCTTCCAGTCTACTCACAGGGGCAAATGTATCAGTGTAGTCTATTACTTCTCTCTGTGCATATCCTTTACATACTAATCTTGGTTTGTTCCTTACCACTATGCCTTCTTAATTCATTTTGTTCCTGAATATCCACTTTATTCCAATCACATTCTTGTCATGAGGTCTAGGGACTAGTTCCCATGTTTCATTTATCTAATTCTTCTTGCATAGCACTTTTCCAATCTAAATCTTTGCACGCATCTTCAACACTTAAGGGTTCAATCTATGAAAGTAAGCATACCTCTTCATCAACGGTTGAAAATTTTTCTCTAGATCTTGTCAAGAATTTTGTGCTCTGATCTCCAATGATATCTTCCTTAGAGTGGTATTTGGATGTGTATTTTGAGTTCTTAGGAGTGATAATTTCATCTGTAATCTATGATTCTTCTTCACTTGGTTCAGGATTGTTACATGAAACATCAATATAGTCAAACATTTCTTCAATAACTATGTCCTTGTTGATGGGTCTGGGCTCATCTCCAATCATGGGAGCATAGTCATAATATCTTTCTTGAATCATAAACTTCTCATCAATCTTCACATGAGTACTTTCAATGATCTTCTTTAATCTTAGATTAAAACATCTATAGGCTTTGCTTTTAGTAGAGTAACCAAGAAAAATACCTTCATTGCTTCTAGCATCAAACTTGCCAATGCTATCATCTCTCCTGATGTAGCACTTGCTTGCAAAGTTTATGAAGTATTTTATAGTAGGTACATTACCAAACCAAAGTTCATAGGGTGTCTTGTTTGTGCCTGGCCTTAATTGTATTCTCTTGATAGTATAGACTATTGTATTGACCACATCTCTCCAATAAGTATGAGAAACCTTTCCTTCAATCATGATAGTGTGTGCTGTGTCAAGTATTATTCTATTCCTTCTTTCTACAATCCTATTCTACTGAGGGGATCTAGGTGCACTTAACTGCCTCTTGATTCCATGTTCTTCACAGTAATCATAAAACTGGTTAGAGGTGAATTCTCCTCCTCTATCAGATCTCATACATTTTATCTTTAGTCCAGATTCATTCTCAACCTTAGCTTTGAACACTTTGAACTTCTCAAAACATTCAGATTTGTCTTTTAAGAATGCAACCCACATCATCCTTGAGAAATCATCAAAAAACAAAATGAAATACCTTTCTTCGTAGTAAGATCTTGTTTGAGTAGGTCCACATAGGTCTGTATGTATCAGATCTAATTTTTTTTCTGGAGAGTCTTGTTTTCTCCTAAATGAGGTCCTCACATGCTTCCCCATCACACATTCCCTGCACATGGTTTCAACTGGTCTTGCAATACTTGGAAGGTGTCTTACTACCTTTACATTACTTATCTTGACTATGTTGTCAAAATTGATATGACAAAGTCTCTTGTGCCATAACCAACTGTCATCTACTTTTGCAACAAAAAAACTTACTTATGAATTGAGCTGAAAAACATTACCTTTGGTTTTTGATCCTGACGCAATCATGTCTCCTTCTTTATTGTTAATGATGCATTGGTTGTTTTTAAATTCCAACTGATATCCTTTATCAAGCAACTATTCAACACTTAGTAAGTTATGATGTAAACCATCAACATAAAGAACATCATCTATTTTAATCTTTCCATCTAAGGTGATAGAACCTCTACCTATGATAGGTTTGGGAGTGTTATCTCCAAATCTAATCATACCACCTTTTTATTTTTCCAAATGTAAAAATATATCTTTGTCTCTTGTCATGTGGTGTGAACATCCGCTGTCAATTATCCAGTCAGTTCTGATGTCAGCTTTTGAAACTAATGCTAGGTCTTGTTCTTTTTCTTCATCTTCTTTGTCCATTTCTTCAAGAATATTTCAATGTCTTTAATGGCAATGAAACCAATTTCATCTTCTCCTTAATCATCATCAGTTACACCATCTTCAACATGATAACATTCCTTAGTGTACTTGGGCTTGTAATCTGATCTGAACTTCTTGACTCTTGTAGGACACTTGGATGCAAAGTGACCAACTTTGTTGCATGAAAAAAATTTGAATGGTAGCTGAGCTTCATATTTCCCTTTACCTTTCCTTTCTTTCTTGGAAATCATAGAAATTATTTCTTCTAGTTCTGTATCCACTTCTTCATTATTACTAGAGCTACTTATGGATTTCTTGCTGTAGACTGAGGCTTTGAAAGTCGTCTCACTTTTGGGTTCTTTCTTCAATCTTGATATCTCAAATGAAGATATTTTTCTTATCAAAGTCACTCTCTTGAATTCTTTTGAAAATTGCATAGTCTCATCTAAGATATTGATCTTTCTCTTGTAGTTTGTTGTTAGTGTGGTCATTAGTTTGTCCATTATATCATCCTCTGCAACTTCTCCACCATTGTTCTTGATACCTAAAACTGCTTCATTAATTCTTTTATTGTAGGCTCTGATGTTTTCTTTAGCTAGCATCTCTAAGTTGTTGTACCTTTTCTTCCTTGTCTTTCTGTGTGCATTCTTTGCTTGGATGTCTCCTTCAAACATATCTTCTAAGTATTTCCATATAGAGTATGATTTGTCTGCCTACTTGATCTCAAAAAATTCATTGTCAGATACCGCATTGACTAGGGCTTCTTTGGCGATTGCATTATGAGTGAAAAATTCCTTTTTTTTTACTGTAGAGTCTTCTTCTGCAAGGTCTTTCAAGGTGGGAACTTCAATTTCTTGAGTGGAAATCTCATAGATCTCAAATCCAACACACTGAAGATGTGTTATCATTTTTTTCTTCCAGTCAAGATAGTTTTATCCATCAAAATTAGGACTCTCTTTCCCAAAGTATGCCATTTGATCTACCTTAAGCTGCTAGGCTTTCTCTCCAAGGCACTTGGCTCTTATACCAATTGTTAGAATAGTCCCAAAGGATAATTGAGGGGGGGCGGGGGGGTGAATCAGTTATCAGCTACTTTAATTCTTTTCTTTCTTAGATATCAATGAACATAAAGTAAATGCACATTTAGATAACACAATAGAGAACACAACAATTTTGGTTATGGGGAAACCAAATAGGTAAAAACCCTGGTGGGGATTAGCACCCATAAAGAACTATACTTGAGTATAAATATCCCTGTTAAGAGATCTTGCAACCCTGTTAGGAATTGTTATTTATAATGCAATAAGTACATAGACTTGGTTAAAGGTCAGACACTGTTAGGAGTCTTTTAAAAGTAACCCTGTTAGGGGGAGGACTCACTGTCCAAAAGCTCATTGCTAAAATGATGAAGGCTGCAACCTTCAGTAGAAAAGATATACACTATATCTGATAGATGAACTATTTGAGTAGACCAACTATCTTGATCAGTTCTAGTGTGTTGTATACTTCCACTTCTTCTTCACATAGATCTTTGCTTGATGAATGAAATGTCTCTACTGTCCCAAAACAATAGACATTTTGTTCTATACTTTTTCTGTCATTATTCTTCTCATTCACAATTGGCATTCATCAAATGAACTACTATAAGTATCTTCTCCAAAGGATGTGATCTTCTTTGGCTCTAGGAGTCCCTTCAATACTTCTTTAGTCGACCACATCAACCATGCAACTTGATTAGGAAAACTCAACTCAGATTGAATAGACGCGACACTTCACAAAGTCGGCTCCACCAAATTAACTCCAACTTCACGATTCTAATAGAACATGTTTGATGCCTTTAGATAATTATATTTAACTCATAACTAAACATGAATACAAATATGCATATCCCAAAGATAGGTGTAACTCAAGAAATAATGTAATTGTGTTGGCTCTTCACAGATAGTCTTCAATCTCTGTAACTGTCATAACTGATAACATAACTCAACTAAAACTTCATATCTAACTTGGCGTGAATACACATAGGATCTAGAACATGTATACACCATGGAAATGAAAATGCATATCTCTAGAACATCTGTACTGATAATTGCATATAGAACACCGATGTATATTATATTTTGTCATCAATGACAAACATATAATCAATTATTTTCAAAGAAGAAAATCTCCAACACACTTTCCTTTTATGCATAAAATTATCTTCTCTAGCATTATTGAATATTAGAATATCATCCAAGTATACAATCACACATTTATTCAAGAATTTCTTCAAAACCTCATTCATTAACCTCATAAATATACTCATTGCATTAGTTAAACCAAAAGGGATAACCAACCACTCATACAAACCTTCATTTTTCTTGAAATTAGTCTTCCATTCACCACCTTCTTTGATTTTGATCTGATGATATCCACTCTTCAAATCAATTTTGGTAAAACATCTTTCTCCACTCAAACAATCCATTGTGTCATCCATTCTCAGTATAGGAAACCTATACTTCACTGTGATCTTGTTGATTTCTCTTGAATCAATGCACATTCGCCATTCTCCATTTTTCTTAGGTTCCAACATAGCTGGTACTGCACATGGACTCAAACTTTCTCGGATCAAACCTTTGTTCAACAATTCATGAACTTGTCAGTTAAGCTCTTCATTCTCGGTCAGTGTTAACATATGTAGTGCTTTGTAGATACCACCCAAGGCAAGGGTGGATGGCATCACATCACCTTATTATTCTTCTTTCCTTTCTGCTAATATATTTCTTTACAACTCATCTGCATCAATGCTCTCAATGTCAGTGCTCAAAGACTTGTCTCCAGTTGCCAACAATAAACGTGAAGAATCTTCAACCTTAATGACTGTATCTCACACTATTACATCAATGTTTCCTTTCAGAATTTCTTTCTCTATCATATCCTTTTCACTGATTCCTCCAATGTCTCTATTGTCCACAAAAGGGTCATTCACATCTTGTGAAGTCTCCAATGAAATAGGTACACCAGAAACATAAAAATCTAGTTTCTTCACAATACTTACATACTGATTAGCATCTTCTCTCATTGATTTATTAATGAAATGAGGGTCTATAAGTGGGGCCAAAGGATCTCCTACGTACCAAACCATCTTGAAAAAACAACAATGTGAAAGAAAAAACACATAGAGTGAGTGAAGGAACAACATATATCTATATTTCATTAATTAATCAAACTCTTTACATGTCGGGCTCTAAGGCCTTCCTGGTTTCAGCCATATATATTCAATGATTATGAAAATGATACTCATACATGCAAGGTCATAGACCTTCCTTTTAATGGATTCAACAATTAATCTTCTATCCAATTCTACTATCATTTAAGAACTCATCCTCAAACTAACAACATAGAAACAAATATATACAAGAGTCCACCAAAGAGGTCGGTGCTCAAATCCATAAGAGAGACCTAGATTTTGGTCCACATAGATTCTAATGAGAGACCCCACATTAATTACGCCATGAAAATTAAATGTAGAAGTCAGCCAGATTAGGATAAACAACTTGGGAAGAGAATCACCGAGCAACAACAACCACTCAGTAAAAGCATACCTGACTCAGTAAGAACATACCTGAGCCACAGAAAACCAAATTGGAAAAATCATAACTAAGAAACAAAAACTAACGCACCCTAAGACCCATCGGTAAAGAAAGATAAAAAGGATTACTGAGCAACGGGGTAACTGAGTACTTCACCGAGAAGTCTCCAAATGAGCTAAAGAACAAAAGAAAACATATTTTTGGTTTAGTAGGATTGCCAAGGACCCAAGATGCTCCTGCATCAGATACCTAGGATTACAAGAAATGATTCCCCGAATCATGTATCAGGTCCAACCTGAAATGAATCCAACTTAAATTAAGAAATCCAAGATGAGTCCTCAATTGGTTTGTTCTTCCATTTTACCAGATAATCCATGTATTCCTTTCCTCTTGTACTTTTGCCAATTCTCTGTTTCAAAATCTATTCAACTTCCTCTATCAACTTCTTAGGATAATCACTTGGGATTGTCACTTCTTCATTAGGTTCATGATATTCATACAAGTCTGAAATGTTGAATATAGGTGATATATCCATGTCATCAGGTAATTCAACTTCATAAGCATTTCCACTGTCAAATCTTCTCAGTATTCTACAAGGACCAAATTTCTTCATCTTTAATTTTCTATATGTCCCAACAAGAAATATGCCTTTCTTCAAATGAACCATTACTATATCACCAACTTCAAAAGTCTTATGTCTTCTTGATCTGTCTACATGATCTGTCTGCACTATCCTTGAACTTTTGATTTCTTTTCTCCAACTTCTATTTTACATCCTCATGCAATGTCTCATGAACTCCGCAAACTCCTCTGCTTCAGCACTTCTTTTCTCTTCTCCAACAATATCTCTCAAGTTTGATATACCTCTTGGTTGTGTTCCATGAACAATCTCAAAAGGTGTCTTTCTAGTGCTTTTATTCACTGAACTATTGTATGCAAAATCTCCTTGTGCCAACATCAAATCCCAATTACTTGGTGTGTCTCCAACTAAACATCTCAACAAGTTACCCAAAATTTGGTTTACAACCTCTATTTATCCATCAGTCTTTGGATGAAATGTAGAACTATACCTCAAATCGGTATCCAACTTCTTCCAAAGTGTTTTCCAAAAATAGCTAACAAATTTACCATCTTGGTTAGAGATGATACTCCTTGGTAATCCATGCATTCTGATAATCTCCTTAATGAAAAGATTTGCAATATGTACTGCATCTGATGTTTTTCTACATGGTAGGAAATTTTTCATCTATGAGAATCTATCCACAACAAAAAATATGGAATCATTACCTCTTTCTTTCCTCAGTAAGCCAAGAATAAAATCCATGCTGATATCACTCCAAGGTTTCTCAGGAATAGTAATCAGTGTATAAAAACCATTATTTTGACTTACTCCTTTTGCAACTTGAAAAACTCCACAACTTTTCACAAATTTCTAAATATCCTTATATAACTGAGGCCAAAAATACCTTTCCTTAAGAAAACTCAATGTTTTATCAATGTCAAAATGTCCAGCAAAACCAATATTATGTTTCTCCTTAATCAAATTAGTTGTTATTGAACCTCTCTGTATGCACAACTGAATACCTTTGAACAACATATCTTCCTGAATGAAATAATCTTCATACTTACTTGATTGATTTGAATTAGGTGCTCTGCACATTCTCCACTTCTCAGAAAAATCAAGATCACTTTCATACAAATGCTTCATCTCATCAAAACCAAGAACTTCAATTCTCATTTAAGTCAACAAAGATCTCCTTCTACTTAATGCATCAACAACTCTGTTAGAAACTCCACTCTTATGCTTTATCAAAAATGTGAAAATATACAAATACTCTACCCATTTCTTATGTCTTTGATTCAACTTATTCTAACTACCCAAATACTGTAAAGCCTTATGATCATTATACAAAAAACATTCATTTGGCATCAAATAATAGCTCCATTTCTTCATAGCTTGAACAATAGCATAGAACTCTTGATCATAGACAAAATATTTCCTCTTAGCATCATTCAAATTTTCACTAAAGAAAGCAAAAGGTTTACCTTCTTGAGTCAACACATCTCTAATTGCACTTCCACTTGCATCACATTCAACTTGAAATAGATTATTGAAATCAGGTAGGGATAACACAGGTAATTTAGAAACCTTCAAGTTCAAAGCCTCAAAACCTTTATCATCTCCATGTATCCATTTGAATTCTCTTTTGTCTCCTCTCATTTTCTCAGTCATAGCATTACAAATAGAATTGAAATTTCTGATAAACTTCCTGTAAAAATTTGCCAATCCATGAAATGATCTAACCTCAGTGACATTATTAGGTGTAGGCTAGATAAGTATAGCTTCAACTTTCTCAGGATCCATCTTCAAACCATCAGCTAAAATCACAAAACCTAAATACACAAGTTCTTATTTCATGAGGGAACACTTTTCCAGATTTATCAGCAAATTTTCCTCTTTCAATCTTTGCAATACTTGTCTTATATACATGAAATTATCTTCTCTATTCCTACTAAATATCAGAATATCATCCAAGTATACAATTACACATTTATTCAAGAATTTATTCAAAACTTCATTCATTAACCTCATAAATGTACTCGGTGCATTAGTTAAAGCAAAAGTCATAACAAACCATTCATACAAACCTTCCTTTGTCTTGAAATCAGTCTTCCATTCATAACCTTCTCTGATTCTGATATGATGATACCCACTCTTCAAATCAATTTTGGTAAAATATCTTGCTCCACTCAAACAATCCATTATGTCATCCATTTTTGGTATAGGAAACCTATACTTCACTGTGATCTTATTGATTTCTCTTGCATCGGTACACATTCTCCATTCTCCATTCTTCTTAGGTGCCAATGCAACTATTATTGCACATGGACTTAAAATTTTTTAGATCAAACCTTTGTTCAAAAATTCATGAATTTCTCAATTAAGCTCTTCATTCTTGGTCCGTGTTAACCTATGTGGTGCTTTGTTTTGTAAACTAGCTCCAGGAATTATATCCATATAATGACTGATATCTTTCATTGGTGGTAAACCATCAGGTACATTATTTGAAATGATCTCCTTGTACTCAGTGAGCAACTTCTCAACTTCTGCAGGAATTTCATCCTTGGTATTCTTACTCGTCAAAGCGTAACAAATGTCATTTCTTTTCAAATCATTAACAAACTGTCTACCTTCCATCAAAGAAACTTTCATAGAGGTATATATCACATGAATATATTCTCCAACCAAAGGTAATAAAATTTTTTTCTTACCATCAACCCAAATAGAATATCTATTCAATCTTCCATCATGTATAGCATGTCTATCATATTGCCAAGGTCTACCCAAAAAAATATGACAACAATTCATAGGCATAATATCAAACAACACCTTATCATAATACTTTCCAATTATTTGATTCACAAAACATTGTTCACTCACCATTAATGTGTGCTCATCCTTTATCCATGAGATCTAATAGGGCTTCAGATGCTTCATTCTTTCCAACTACAACTTTGTGACTATTTCCTCAAATGATATATTATCCAAGCTTCCACTATCAACAATTACCTTCCAAACTTTGTTTGAAACTCTAGATCTAGTCTTGAAATTTTTTTTTCTAACAGGACCTTTCTTATCTTTCTCACTCCATAGTATCCTTCGGATCATGAGATTTCCTTCCTTCTCATCTCCATTAGGTGACTCTTCTTGTACCAAAGCATTTCTACTACTACCAACCTTCTTTATTGCATGTGTACACTCAAAGGATTTATGTCCTTCCTAACCATAATTGTAACAAGTTACTTGGAATCCTCTACTGCTATAACCACCTCGAGAGTATTTGCCTCTTCCTCAGTATGAACTTCCACCTTTCCATTCAGTCTTTCCTTTGTCTTGAGATGTGTCTGAAATTGACTTGTCTAGTTCAGATCTACTATTTTCACAATGAGATCTACCTCTTCCTCTAGGGAATCTAAGACCTCTTCCTCTTTTCCTTTTCTCATATCTCTTGTTTAGTTTCTCCTCATCTCTTAGGACAGACTGATATGTCTCTTCAATTCTTTCCATCTTGACCAAATTGATCTCATCTTGTATGGAAATTCTCAATCCATCCTTATATATTTATACTCTTTCCACTTCATCTTCAACATGTCTAGATCTGATGTCCAATCTGTAGAAATCTTCAGTGTAGTCTTTTATAGATCTATCTTTTTGCTTCAAACTTTGCATTCTCCTAATCAGGTTAATATGATAATCAAAAGGTAGAAAATTGCCTTTCAATATGTTTACCATCTTATCTTATACCTTGATTTTGTCTTTACCTTTCTTCTTTCGATCCAATTGCAGATGTTCCCACCATAAGGATGAATGACCTTTCAACTTTGTGCTTTCAATCTTGACTTTCTTGTCTTCTGATACATTCTCATATTCAAAATACTTTTCCATCTCAGTTATCTAGTATATCAACTCATCAGAATCCAATTTTCCACTATAAATAGGAGGATTAAACTAAGGTGTGGACTTCAAACTTGTCAATGCTCACAGGAATATCTCATCTTCTTGATCCATAATAGGTGCAGGTGCAACTTCACCTTGAACTTCTTCAAATTTATCATCACTAAAATCCTCAAGATGTCTTCCTCTGTGCTGGGCTATCTCAAGATCTTCCAATCTTACAGCCATCAATCCAAGAATATTAGCTAGACCTAGATCTGCATTTCCTCTCCCATGAACCATCTTGAATCCCTCTACAATTGTAGTTCAGATCACAATCTACTACCCCACAACAATATCACCAACTAGGGTTAAGGTTTACAAGAAGGAACTTAGATCTCACCAATGCTTTGATACCACCTGATGCAAGGAGGGTTAGTAAGTGGGGCCAAAGGCTCTTCCAAGTACCAAACCATCTTGCAGAAACAATAATGTAGAAGAAACAACACACAGAGTGAGAGAAGGAACAACAAATATCTACATTTCATTAATTGATAAAACTCATTACATGTTGGGCTGTAAGGCCTTCCTGGTTTTGGCCATATACATTAAATGAATTACAAAAATGATCCTCATACATGCAAGGTCACAAACCTTCCTTTCAATGGAATCAATAATTAATCTTCTATCCAATTCTACTATCCTCTAAGAACTCATCCTCAAACTAAGAATATAGAAACAAATATATACAAGAGTCCACCAAAGAGTTTGGTGCTCAAATCCATAAGAGAGACCCAGATTTAGGTCCACATAGATCCCAATGAGAGACCCCACATTAATTACGCCACATAAATTAAATGTAGAAGTCGGCCAGATCAGGATAAACAAATTGGGAAGAGCATCACCAAGGAACAACAACCACTTGGTAAAAGCATACCCAAGAAATAGGGATGACTCGGTATGAACATACCCAAGCCATAGAAAACCAACTTGGTAAAAGCATAACTGAGCAATAGAAACTAACACATGCTGAGACCCATCGGTAAAGAAAGACAAAAAGGATACCTGAGGAACAAGGTAACTCAGCACTTCACTGAGCAGTCTCCAAACCAACTAAAGAACAAAAGTAAACATATTTTTGGTTGAGCATGATTTCCAAGGACCCAAGATGCTCCTACATCATTTATCAAGATTTATCTCAGTTTTCCTTGATGATTCTTCTTTCTTAATGGATTTGGGCTTACGAGCCTTAGGTGGAGATATGTCCTCAGTTTGAGTTCCCATTAAGACCTTTTCTATAGATTTCTGTGTCTCGTCAATAAATTCATCATATCTTCCTCCCATTATCTTCACTATTCTTGTTTTGGTTCTCAATAGGTGTTTAATTTCCTTCAATATCCTCTACATTTCTTTGACAGATACAATGGGAAACATGCCTTCAATTTCTTGTTCTTTAATCACTTCATCTTCCTTTCTTGCTAAGTGCTTCCTTATCTCCAATTTCTCATAGAATTCCTCAAGTATACTACCTTCTATCTTTAATAAATTCTTCTTAAAGACAAGTAAATTTTTAATAACTATATCTTCAATCAAAAGTTTTTCAGATGCCTCATACCTATCATAGTATTTTGTCAATGAAACAAGCTTTCCTTGCTCAATAATCCTCTTCTCCAACATTTTCATGTTATGCTTCCAAAGCTATCTCACATTAGTGGTCTTTTCTTCATCTCTCTTTTCTTTTCCTTTTGTTCTGGATATCTTTCAGATACAAAAAATTTAGAGGCTAGATAGCTTTCAAATGTATTCTTCCAATGCTCCCCCTAAGGCCATGCTTGGCCATCTAGGTTAATGTAGCAATGGTAGCACCATGTGAATATTTAGTATTATCTATTGACTCTCCCTGAACCTTTTCCTCACTAGATCCTTTTACCTTCCATATGTTATTATTGTTGATATCTTCTATTTTCTTGAAACATCTCTCAAATCCACTTATGTACTCTACAAGAATCTTACCAGTATCACCAATATTCTTCTTTATAACCATAGAAGGTGGTCCTCTTATTTTGTCAGTTCTATTGTACCTACAAAAATTTTCTATATGCCCTGGATTGTTACATTTGTAGCATATAGGAGGTGATATTTTATAATTAACCTGCAACTTACAATACCTTTCAATATGCCCAAGGTTATTACATTTATAACATGTTGTCTTAGCTGTTGTCTCCTCACTAATGTAATATTTTTTATATCGTGATTGATTAGGTTTCCTACATTCTGCTTTCTTGTGCCCATATGCATAATAGTTAAAGTAATAACCAGAAAAAGGTTTGAAAGGGGATTTACCTCTGCAATCTCTCTTCATGTGTCCAACCATGTTACAACCAAAAAATCTACCTCTAAAAGGTCTTATCTATTCTTTAGGTTCTTCAAAAGTAGGTCTTTCTCCATCAATCTTCACACTAGATTTTTCTTCTTGATTCTTTGAACATTTAGATTCATTGAAGCCAAAACCAATCATGTCTCCTTTAGGTTTCTTTCTGTCTCTCTATTCATAGATCAAGTTAATACTCATGTGAAGTCTCTCAATATGATTATTTGCCTCGACAAGTTCTCCTTTTATGATCTGATTGTATTTCTCTAATTTTAGATACTTGTTCTTGTAGTGTTCAAGTTTAGTCTTCATTTGTCCCATTTGAATATTAGCATCCTTCAAGGTTTCTTCAATTTTTTTCTTAGCATCCCTTTCTTTTTGAATCTCTTTAGCCATATGTAGTGAAGTAGTTTCATAATAAAGCTTTAAGGTATATTTCTCTTTCTCAAACTACATTATTTGATCTGAATTATCATTCTTTGAATCCTATTTTTTCTTAACCTTAAGATCTTGTCTTTAACTTCTGGAAAGTTCAAGTTGTTCTTTTATTTTCTTAGTGAATCCCTCTACTCTTCTCAATTTGAATTTCAAGTCACCATTCTTTGCTTTATCTTTGTAAGGATCTTCAAATTTTTCTTCTGAGGGCCAAAATCTCTGATACCAGTTGTTAGGATTAAGTAATACTAAGAGGGGGGTGAATCATTATTACAACACTTCAAACATGAACTTAATAAATACCAACTTAACCATATAATTATTGAAATAAAAATGACATAAGCACACAACACATAACTCATAACACCATGAATTGTTTTCGAAGAAACCTTGGCCAAGGGAAAACCCCAATGGAAATGGTACCCAAAAATGTGAACTAAAAGTATAGTATCCCTATTAGGAGACCTAGCCCTATTAGGAGATGAATATTACATTAGTACATTTCCCTATTAGGGGAATACAAAACCCTGTTAAAGGTATACTAAGAACACTACTCTTACAATTAGAAATAGTTATGTTATAATCAATTCTTAGTAGTGAACATTACAAGCATAAACTATGCTTAGATAGTTCCAGTTGTATCTCACATCTGTATTACATCAAAATGCATCCATGCATTCCATCTGCTTCATATAATCTCATTTCTCCTCTTCTTCGCTTTACAAAAACCTCTTCATATATATATATATATATATATTACATCATTCAGTCGGCTCTCTAATACATTACAAAATAGAATTAATATATAATCAAAGAATAAATACAAAGTTGGCAACCATATACTACTAAAGAATAGGTATCGTATAATCACAATCCAACTTATCATGCTAGGAGTCCATGACATACTACCTCAATCATCGTGAATTTTCACCTTCCCTTTATCCCTGTTACTATGTCTTTGCATGACTTCAAGATATTGTACAACTCTCTTTGATCATCACAAAAACTCATGCGACCTTACTAGAAGGTCATACATACTCCAAAATGTCTTCCTCTAAGCTTTCATGTCCCTATGCACCATACACTTTCCAAAACTGTACTGCTATATTTTGTATTTCTGTTTACTGTACTTAGTCATTTTTCTATCTATATATCCAAAGCTATCAACAACTTCAAGTGATCATCATTTCAGATGTTTTTCCATAAATGATAACCCTCAAGTGTATCATATCACTCCAAAAATGTACCACTTGCCAACATCTAGTAGTTATCAAAGCTTTATTATTATTTGTATTTGATGCTTCGATCCACTCCTGAGGGGGAGTGATCATAGGAACACAATAAAACATATTTGGGTGATCAAGAACCTATTTTTTTGGGGTATGAAGATTTGAAAAAGATACACCTTGCAGAGGTGGGATATGCAGATAAGGAAAAAGAGCTATGACACCCTTTTCCATTGATGTCAAAGGGGAGAGATTGTTAGAAATAATAGTCCACCAACACAACTGAGAGGGGGGTGAATTAATTGTGAGCCAAATAAATTAAAATTTAAAATTTATATACCAAATACTCAATGGAAATATGATCACATCAAATGTAACACCATAACACAAGAAATTTTTGTCAAGTAAACCCTATTAAGGGAAAATCCCCAATGGGAATCAACACCCACAAATAATGCACTGAAAGTATTGTATTCTTCTTCAGAGATTTAGCCCTGTTAGGAGATGATTATTACATACAATACGCAATCCTTGTTAAAGGAAAAACCATGTTAGGATTCAAGAGAAACAAATGGTTCACTGCCTAGGTACACTGCTCAAATGTGAAGGTTAAATCCACCTTCTAGACTCACTATCCAAAATACAGATATAGGAGTAACAATAACCAGTGAACTGAGTGGTAATAAATTTATTTTCTTAAACAGTTCTATTGAAGTGCATCACAATCACTACCTCTTCTCTACATCCAAAATACTTTAGAAATACAACCTTGCAAATTTCACTTTGCATAAACACACTTATCTCATCAAGAAACAACTCTTCTCTATACAAGTTTACAATAAACAATTAGGTCATCTTGTTAAGACTTCCCCAATGTACAAACAATTAAAAATACCCTTTCTAAGATACACATAGTACCTTAAACAATTAAATATCAATTACAACTCATTAATTATACTCCAAGATTTGTAATCCATGCTCGACATCATCTAAACATGTTTCATCACAATAGTCCATGACAAATAGATATTAGCAAGATCACATGCTTCAGATGATGTCACAAAGAACATGAGGACCCAAAAATCACAAGAAACATGATCCAACATGTCTTGTACCATGCCTTAAACTCACAAGTCATAACTCATTTTCCCATCCAAGTTATCTCTATAACTTACAGATCAACTCTGTCACTGTTCTATATCGAGTCTTCACAAAATCAAGTTGTAACTTATTCCAAAAGTAAGATTAATCCAAGAGAAATTAGATATAAGATCACTGCTCATCCTTGTATACATCTCCATGCTCACATGCTCTGAAAGCCCGTATAGTGTTTGTACACTTCAGAAAGTCTTCCCTATACCACTGATAACTAGTCTATTTGAGACTTCCACTAAAACATATATTGACATCAATGACAAAACATGAATATCAACACCTCTCATAGAACCAATTCGAATAGAGATATAGGTGAAAAATCGCTATTTCTTTAGGGGGAGTTGTGAAGAGGATATTGAGAAGATTGTATTAGTATGACTACCTTTGATTTGATAGTTTTTCTCACATGTTTCCATCAATGCCAAAGGCAGAGAATGTTGGAATTATTGTTGGTTGAGGTGTTGACATTCAGGTTGTTTCATTGATTTCAACATATGTTTCAGTTGGAAGTTTGAGAAAGATTAGTTATCACAGGTACATAAAAGATTATCAGTTGTGTATGGACAATTTATGGTGTTTTAGTATATGAGAGCACAAATTTGTGTACAGTGAATTATGTAAACCTCATTTCTAAGGTCTCTAGATTTCATATAACTATTTTCATGAGTTACAACTATTTTGGTGAAAAATAGTTACAGGGCAGTGATAGAGGATTATGAAAAGGATGGTCTCTAATTTTTTGGGATAAATTGGATGTGAGCACGAGTTATGGCATGCGAGATTAAGGCATGATAGAAGACACATAAGAAAACATTCTTTATGATTTTTGGGTCTCCAGATTCTTGGTGATCAGCTGAGGCGTGTGGACTTGCGAAGACCTATTTGGAGCCGACCACATAGATATAATGTGCTTTGTGTATGGCAAGATTGAATTATGAATCTTCCATGTAAATGATGATTTGTATTTGTTATTTACTTTTTTAAGGTACCATGTGTATCTTAGAAAGGGTATATGTAGTTTTTGTTCATTGGGGAAGTCTTAATGTACTGACCTAATTGCATATTGTATCATGTATAAAGGAAAGTAGTGTCTTGGTGTGAAAAGGTATGACTGGATGTTGCGAGCATGTAGATGTGAGTTTTTCTAGATGTAGAGTGGTGATTATTTTATTAATGAATTTCATTGGAACTATATAAGATAATAAAGTTTCTATGAGTTAGTTCATTGTTATAAGTATACTTTCATACTTGTTTTTGGAAAGTGGATCCAGAAGGTGGGTTTAACCTTCACATTTGAGTAGTGTGCTTGGGAAGCAAGCTCTTAATTTTAATAAACTCCTATCAGGGTTGAAAGGACTCATAATAGGGTGTGTCCTTTAATAGGGACTTTTTACTAGATGTAATACTCAGTTCCTAAGAGGGCTAGATATCCTAACAAGGATACAATATTTCTAGTGCATTATTTGTGGGTATTAATTCCCACTAGGGTTTTTCCATTAAAAGGGTTTTTCTCGACAAAAAATACTTGTCTTATGGTGATTTTCTTGAAGTGTTCAGATTTTCATTTAGTAATTAGTTTATGAGTTTAAAAGTTTAAATATTTGGGCACACAACTGATTCACCCCCCTCTTAGTTCTGTTGATAGACTATTTTTCCTAACAATAAAAGTTTTAAGGACATGAACCATTCAAATAGTTATCTTGAATAAAGAAGGTTTGATTCAATCACATAACCATGAAATTATAATCTAGACATCCATAACTTATAAAATCCACAATGCAATCTTAAATTAAACAAGAACAAAAGATTTCTCAAATTTCATCGAATTGCACACCCATACCATACATACACATGAAAGAAAAAATTATCCTCCAAGGAAGAAATATAAGTGCTTAAACAAAATTATCTACCACAAAAAAAGTATTTAACATCTAATACTAATTAAACGGATTGTTGGGTAAATGCTATGAAAATTCACATGGCTCTTAAATCTGAAATTTTATTCAAATTTACAAAGTGAGAAGGAATGCATAATGAGAATGCAACACCATATGTCTATTAAGTTTAAATAAACAAACCCAACCCTTACGACATCTAAAATATGGGTTTAAATAAATTTTACATTCTCACTTTGCCAAACCTATATAACTAGAGTTTCTGGGCAAAATTAAAATAATGCACCAATTTAACTCCATAAAAATACTCCTAAACTATTGCAATATGGATTCGCAAAAATTTCCATGAGTTTACAATGTGAAATGAACTTCATTCATGGAGAAAAATTCCTTAAATTCATGGGATGAATATTAAGTTTGGGCAGTTGAAATTGAACTCGCCCAGATCCACTTTTCTTGCATTTTACTTGAGTTTTAACTAAAAAAAAACTGAGATGTATCACCTACACGACCATGGAAAGGACTGAAGAGAATAAATAAAGACTTTAGAAGAAGATTCCCTATCCAAAAAACTTCCACAACAGTGAAAGAATGGTTTCTCTTTACTCCTACATTTCTTATTTTCAAGCTAATGCAAAACCATAAAAATGATCCCAAAATTTATCTTCACACATTCAAAGATGTACCACAAGATCTCAATAGGTAGTTTTGAAGGTGTTCATAGCCTCGTAAGGTTTTTTGATATTTGGGGTCTGCACAATGGACAAGATTCAATAAACTATTCAAGAGTTTTATTGAACTAACTAGCTAAGAGAAGGACGCAAACTAACTAAGAGTAAAATGAAAATACCTAAATGCACCATCACCATCACATTGTAAATAATAGCTCATAGTTTATCCCCCTCAAATTCAACTAACTATAGAAATAATCAACTTTAATTTTTAAGATTGGGAGCATGGAATCCCCAAAAAAATTCAAGAGTTAGGGGTGTACCATCCCTGAGACCTTTCGAGGGTCGAGGGTGTGGCATCCCCAAAACCTTTTGAGGTTAAGGGGTGTGCCATCCATAAAACCTTTCAAAGATCGGGGGTGTGGAATCCTAGAAACCTTTTGAAGGTTAGGGGTGTGGCATCCCTCAAACCTTTTAAGAGGTTAGGTATGGGGAATCCTTGAAACATTTCTAGGGTTAGGGGTGTGCCATCCATAAAAAATTTTAAGGGTCAAAGGTGTGGCTTCCATAAAACCTTTTGAGGGTCAGGAGTGTGGCATCCCCAAAACCTTTCTAGGGTTAGGTGTGTGCCATCCCTAGAAAATTTAGAGGGTTGAGGGTGTGTCATTCCAGAAACCTTTCAAGGGTCAAGGGTATGTAATCCCCAAAACCTTTCAAAGGTTGGGGGTGTCGAATCCATAAAACCTTTCAAGGTTCACATGTGTTCCATCCCCTTAACCTTTCAAGGATTGGGAGTGTGGCATCCCCAAATTTTTTTGAAGGTCATCCCTGAAAATTTTTGAAGATCATCCCCAAAAATTTTAGAAGGTCATCCCCGAAAGATTGTACTTAAATTTTTTTTAAGGTAATCCTTAAAAAATTTCAAAGATAATCTCTAAATTTTTTTGAATGTCAACCCCAAAAAATTTTTAAGGTCATCCGCGAAACTTTTCGAAGATCATCCTTGAAAATGTTTGAAGACCATCCCCAAATTTTTTTGAATATCATCCCCAAAATGTTTTGAGGATCATCCCAATACTTTTCAAAGGTGATACTCAAAATTTTTTAAAGTTCATCGTCAAAACAATTTGAATATCATCCCTAAAAATTTTCAAAGGTGATCCCCAAAACATTTCGAAGGTCATCCCGAAAAATTTTCAAAGATAATCCTCAAAAGTTTTTGAAGGTGATCCCAAAAACGTTTTGAAGATCATCCCCAAAAATTTTAAAATTTTTTAATGTTGGGGATGTTAAGATCCTAGTCCCATTTCAATGGTTAGAGGTTTGGGACCTCTGAAAGCTAGAAATTGAATTTTATCTATTCCTTCAAAATTCTTAATGGAAATTTAGGGTTTTAGGGATTACACATCTTGAAGGCCATTTCCATCCCCGAATCCTTCAAAATACAAAATATCAAAAAAATACTAAAAAGGACAAATGAAAAAGGAAAAAGAAAGAAAAATGAAAAAAAAAGGGAGGGAAAAGAATACTTCATTATTCAAGCTTTGAAGTATCAGGAATTTCTTCACAATTTGAATTCCCTTGAGGCTTATATGATGAAACCTTCATAAACCCACCAATGTGAGAAAATGCAAGGAAACAAAGAAAAAGGAAAGAGGGGTCCCCACTTGTCCAAGTAGGGAAGTGGGGCATGAGTTGTGAGGCACACCAAATAGCCCTGACAAAAGGAGAAATGACCAAGGTATTTCTTCATCAACAAACATTGTCAAAATTATCTTCAATATTGGAATACAAATCATCAATAATTGAGGTTAATATTTTTTTCCACAAATATTTGTAGGAATTTTCCTATTCACAATATCCCAATGTGTGTTCAATGTGAATTTATTCCTTTGAGAATGAGATTCACACTTTGTGAGAGGGCTTGGGTCAAAACAATATATTTTAGCACAAGACTTTGAAGATCTTCTAGGCATGGGTCTACTGAAAATCATACATCCATATCCTTGACAAAGTTTCCTCTAATTTTCTCTTATCCTTTCTCCACTATCATTTGGGCATCCATAGCCTAGGTGGAGGTTACTAAGATGGCCCCCTTTTCAGTTTGCATTGTTTTTTGTGAATATCATCTCTCATTGAGAATTTAGCTTGATTTTTGTAGATTTATTCCAAAACTAAAGAGTTTGAACACTCCTTAGAGAGGTTAAAAATTTCAAATATATTCCTTAAAGACCAACTTAATGAACACTATATCCCAAGACTACTCACAAGTATGTCTCACCGAATCTTGCATTATTAGAGTGTATTTGTTGTGAATCAAGAAATAATTAGTATAAAATCATTTTGGAATATTGTAGAAATAACTTTGGCCAAAAAAATGCCAATGATAAGGACTCTAAACAAAAAATAGTCTTGCCCATATCCTGACCAAGAAATACCCTTGCCTCTTGTCAAACTTAGATGGAGGCTTCACTGGACAAGGAGATAGCTCTGACAAAATTAACTTGGCATAAGACTAACAAAAAAAAAGAAGAAAAGACACTTAAGAAACAAGTAAAAAGACAAATACACTAAAAAAACAAGAAACAAGAAATAAAAATAACCACTAAAACACAAAGGGAAACTTGCTAACACCTACCTAATTAAAACCAAACTTAGACTATCTAAATTTTTTTATAACGACAAGAATATGAGTTTTTTATTAATTTATTTTTCATCACATATAGTATCAATAAGTCACTCTATATAAATCTAAGGAATGATAAATCATCTTTGTACTCAGAAAATTAAAATTTAGGCAAGTTTTGTTCAAATTCTAGGAACAAACTATACAAAATCAGAACTTGTGGCAAATCTCCATGATCATGATTAATCCAATTTTTTTTTTTTTACTCTTATCATCATATTAAAATAAAAAAATTTAAAAATGCAAGGGTTAATGAAGAGATACAACCTAATTTAGTGAGTTACGGACTATGGGTGTATGCTCATGCAACCTGATTTCTTCTTCTGGAGGTCTGAACTCATGGTACACAACTCCATTCTCCTCAAGTATATTTATACCACAAGAAAACATACTCATTAGTGATTTACTATATCCATCATTACAACAAGGTTTAGTAGATAAAGCATCAAGATTTTGATCCTTGTCATAATCATCACTAGCTATAAATAATAAATCATCATGTTTAACCTCATTAGGAATAAAAATTTCACTCATAAACATGTATTTTAAATCATAAGAATGATAAGTATCATGAATCGGATCATTATCTTCCTCAAAAATCAAAGAAACATGTTCAAAATTGCCCCTACCAAGATAAAAAGAAGTTAGGAAAAATTAATTCTGAGTGTAGATCAAATGGATGAACTCTACATGAATAAGCTATTGCAAGGTTATATATGTGCATGGAATACCCATGAATTAAAATTTATTTATTCAAACATGATACCAAATAAAAGCACATTGTCTACCTTGTCCAATGATAGAGGTGGGAATTTATCTTGTTTGCCAATTATTAAGGCCTGTGAATCCTCTTCCCCATGACATGATTTGTTGTATTCATCAAATTATTGAAAATTACCATCAAGATCATGAGATTCAAGGGGAAAATAATTTTAAACAAGGTTGGAACTCTAAAAATATGATAAACAAATACCTTCCTTATATAGTTCATTTGAATGTATTAGATCAATGACAAAAAAATTGTGAAAATACTCCATTGTTCCTAATTTTTGGTTATATGTAAGTGGTGTAGACTCTCGGACAAAATTATTATTTCCTTCTTGAACCTCTTGTATCTTCCCCATTTGAGTTTCATCATGATTACCATTCAAAAGAGGAAGGGAATCATCACTCATGTTTTAATTAGAAGAGACTCCTTCACTTTCACTTGTCATGAAAATGTCTATGAATGCATCTATAATTTCACTCTCTTCATAATTTTAAATTGTTTCACCATCATTCTCTTGTATGCTAATCACTTTATCTTCCTCATTATGAAAAAAAACATCTTCCAAATTCTCATGAATTTGATCATGTTCATCTTCTCTTTTTCTTGATTGACTATCCTAGTGATCCTCTATAGGAATTAATATATCTTCCATAATCATCTTTCCTTTTAAATAAAAGTCCATCTTTTCATGAAAAACATGAAAATCTATCTCATAATGTTAATTCATGAGGTGTATCCCACATTTGTCCATCCATGCAAAATATGATAATGACATAGAAATACCCAATTCTTGCAACCTCCCATTCAATCTACTTTGTTCAAGTGGAATATCCACCCAACATAGATTATGAGTATTTGTATCTTCATCATGTGAACCTTTCCAAAATTTAAAAGAGTCATCAAAATTACCTTGTGGATACGAAAAATATTCCTTGCTTGTTGATTCTTCATGATACAATTTTTGGAACAATATTGCATATGTCTCATTCTCTTTGATTTGGCCATCATTTCTTGATACTTCATGACTGATTTTTGTAAAACAATCGTTTGATAAATTGATTTATTTATTGAAACCAAATTTTAGATGCATTTCATCTTCATGTTCAAACAACTTATCATTCTCATATGACTGACCAACAAGCTTTCTATTTGAGATATCATCATGATTTGATGCATTAAATGTTGGAGTATACATGGAAAATTATAATACAACCAAAGGAACATCATCTAGAGGTATAATAATTGCATCTTTGATTGTAGCATAGTAATTTTGACTTCAAATTTGATCTTGAAAGTGACAAATATGGTTCTTTCTATTATGTGATTGCATAATTTGGAGATTAGGCATGTTGTAATTGACTGAATGAGATGATTGCAACTGATTTGGTAGGTTGACTAGATTGACATATGGCTATAATGATTTTAAACATTCAATAAATTGCATATTAAAAATTTCATCTGGACTAAATGTACCATTTATAATGTCACATCCACATTGTGCGAAGAAAATATCCTTGTTGAATGCATCATGCAAGGTAGTGATCTCACCAAAAGATCTAATTGTGCCAAAAAATGAGATATCCAAACACCATAAATAAAACTCTTTTAACATTAAATCAATCACCATCCTATGTGAATATTGAACGCTTTGATATATGAGAAGAAACTGATGATTAAATTGGAAAAATAGACTCTTGAGGTGTCCTTCTCATTGTGTCCAAATAAAACAACGAACCTTGTGCACTCACATTGGGATCAAATTTAATTAAGAATAAATTTTCTAATTCAACCCAAGAGAAAATAGAATTGGATGAAAGTATCACATACCACTAAAGTGATACACCTTGAAATGTACTAACAAATATATTTAACACAACGTCTTCATGTTCAATTTTAAGAAAAAGCATTAGATCCTTACAAATCCTTACATGATCTATATAATTTTATCCAATATTAGGGAAGAATAAAGGAAGGCTATTATGGGCATGTAAAGGAATCTCATAAAGACCTCCTGGTACACACAAAGGACTACCCATTGAAGCTATATCTCCCCAAGATATAATACATTCAAGTGTACATGTAACCATGAAAATGAACTTTTAACACTACTTCTGTGTAGGGTTTTTTAACCACTCATCAACATGCAGGTAGAACAAAAAATGCAATACCTCTCCTGGAAGGAAACCCACCTCAAGAGATTACTAACCCCAAGGTCACTTTATGTTAGATGATAAAAATTATGGATAACTTAGTGGCATATGTAGCTATACCTATATAGGAGATTTTTGTAATTAAGTAAATAAATAGTTAAATGCACAAGATTGGAAACTTTTAGCACTATATCGACAATAAGATGACTTGCAAACTTGAGTAACTTTATTTATAATAAGTTGTTGAAAATACACTCCTAAACTAATCAAGTCTAAAAAAATAAAAAAAGATGAGGGTGGTTAACAAGAGATTTTAAAGAAATTAAATAATGAACAATGACTAACGACAAAAACCATTCAAATACTTATCTTGCATAAAGAAGGTTACCTTTAATCACATAATGATGAAATTATAATCTAGAACAATAACAAAAGATTTATCAAATTGCACAACCATACCATCCATGCACATAAGAAAGAAAATATTATCCTCCAAGACACCAATATAAGTGATTAAATGAAATTATCTACCACAACAAGAAAGTTTTTAAAAACTAATACTTATTAAATGAATTCCTGGGTAAATGCTATGAATATTGACATGACTCTTGAATCTGAAATTTTATTCAAAATCACAAAGTCAACAAGAATGCGCACTAAGAATGCAATACCATGTGTATATTAATTTAAAATAAACAAATTCCAACCCTTATTACATCTAAAATCTGGATTTAAATAGATTTTACATTCTCACTTTACCAAAACCATAACTAGAGTTTTTGGGCAACATTAAAACAAAACAATAGTTTAACTCCATAAAACTACTCATAAAATATATTACAATATGGATTAAAAATAAGTTCCATGAGTTTACAACACAAAATAGCCTTCATTCATGCAAAAATATGCCCTAAAATCATGGGATGAAACTCAAGTTTGGGTGGTTGGAATTGAACTTGCCCAAATCCACTTTTCTTGCATTTTACTTGAGTTTTAAATGTAATAAAACTGAGCTTTATCATTTTCATGACCATGGATAGGAATAAATACAAAGAAGAAAGAATCTGGAAGAAGATTTCATACTCGAATAATTTCTACAACTGTGAAAATGTAGCTTCTCTTTAATCATGTGTTTCTCATTTTTCAGCTAATGCAAAATCATAAAAATGATCCTAAATTTTATTTCCATAGATTCAAAGACGTGCCACAAGCTCTAGGTAGTTAGTTCTAAAGGTTTTTATAGCCTCATAGTTTTTTTTTATATCGAGGGTTTGCACAATGGACAAGAATCAATAAACCATTCAATATTTTTAGTGACCTAACTAGGTAAGAGTAGGAAGACACTAACTAAGAACCAAAGTAAAACTACCTAAATGCATCACCACCATAAAATTCTCAAAAAAACTCATAGTTTATCCCCATTAGGTTCAAATTCATTTATAAATTGTCAACTTTAATTTCGAAGATTGGAGGTGTGGCATCACCGAAACCTTTTGAGGGTTGGGGGTGTGCCTTCCCTAAAACCTTTCGAGGGTAGGGGTATTTCATCCCAAAAAACTTTAAAATTTTTGGGGTATGTAATCCCTATAACCTTTTTAGGTTCAAGTTTTTGAGAGTGTTCCATCCTCAAAACCTCTCAAGGATTGGAGGATTGGCATCCTTGAAAAACCTTTTCGAGGGTTATTCCCAAAATTTTTCAAAGATCATCCCAAAAAAAAATTGAAGGTTGTCCCTGAAAGATAACCCTCAAAAAATTTTTAAGGTCATCCTTTAAAATTTTCTATGATCATCCCCAAAAATTTTTGAAGATCATTTCCAAAATTGTTCAAAGGCCATCCCTAAAATTTTTTGAAGATCATCCCTAAATTTTTTTGAATATCATACCCTAATTTTTTTGAATATTATCCTTGAAAGATCATCTCCAAACAATTTTTAAGATCATCCCTAAAAATTTTCAAAGTGGGTCACTAAATGTTTTAGAAGGTCATCCCTTAAAAATTTCAAAGATCTTTTCCAAAACTTTTTAAAGGTGATCCACACAATTTTTCAAAGATCATGCTGGAAAATTTTCAAAGGTGATCCTCAAAACTTTTTGAAGATCGTCCTTCAAACATTTTGAAATTTCAAAGGTTGGGGTGTTGGGCTACCTATCCCATTTTAGGGGTTGAAGGTCTTGGGACCTCCAAAGGAGCGAAATTGACTTTAAGCTATTCTTTCAAAAACCTTAAGGCCCCATTTGTTTGGGGAATTGGAATTTGACTCAAAACCTGATTATCAAAAATTTGGGTTTTGAAATTCTGGTTTTGCATCTTCGGGTTTTAATTTGGACCATTTGGTTGACTTGGAAGATGGATTAGTCAATCCATCTTCTATGTTTGGTTGCCAAGTTCGAAATTGGAATTGGAATACCCAAATCTGTTCTAAATCTTATATGAATACCCAAATCCCTTATGAATCCCAAGCAAGGAAGGTTTGTCATAAACAATAATTAACTTGATAAGAGGCATCAATCATGATAATGCAAGATGAAGTGATTCATTAATAACAACGATCTTAAGATTATTTGAATTGTACAGTTCTCTTAATTAGCAGGTCAAACAAAGACGGTGTGATAGATTTGGTCAAGAAGACATGACCCTTCATAGAGAGACAATGATAAACACAACCCTGCATAGAGATACAGTGATACAAAGGGTCGCTCTCCTTCAAAGATAATAACTGAATATAAGAGAAGGGCACAGTGGGAGAATGTGGATAGTCACACATAGATCAAGGTAAAATCTGGTATGAGGAATCAGATCGAGATTACCGAACATCATTCCTACTGTTCTGGATTACCATGGCATGCACAGTAACGACATGTATTATATCCCAATTTCCAATTCATGGACCTGAAAAATTTATAAAATGGGGTTAACAAAAATATAAAACCAGGTTTTGAAGTCATATTCCACCTGTTTGGGTGGAAGATGGAAACCCTCATTTTTGCCCAAAATTGGAAGATGAAAACTATATTCGGGTTATTGTTTTAATGCACCAAACGGCAGATTTGAACCCAAATCCTGGTTTTGGGCATCAAATTCCAATTCCACCCCTCATCTTCTAGCAAACAAATAGGGCCTAAGGGAAATTCAGGGTTTTAGGGATTGTGCACCTTGCAGGCCATTTCCATACATGAACCCTCCAAACTATAAAATCTCAAAAATAAAATACTAAAAAGACAAAAAAAAAAGGAAAATGAAAGAAAAAGAAAAAAACTAAAGGGAGGGCAAATGATACTTCATCATCTGAGATTCAAAGTATCAAGAGTTTATTCACAATCTGAATTCCCCATGGCTTAGGTGATGAAACCTTCTAAGACCTACCAATGCAAGGAAATTCAAGGAAAAAATTAAAAGGGAAAGAGGGGGCCTCTATTTGTCTAAGTGGGAAAGTGGGGCATGAGTTGTGAGGCACAACAATACACCTCCATATTTTCTTCCTATAATCTTATCTTCACGATGATACTTTTGCCCATAATTTCTTGGGGGTTTCTTTGTGACTTCTTAAATTTTAGGTTGTTCCTCTTCTTTATGGAATGAATCTTCAAACTTATTTTATACACTTGGCATTGAATTTTTCATATCTCTATCAACTTTAACATTAACACTCTCAATAATCTTCTTGTGATGCTTGTTGTAGCACTTATATGTTTTTCTATGTGCTGAGTAGCTCAAGAAGAGGTCTTCATCACATCTAGCATCAAAAATACCAAGTCCATATTCATTTCTCCAAATAAAGCATTTTCTTCCAAAAAAATTAAATTATTTTACCAAAAACTTCTTACCATACCACAATGTTAGGATTAGCAGACAAATATCTAACATTTTTTTATAAACAAGGCAGAGCATACAACTGAGAGGGGGCAAGGTGAACTAGTTGTATCTCAAAACTTAAAAACCTCAATAAAATTTTAAACCTTAAGTCTCATATCCAAATTATGAACATTAAAGAAAGATCAAAACATATTAATCAACACATAACACCAAGATTTTTGACATGGAAACCTGGTTAAGGGAAAAACCATGGTGGGGATCAAACCCACAAGATGATGTACTCTATTAAAAGCATTGTACCATGTTAGGATTATTACAAGAGGAATAAACATGAATTCAAGCACACTTCCTAGAGCTCACTAATTAAATACAACATGGGCTAAAACCCAAAGGAAGGCTCACTACCTTACAACAATCTTTGATTACAATTCACAGTGGATAACAATCCACAATTCATGAGCTAAATGATAACATCTTTGATATGCCAATATAGTTCTAATGAAGTACATAAAATCTATGACTCAATTGTAGATTCCACTCATACCTCTTTGCATACATGATCCATTTCCTTTGCATCTACTCATCCGATTCATAAAGGGATATACATCATTACATTTATACAATTCATCAACTTATTTCTTCAAGGTCAGACAAGGACCTAAATTACAAAAAAATAATCAAATAGGATACAAATAACAATGTGATCCAAAAAATTTTGAAAAATACATAGTAAGGATCTAAATCTTCATCCATGAATATGTTCCCTCTCCATAAATCATGCCTCAATCCATCACAACATGCTACACCACCATGTCGGGCAAGAACAATAAGAACACCAACACAACATAAGAAAACTGACAAATTTGATCACACAAATCAATACGATCTAGAAACACGAATAGAACATGATGTAGAAACATCATAAAGCAGCATGAAATTCCATAGAAATAACCAAAACAACTTTGTCTCAGAATTCATGATTATCTCTGCACTATTCAACAAGAACATCAATCAACAACCTTTGTCACTTAGGAAATATAGCTTTCCATCATCCAAATCAGGAACCACTCAAGTTGAGGATATAAATCCATTTTCTAAACCCAACACCAGGTTAGAAACCAAAAATATTTCATAACCAAACCATACCGATCCAAACACTAAAACATTATTTCTTCTCGGACATCAAAAATATTAGTCTCTAATTAATCATTCATAACTAACTCAAATCACCATGCAGACCTTCGTAAATTAACATAAGTCAACTACAAACATCCCTAAAAATGTATGTATGTTCACAACATCTAATATTCAATATAATAGCCATACCAAACCAATGTTCTCAGTGAACATGCTAGGAACACTGTCATAGACAGTAGAAATATGTTGATATCAATGACAAAACATCAATGTCATCACATATATGCATAATATTCCAAAAATATCTAACAATCTCCCCCTTTGACATTGATGGAAACATATGATGTGAAAAATGATCAATGCACAAAGAAACCATATCAAAAATACTACGAACAATATCCACAATATTATCTTTTAGAGTCTCTCTAACAAATATTCTCCATCTGATAACAATCTCTCCCTCTTAGTATCACACTTGTATTTCACATGGCCATCGTTCCCCCTTTTATATCAATGCCAAAGTCACATATATGCACTAAGTCATAGAAATGAAAACATCAACTGAATAAAATACCTCATAAGACTAACCACTCCCCCTGAGTTGTAGCCACCAAAGCATCAGTGCAAATCAATAATAATCTATATAAGAACACTGGACTTATGGACATCAATGGATCTCTAGCTCTGATTAGAGAGGAAATCACCCCAAGATTACCTCAGAGATACTAAAAAGTACCCTTTGGCAAGGGTTTCATGAAAATATTTGCAATCTTCTCTTTACAAGATACATATTCAAATTTGACTTCTTTTTCAGTAAAATTGTCTCTCAATAAATGATACTTTATAGATATATGATTTATCTTTGAAAGTAACAAAGGATTCTTTGAAATATTGATAGCACTTGAGTTGTCACAATAGATAGCAATAGGCTCATCAATACTTACTCTGATATCTTTCAATATTTTCTTCATCCATATCACTTGTGTGAAATTAACAAAAACAACAACATACTCAACCTTAGCAGTAGATGTAACCACCTGAATTTGGTCTATCGCAACTATGGACCCTATTTTCCCTAAGTGTGATCATACCCTTGATTTATGTCCAAACGACCCTGTTACTGCTTGGCATAATTCTTTTAATCAATTTAATAT